>CM037469.1:16639700-16716200 GCA_021014325.1 Plazaster borealis | reverse complement strand
TGTATTTAATTTTGTATTCCAATCCTTTTTTCTCGACAATAATGCAAAAGGTTGATTTCAATTACCAAAAGATTACTAAATGATCTGCTCCAGGAAGCAAAGCTTTCAAAATCAATTTAATATGACTTTCTTTAATTTGTTTTCTGTTGACGAATTCCAAAATACTAAAAAAAGGTTTTCCAATACTTGATCCTTAAAGGCAGGGTGTACTTTTAGTAACTACTGCACAAGTTAATGATCATAAAAATGTACTTGGTAAAGAGCACTGGGGAGCTGGTGACATTATAAAACATTGTTAGAAACGCCCCCTTTGAAGTAATTTAGTTTTAGAGAAAGAGGTAATTTTTTACCAAATATTTGAACATGAGAAAGGCTTCTGGCATAAAGGTCTCGAGCATCTGAAAGCACATTTTTCACTTTCATTATTTTCTTGCAACTTCGATGACTAATTGAGCCAAAATTTGTGCAGGTTTGTTATTGTATGCATATGTTTGGATGCACGGAGTGAGGATACTGGTCTTTGACAATTACCAAAAGTATACCCTGCCTGAAACCTATAAATTTACCTTAGACCTCAGACGTGCTCCGTCATGTAATCCAAGGCTTGCATCCAAATGACTGAAGGCTGTACCTAGATCTTGATAATCCAATAATGTTACCCACTCCGATGAGCTGTTGTCCACATCTAATTAAAACCAAAACGTTCTAAGCATTAATATATATCAGCATTAATAAATCTACAAAGGCAAACACGACAACATATACATCCTTTGATTGACCTTAAATTCTGAAAAGTAAATCTAAAAAACTACAACGCTATTAATTTGACTGCAAAAATTCTCAACGTGAATTTCAAATACATTGACAGCATTCCAAATGAGCCAGCATTATGAGAAATATAACACTCGCATCATTTTGAAGGAGCCTAGCCAGATTGCTTTATTTTGAGAAGTTGTGTTTCTTGAGTACAAATACAGATAAGCTAAATACTACCATGGTGGGTCTGCATCTCTTTTTCCACTGCCCATAAGACATTGGTTACAAAGGGCTGAAACATCTCCGGGATGGTCCATCGGGCGGAGATACCGGATGTAGAAGACTGGTATGTGACGTCATCCTCACACGGTTGAGGTGGGGCAAATGAATGATGAGATAACCCAGTGGGCGTGGTTACTGCAAAAGAAATGTGGTCAGAATATTTAGATGAAGATAGAACCAACACAGATAGCCTCAGAGAATAGCAAATTACAATTATTACCACCATTGCGTCATTATATTTTGGACAATCCCAATATCAGACCAGCCTTGATTATACCCAAACAAATGGAAACAACATCACCTATAAAACATACCTTGAACAAGTCTTAAACCTAACACTTTTTTTAATAAAGAAACGGCCCATATTCTTACTGTTAGCAGGATCACATCCGAGTCCATCTTTAATAAATGCCCCTTCTAAGATTTGACCCTCTGGGATGACCTTGATACCGTCTGACGTCACGTTGACACTTCCAACTTCAGAGGTTGCCCGGACGGTAAAGAAATAGGTCTAAAAACTCCATAGAATAATGTTCCATTGTTACAATAAGTCCTAAAATTACAAGTGTGTTTTGTACGTATTGTCGGCATTGTTAATACACTTCTGGCATTAATAAGGGCAGCGCTGTGGCATAGCTTCAGCCCAACGGGTTCCTAAATGAACTGTTAACACAGAAAAATAAATGGTGTACTTTTCTGTTAACGGGTTCCTAAATAAACTGTCAAAACAGCCAAATATGTGTAATTTATGGTTTAATATAAAACAATCAAAAGCATGATACAAGGCTATACACCAGCCCAAATACATATTGCCATTCAAAAGTTGAACCAAAATGTTCAAACTCTCAAAATTTCCTATAATCATTGTCCAATACACAATTACAAGGCATATTAGCAAAGCTTTAATTTTACCATGAATGGTGTTAGCTCAAGTCCGTCTAACTGGTAGGAAGTTGCATTGCGGACGTCAATGAAGCCATTGCTGACGTCGTATGAACCATCGCTTCCTGTACCTACGGCTACTTCATAGTTGATATCAAGATGAGGATGTTCAAATCCAAACCATTGAGCAGAAAGTCTTGACTTATTCATCTGTACATCGGCGTCCTTAACAACCTAATTTAAAAACAAACGTCAAGCTTGCATGTTTTGAAGACAAAATAACATTGAAATCTAATTCAGATGGATAATCAGAAAAACTCATGCACTATTGAAGTTCTCAGCACATTTTACTCTACTTAATCTTTGACAAAACACTAAGTTGTGAAATGGTTTCGTCAGCAGTCAATGTGATAATTAGAGACAGTTTTTTCGAGCAATTTTTTGCCACACAAATCAAAATGTTTGAATGGGTATCATTGGGATTCGTGAGTTATTTTACTTTACTGTTTTAGTTTAGACAAAAGAAATATATTTTATTTAAACAGCAACAATATTCATTTCCTTTTTTCCATTTCGGTTCTCTGTAAGGTACATACCCCAAAGTCAACCCCTTCCCCAGATGGTGGAACATCCAGCACGACCCCCCGTGATGGCAACTGCACTATATACCTGTAGACAGACGAGGTTCCAACTGTCGACAGCCCGGCACCATTCTCAGCTTTGACTGAGATGTAATATTCATGATCACCATGGAGATGCCAGCTTAGATCATCCAATAGGAAGGCGGCACAGAAGGTGCGGGATTTACACGGTCCGATGACGTATTCGTTCTTGGATCGAAAGGAGACTGTCTCTGTGCCACCTCTAGTGTGTCCTACAGCGGGGAAAATCAAAAACACTTGTAAAAAAAGTATAAAGGCATACCTCTGCGCTGTTAAGAGATCAATCTAAACATGACGAATTTTACACTCGATAGTTTAGTTTTATAAGGAGCATTATATCGTCTCCATAAATTGTACGATTTCAGAAGAATCAGCTGGTTTGCCCACAAAGAGGTTTCATCTTCAAGCAACCTCGGACCCAATAAAAGAGTTAGTAAAGCAACACCTTACTGAACTTGGATCTCGGTTGTCAAGAAATAATATACTGTTTTGAGAATCTCACCAATGCCAACTTGATATGCAAGTTCTGCATCCTCATCATCTGTGAAGCTGTCGTCACCCCATTCAGTTACCAAATAACCGCCGTCTAAATGAACAAGAATGTGGCCTACAAACATGGGTCGTGTGGTGTCCACAACGATAGGTCCAACAAACTGCAAACGGAAACAAAATTACGATAATATTAATTCAATTAATTTTGTGCTTCTAATTGACCTGCTCGTTTTGTTAATAACTTTGTGAAAACAAATCGTTAATGGCAGATTAACAATTGCCATTTTCTAAAAAGAAAAAAATACCCAGGTTTTCTTTTTACACATGATTAAATACTAATGTTTACTTGGTTACACGCCTATGTTCTGACAGCCCTAATGTATTTTCCTAATTCTGACCGAACCCTAACCCTACCCTTGGATCACGAGGGGTTATCAAGAGAAAGGGCTGCCCTTTACTCCAGCTTTGCATAAGCAGCTTAACTACCTCACTCAAAGTTGTTGCCAGTTGACGATAGTAATTTTCTTCCAAGAAGGACACTTTATTTATTTATTCATTTATTTATTTTAAAATCTTTCTACAGGATACACAAATCAGCACAAAAGCTGTATTACATTATAGTCCTGTGTCTTATAAAAACGAAAAAGGAAAAATATTACTTAAGAAAATACTTACAGTCAGAGTAAAAAGATTAAACAACTAGAATAAGAAGAACAAAAAACTCAAAAATTGATTTGTTTATACATATTTTTAAAACCACCAATAGACGATGCATTTTGGGCCTTAGTATAGGTAACTTGTTCCATATAGCAGCACCAGAATAATTAAAAGATAGCTTAAAACATTCCATGTTAGGCTTAGGGAGAACAACATTAAGAGAATCAGCATTTCTAGTATTGAACCCATGCCTATCAAAGTACATCTCAATATTATCACAAAGTCTTGCCATACATACCGTAGAAAAAGCCAACTGTGCTTTATTGATAGCTTTCACAATCAGAAAGAAAACATTTCCCTGGCTGATATGGGGATGAAACATCACAAAACGATCATGACCGGATGCTGACATGAAGGTCACAAGGTCAGGGGTCGGATTGGATGGGTCACTGCTCAGACCTATCTCGTAGTCGGAAATGGAGCTCTCTGCGTCACTCCCCGACCAAGACAAGATAATCTGGAAACAAACAAAATTGTTAATTTACATGAAACATCAATTGAGAAATTAAAATATTGAGGTAGCTGATGTTGTATTGTTGGAATATCATCTGATTTGCAGTCTAAAATAAGCTTTCACATAGATAGTATGTCATACTCAGAATGAATTTATGTCTGTCATAGATTGGCCTCATTAAGGTTGATCTTTTGCTGAAAAGTTAAACCTGTGTTCTCAAAGCCCTGTGCGGGTTGAAAGTTATAGAATCTCAGACTACAAAGTGGACTACAAAATTTTGAATTAATTTGTCCATCAAGTCAACCCCTGCTTGCGAAACAGTGTGGCTTTTCTAATACTTTTGAGTTTCTTACGTGTTTGTGCGTAGAAAGAAAGACCTTCTGTTGAATACCAGATGTCCACTGACAATTAATGTCTTCTCCGATAAATGAGATCGAATCATTTAGGACATCTTGGCCTGGGTACACCGTTATATCACTCACCACGGTTGCTTTAGACCTGGATGCAAAACGAAGACGTGGTCATAGATTAACAATATTGCTGTCTACCACAAGTATTAATCTTTCAACAGTTTTATAGAATGTCAGGAAGTAAACTTTTGTTAGACCTGCATTCCTGCAAGCTGTGTTGAAATGATATTTCACCAAGTCTTGCATAGTGAGCTAGTCTAATTAAGCAAAAACTGCCTCGTGATAATAGCAAGAGCTTTGCTTTACTTACAGGATTAGACAATATTTTACCAAGCGATCCTCCAAAAATTCCAGAGTACAGTTAATAAAAAAGAAGTTATGCTAAGTTAAGCTGACTTTGATATTACCTGCACACGTCAGACACGTTCAGTAGTTCAGTCTTCATTCGATCTTCATCAATGAACCACACACGTCCCTCACTGTCCTTGGCAAGACCTGGCCATATTCGAGCATCACTGATTGAGATATTAGACAGCTCTGGTGGGCTTGTGTCGATCATGACACCATCAGAACAGATAGGAACGGAAGGCTCCAAGGCACGGTTGTAAGCGATAACTGTGATGAAGTACATGCCTGGTGATGGCGATGTCCAACTTGCATGTGTAGCGGTAGTTCTTATCATCTATGGTTGTTATTATCGTCAAGCACAGACAACAAGTAAATTAATTGTTTTAAAGGTATCGTGCACGTTTGGTAATTACTCAAAACAAATATTAGTATAAGAACTTACTTGGTAACAAGCAACGGAGAGCTGTTGATAGTATAAAACATTGTAGGAAACGACTCCCTCTGTAGTAACGTAGTTTTTGAGAAAGAGGTAATTTCTCACTATAATAACAAAAACTTCTTGCAAGAAGTTTTTATTCCTATCTGAAAGCTCACAAATTTGTACAACAAGGGTGTTTTTCTTTCATCATTTTCTTGCAACCTCGATGACCAATTGAGCCCAAATTTTCACAGGCTTGTTATTTTATGCATATGTTGGGATATGGGAATTGAGAACACTGGTCTTTGACAATTTCCAAACGTGTTCAGTGCCTTTAAACTCAAAATCATTGGCATTCTGTCCAACTCAGTATGAAAATTGACTGTTGCTTTGGGTATACATCTATGTATTTTAAAGTTAACGGGACAGTTCATCTGTTTCTGTTAATTATTTAATTAACTAATTATATTTGATTTTGAGGGCTTACACTGTCTTTGATTGAAGGTATCCTGTCTGCATCATTCCAGCATGTGACGTCAAAAATATACTCATAAAATTTGACCCCGCTCTCCCTGTCAAAGAATCCTTCCCAGTGCGCAGCGAGGTCACTGACGTCCTGAAAGTCGACCTCATCTGACCCGCGAATCCCATCATGCACCACACCAGCTTGAGGGGGCGATGCGTCCACAGTGATCTATAAATTTCAATTAAAAGTGTTATTTAAGTGAAATAGACTCTTCATTTAAGTCGATTTATAAAAACGCAATTGCTTATTCGAGGAACTATTCTTGAATCATACCTTGATTGTTTGAGATGTCACCAGTCTAGCATGGTTGGTAACCGTCAGCATAATGTAATAGTCAAAGTCATGAACACCAACGTGGAATGTAGGTCTGAATCCGTAGTCTACATTGTAGCAGTCACCGACAGGGACACACATACATGTCACTGGATCACAGTCTTCGTTATCCTAGGAAAAAATAAATATCAACAAAGTATAACCAGAATTATATTTTGATATGTTTCTTTGGTTAGTGGATTTTACCAAAACTACTGAGATAGGCAAGCAGATGCAATTCCTTTTACCTGGTCAACCTTGACTGCAGCAACTGTCTGACTTCCGTGTTCAACCTCGCTCCCCGTGTGATTGTCAAATAGACGCCACTCGATGGTTCGAACCCCACTGTGTATGTCATAGGTCCTAAACTCCACACTGATAGATAAAATGGGAAATGAATGGACTTGTCTTTTCTCGAATGAATCAGAAAGGAAGGGAATTGAATCCCCAACATTTATTCATCGATCACGAGTTTGAGAACATCTATTTAATTTTCATAGAGCATTCCACCACATCGAATAGAGGCCACGATAAGGTATTTCAGGAGAGATAAAATGTCCAACTATTTTTCCAAGTTCATGAAAGTTTAAGTCATATTAAAATCATATCAAGCGTTGTAAATCTTACCTTAAATCGTGCAAGTCGACTGAATTATGTACGGCTATATTCACATCATTGCCCCGAACAAGCCAGAAATCTTCAATAATTGGTGGTGAAGAGTCAGCATGAACTAATACACTGTCCCTCGCGAAGTGACCGGCGATATCTCTAGCCTCTACCCAAAAGCGAATGGAATCGCCGTCTACCAAGGTCAAGTCATAAGTTGCTTGTGTGTTCGACGCTTCATTACTCCAGTGGTCCGCATTGTCTTCAGACGCGTTGACGATTGACCTACCACCCTGATGGTCAATGTCGTGAAAGACTCGGAACTGTGTAATGCCGAGGGCATTTGGGATGGCTGCACGGCCTCGTTTTCCAAAATTCTGGTCATAGTCTGCTCAAAGGAAAACATGTGAGAGGAAGCAAAGTAAGCAAAGACAAACATTTTGTATTCTAAAAATGAAATGCGATGAAATGTAAAGTAAAATTGAGGTCCAGATCAGCTCAGTCGGGATCCTGACATTATCTCACGTCCAATTGCCTTGTACAAACAATATTGCATATTACAAGTTTTTTGTGCATTGCTCGTGGTCTATGTGAAAATTGCAATTTTTTTTTTCGTTTTGAAACGTCTTAATCACGTGCAGAGAAAATTGGCGAAATCAGGCCATTCAACTTTAAATAGACTTAGGGAGGCTTGAAACAAAATCAAAAAATAATCTAAGTTTCCAGTCCCACTAAATGGCAGTTATCCTAAAAAAACAAACCAAAGTGAAATTTCAAGTTATTTTGTTTTACTTGACACGTAGGTATACTCACCATCATCAATACTACCACTAACCCATGGACCAATTGGTTTGAACAACCCCTGGTTATGGTGATGCAAGTTTATAAAATGGTTCATCCAGTCTAGAAGCACCGAAGTAGTTCCTCCAGTCGTGTCCAGTGTGGTGATCCACTCATAGCTGGTTTGTGTGGTAGCAGACAGAACACGCATTGGGTATGATGTGTCCTGTATGGCCACGTCATTCGGGTCATCGTCAAAGAAAACGAAACGTCTACTTAGGCGAGTGTTGCCAGCGTTGTCAACAACGGTCAAGACGATGGAGTAGACACCTTAAGTTTTAGTACAGAAGAAAACGCATCCTTGTCATTAAACTTGTAGTTTTAATTTGGAGTAATTCTGCGGTTTCCACAAAACTGTTACTCAAAACAGTTAATCAATGTGGGTAGTGCAAAATGTACCCCACACATACCTTTGTTGTATCATAACTTTTTCAACCGTTTTAAAATGCAAAAGGTACCCTTTTCTACACAGCTAACCATTGAGAAACTATTTTTCCCCCGCCCTATTTATCAAAATACTTGCTTTCACTCATTTCATTTTCAAACTTTGATTTAAGTCGGGTATGCCAAGTAGCTCTTCAGGTACGAAGACAATCTCAACTGAATCAATTCTCCCGATTACCACCATTTTATCGTTCACTAAACTTTAAGTGGCTGTATAATTCTTGATTTAGGCTACAGCAACAGAGTCCAGCATTATCCTGAAGATGATCAGAGCACACTGATCGAAACGTTGAGGTGTTAAACCGCTGGTACTTCTCAAACCCACCACAGTTCATAAAGAGATTGATTACATGTTGTCTCCGCAAACCTCACTTGATTGATTTAGGTTATTACCGAACTTGAAGCTTCAGTCGAAACCCTGTGATACTTGTTAACGTACCGATATGAGGTAGGGTGATCTCCGGTCCCGATTCAGTGATATTGGAATAAACAGCTGGACTGTCAAAGATTTCCGTCATCTGGTCGCCATTGTTTCCTGACAGTTGTCTCACTTGTAGGTCAAAGTCCTTGATACCAGAAAGGTCGTCGACCCAGCCTTCCCACGTGACCGTAAACACTGCCTTTTAAAATAAGTAATGACAATTTATTAATATTATGATGATAAATATGTTGATGCACAGTGCTAAAGTGTAGCATTAAACATTAAATACAAGCCAACAAGTTGTATCTTGTCATGGAAACGTGGACTTTGTTGCAGTTACAAAAGAAAGAAAACCGTACACAGACAAAAGCTTACCTCTGAGGTGACGTCATCACCAGCATGCAACATAGTATTTCGGCACCCGCTGTTGACATCCACACAGTGGTAGGGGTCGGTGAAGTCAAAGGTGATATTTGAGTACCCCGACGTCGTCCTGCCAATGTAGTACCGGGTAATGATTCTGTCCGGATTATCCCTATCGTGCAGTTTCATGTATCCACCACTGACTGATGTTAGGTCATACCTTAGTCTGAAATTAAGTTTAAAAGACAAAAATCATCAATTGTACGGAGGAAAAAAAATGATATCCCCAAATTGGTCTTTTGCTCACACTGTTTTCACCATGGGCAGTGCTGTTTTTGGTGTCATTTTTTCATTTTTTTTTGATGCTCTTTTGTCCTTTTCTAAAGCTTTACACTGTTAAAACGTTGGGCAAAAAAATGTTGGGCAAAATCATTTGTCCAATAATTGGTCTGTTTTTAATAGAAATGTTGGGTTTTTTCCGGAAATTTTGACCAACACCAATGAACAAAAATTGGGCATTGAGAACTACCAACAAATGGTTGATTTTTATCTTTTTATTGGTTAAAATCGTATGACCAAGAGTGTTGGTCAATTTGTTATACTCAAACTGGGCAATATAAAACGTACACAACTAACTTATTGAGTAATCCGGAAATATATACCCAACGTTGGATAAAATAGCCATTAATATTGAGCAATGTACAATACCTCATGTTGTTGGGTAAATTTTACTTCTAACGTGGGCAAAAAAAGAAACTTACGGCGTCAAGAAAACCCAACGCTTAGCTGTGAATTAATCTAAGTATTGGTTAATTGTTGATCAACCAACAGTGGTAGTAGAACATGTAAAAACGTTGGGCAAAAAAATGTTGGGCAAAATCATTTTGTCCAATAATTGGTCTGTTTTTAATAGAAATGTTGGGGGTTTTTCTGGAAATTTTGACCAACACCAATGAACAAAAAATGGGCATTGAGAACTACCAACAAATGGTTGACTTTTATATTTTTATTGGTTGAAATCGTATGACCAAGAGTGTTGGTCAATGTTTAATACTCAAACTGGGCAATATAAAACGTAGACAACTAATTTATTGAGTAATCCGGAAATATATACCTAACGTTGGATAAAATAACCATTAATATTTAGCAATATAAAATACCTAATGATGTTGGGTAAATTTTACTTCTAACGTGGGCAAAAAAACAAACGTATGGCGTCAAGAAAACCCAACGTTTATAGCTGTGAATTAATCCAAGTATTGGGTATTGTTGATCAACCAACAGCGGTAGTAGAAAATATATAAACGTTGGGCAAAAAAATGTTGGGCAAAATCATTTGTCCAATAATTGGTCTTTTTAATAGAAAACGGTTGGTGGTTTTCTGGAATTTTTGACCAAAACCAATGAACCAAAATTGGGCATTGAGAACTACCAACACTTGGTTAACTTGTATATGTGTATTGTTTAAAATCGTAAGACCAAGAGTGTTGGTAAATGTTTTATACTCAAACTGGGCAATATTGAACGAAGACAACTTATTTATTTAGTAATCCGGAAATATATACCCAACGTTGGATAAAATAACCATTAATATTGAGCAATACCTCATGTTGTTGGGTAATTGTACTCCGTGGGAAAAAAAAACAAACTTACGGCGTCAAGAAAACCCGGCAACGTTTAGCTGTGAATTAATCTAAGTATTGGGTATAGGCTAATTGTTAATTAGCGAAGAGTGCAGTGGTAGTAGAAATTATAAAAACGTTGGGAAAAATCTTATGACTGTTGCTAATTAACATTTTAACTAATTATCCAGAATTCTGTTATATTGCATCAGTAATCGTGATGATGCTCTTTACCAATGTAGCCAGTGGGCCAGCACTGTAACATGTCTTGACATGCCCGTTTCGTGCTACAGTATTCGTCATTTGAACTTGGAATGTAGCCAATAATTGATTGTGTTTACCAAACTACTGGTTAACAAAATGCTGTATTACCCTGCAAAGTGTTATTTTTAAACACTTAAGTTAGCGTAACTTGCCAGCGTTCGCGCCATTTTCGCACATGGGAATTGGTACACGAATCGCTATATCCTTGCAGCGCTGTGTACGTGTCTCTGTGTGGCTGAGTTTCGGCGTTGAGAGTGCAGTCGAGTCAGTAGTATAGTCTACACACACACGCCACCCGGGACATCCAGAATGGCGGTAGAAAAAGAAACCTAGTGTCTGACATTCGTCATTATTGGGGAGTTCCTGATTTACTTGATGATTTTCTAGGTGAGTAAGTGTTGTTTATGTTAGCCAAACACTTTAATGTCTTATAAATAAACGACAAAGGTTATTTTGACATGGATGGGTCAAAATTACTCCTTGAGAGGTTGTTACACTAACTTCATTGAGGATTGTGCACTAAGTCCTATTCGGGTTTTTTGCCGTCGCCACTTTTATGCGCCTGTTGTTCTTGTTTGCTGCCAGATCTCACCGAAATAGGCTCTAGGCCTATGTGTTCTTTAGACTCTCAGTGAGTGTCGCACAGTTTCAAAAATTTCAATCCACAAATTAAAATAATAGTTTCCATGGCAGCGATGCTGTCATGTAATGTAGGATACGATATGTGCCGCACAAAAACCATTGACATCTGACGGGCACCAGCACACATCGTTGGTGCGGATTCGTTGGTGCCTGTCAGCTCTTAATTGGTTTTTGTGCGGCACACATCGTATCCTATATTACATGACAGCATCGCTGCCATGATGGATTCACAAAGTTCACGGAGGCCCCAAACGCTGGCGCTGGAATTTACCTTTTTTTGGAAACTATCAATTTGTGGATTGACATTTTTGAAACTGTGCAACACTCATTGAGAGTCTAAAGAACACAGAGTCCAATTTCGGCGAAATTTGGCCGCAAACAAGAACAACAGGTGCATGCCAAGCGACGGCAAAAAACGAATAGGACTTTTTGTAAAATTGTATGTACCATCATTAGCAGACCATGGAGGTTTGTACACAGGTCAAAATGTTTTAATGGTAATTAGGTTTAGTTTTTAGGGCCACTTTGGACCGTGTGATGGGACTGTTGTAAAACGTTTGTACTGTGAGTGTTATACCTATATATTGTTCAATTCAATTGTTGGCACATTTACATGAATGATTGGCTAGTCAAGTTCCCCATGGTATTTATCATTCATTCTACCTAGACGGTGAGTAGACCCAGTATTAAACTGGGGCACTGTACTCCTTTTTCGAAATTTTGACATAATCGGTCGTACTCTAGCGCCCCAGCTTATGGTCGTATTTTTCCCGACCAAAACTCAATTATCCACAGGTGCCCTGCCTTAACCGTGATGACCACGCGGTTGAGGCAGGGCACCTGTCAAATTTTAGATGGGTGTCCAGCCTCAATCGCACTGTTAGTGTTATCACGGTTGAGGCAAGGGACCCGTCTAATCGACGGGTGCCCTACCTCAAACCGCGCAGTCATCACGGTTGAGGCAGGGCACCCGTCTAAAATCCAACCGAGAGTCGGATGAGTTTTGCTCGGGGAAAATACTTCGACAAGCTGGGGCGCTAGTATGACCGATGATGTCAAAATTTCGAAAAAGGAGTACAGCGCCGCAGTTACTCTACATTCTACCTAGCAAATAGTTCTCCTGTCATGAACATTACATCAGGCTTAAGTTAGGTCTACAGTCTAACCCTACAAAATCTGCACTCAAAATGAACGAGTCAGTGAATAGTCAGACAATAGGTATTGGCTAGCCGGGGGGGGGGGGGGTGTTGGCAAAGACAACAAATTTTGAACTTTTCCCTCTCTTTTTGTCTTCTATTTTTTAACAAATTCTTGTTTGATTGTACAAACATGATACACCATAGGCTAGTTCACATCTTGTACTTTATTGACATCTTTTATCTGCATTTTTAAAAACATGTTAATTGTTATTTAAGAAATTACTGTGTTATAATACATCATAACAATATGTATCCATCCATGAACTTAATCGGGACATGTCCCCTGTGCGTATAAACAAGATACTATCTAGATTAAAAATGATTGCATCTCATGTCGACACCTAGACCCAGTAACTTGGGCGCTGTACTCCTTTTTCTAAATTTTGACGTCATCGGTCGTACTAGCGCCCCAGCTTGTCGTTGTATATTACCCAAGCAAAACTCAATTGATCCTTCCACATTGTACATTGCTTGATTCCACAAAGATATCCTTGAATAATACACATATCCCACATCATAACAGCTGTAATTCGTAATGTTGTTTGTTTTGTTATCTTATTGAAGATTACACAGGACTTCAACATTAGTCATCCCATAATTGCAGATAAACTGTCCTACAAGTGGGAGTTAGTTTGTGAGCCAGTTATAACATACACCAATGTCATGGCTCCCACATGGAAGCAGATCCTTCGCCTGCAGGATATAAACGAGGACACCCTCTCTACAGGTAAACTGTTGTCATAAATGCTAAATGGTTGTTAAAGTGGGAAGTTTTCACTGCTCACTTGCAAATTTAGGTGGCTGGCACAGTTGCTCAGCAGATACAGTGGTTTGTTTCTCAATTTTATCAGGATGGTAAATTCTGCTCAGTTATGTCATAGTTGATGTTGTTTTTCTGTTAATGTTTTATTCAAGATGAACTTTCCCTGTAAGTCTTATCACACCTCTAGAGTGTGAAAGTTTATGCATGCACACTTGTGACGTCATCTGATCTATTTTCCCAAAATGATGGTGGGGCGATGCGTGCTGGGGCGATGCATGCTGGATTAGTCAATCTACCACACAGTGTATCATGACCATTTAACCAAACCCAAGTGGTATTTGCTTATGCGTATGTAATATAGGCTTATGATTGGTAGCATTAGCTGATTTTTTTAGTTTTGCAAAAGTGTCTTAAAATTCCCCCAGCACTATGACTTTTCGCTAACTAAACCTTTTCAGTTCAATTTAATTACAATGGCAAACCATGTCTCTCCCAAAATGTTGCCTTTAACTTTTTTTCTCCAATTTTTCCTTCCCCTTTGAAGGCCATTAGCAACATAGAAGACTACCTGCAGAGTATTGACAGTTCAGAAAGGCCACAGCCATACGTACTGGCACTGTACACTGCCGATCTTCTTAAGCCAACTCAGTACTTCCTAGTTGCAGAGAGACGAGCCGTGGCCTACCCAAGTCTGCTCAACACCATTGACGTCGCCTTTAAATGGGTATTTAGTTCTTGATCCACAGACCTTGCCAGAAATGTTTACTTTTTGTGGGTTTTTTTTACTGCACAAAACCAAGTTGCAGTAAGTAAGAGACATGTTTCTTAAAACGGTATAACTACCACCCAAAGGAGTACCTAAATGCAGATGAGACCTTTTTCATTATCTGTCTGTTTTGAGGATTTGGTTTGATTTGTTTGTATGTTTGTAGTCCCATATTTAAAATCACAGTTTCTTTTTGGTTAAAAAAAAAAAGTAGATAAATTACTATAAGCAACAAGATCCAACTGCAGTGGCAAAATAATTATTAACTTTTTTTATTTTTATTATTTTTATTATTATTATAATTTAGTATGTTGGGTTAAATTTCAAAGAGCTCCTGAGCATGGTTTACAGTCTTAATATCATGTGGTGTACATTGCTTGTGGCTGCTTCTCAGAGCCACTAAGGACAACATTTTTGCTTAGCACAAACAACTTTTCTTTAGCAAACTGGGCCCAATTTCATAGAGCTGCTAAGCACAACAATTTGCTTAGCATGAAATTTCTTCCTTGATAAAAACAGGATTACCAACCAAATTTCCATGTGTTGCATATTGCTTGTTATTGCTGGTATTCAGCTGTTGTTTGCTTATCCTGAAAATCACGTGGAAATTTGGTTGGTAAGCCTGTTTTTATCAAGGAAGAAATTTCATGCTAAGCAAATTGTTGTGCTTAGCAGCTCTATGAAATTGGGCTCTGGTTTGCATTCTAAATATCACGTGGTGTACATTGCTTGTGGCCGGTTCTTCTCTGCTTATTAATGTCACGCATAAAATTTTGTCAAGCTATATAATTGTCAGCTGTCAGATTCATAAAACTGGACCAGTAGGATAGTAAGGTTTTCCCCCTACATTGTACAAATAAATAAAACTACAAAGCAATAAACAGTTGCAATAAGTGACATCATTTTTAACTACCTCAGTTTAATTGTAGCAACTTGCCCACCAGAAGCAGTACTGAAATATACAGTAGAGTTTTACTTTTTTTATTTATCAGTTTTTAAAGACTTTGCAAGGCTGGATGATTTGAAGATTTGATTTGACTGATTTATATATTTGTACCTATTTAAGAGAAAAAAAAAGCTTTCTCAGTATTTATTTGTTGCACAGAAGTATAAGTTGCAACTGCAAGTGACCCATGCTGTTAGAATAACTTAAAACGTCCAGAAGAAGTTCTGAAACAGTGGCTAAGGGAACTGTTGTTTATTTGTGTTGAAATAAATGTTGTGTTAAACTCTGTACAGTTTTAGTGAATTCAGTTTTATTTGTGTTAGAGTAATGATCCTTAAGACCAACTAAGAAGTTCAGATTCACCAACAAAATGTGACAAAGTTGACTAACTATTGGGGAAAGATGAAAATGACCAATCATTGTGCAAATGGATTTGACCAATTAAGAAGTTCAGATTCACCAACAAAATGTGACAAAGTTGACCAACTATTGGGGAAAGATGAAAATGACCAATCATTGTGCAAATGGATTTGACCAATTAAGAAGTTCAGATTAACCAACAAAATGAGACAAAGTTGACCAACTATTGGGAAAGTTGAAAATGACCAATTATTGTGCAAATGGATTTGACCAACTAATAAGTTCAGATTAACCAACAAAATGTGACAATGTTGACCAACTATTGGGAAAGTTGAAAATGACCAATTATTGTGCAAATGGATTTGACCAACTAAGAAGTTCAGATTAACCAACAAAATGTGACAAAGTTGACCAACTATTGGGAAAGTTGAAAATGACCAATTATTGTGCAAATGGATTTGACCAATTAATGGGAAGTTCAGATTAACCAACAAATGTGACAATCTTATTTAACCAACTATTGGGAAAGTTGAAAATGACCAATTATTGTGCAAATGGATTTGACCAATTAATGGGAAGTTCAGATTAACCAACAAATGTGGCAATCTTATTTAACCAACTACTGGTAGTTATTATTTTAACCAACATTGAGGTAAATGAGTATAACCAGTATATGGGTAAAAGCAAAAACCCAACTTATTAGCAAAGAGCATTAACCAATTAATAGGGAAAGTAACTGCCCAACACCAGTTGGGCTATTCTTGACCAATTATGTTACCAGTTGATATGAAGACCAACATTGGTCAAAATATTGGTCAAAATTTGCCCAATTTTTTTTACAGTGTATGTCAATGCAAATATCTTTACTTTGTAAATTATAATGTATGATCGTTGAATACAAATTTTGGTATGAGAATGTTCTTTCCATCCGGTGATCTTCAAACAAAAAAGCTTTCCATTGTGCCTGGTGTAGTCACAAGAAAAAAACCCTGTGAGTTCTCCAAGAATGTCTAAGCTTACCTTTAAAATTTGATTATAACTTACATATCTCCAGTGGCTGGCGTCCACGAATTATAGTTGATGGAAAAAGTACGATCACATGTAACCAAGGCAATCGCAGGATTGTCACGAGACCCGGCAGTTGAGCAGGATGCCGATGTCGCGATTGAATACGTGCTTGTTCGAGCTCCTAGATAGGGCCAGGTCAAAAGTTAGGTATAAATCTTCGTGGAAATAAATTTTCTTTATTTTGTTAAGTTGACCTTTGCATAGAGAGCTAACAAAAGGAGTACAACAGACTGGTTAGAATCAGTAACTATGTCAGTTCTTTCCTTGTGTGGTACAGTCTTCCCACATGGAAAACTATCAGGTTGTTACTGTATTCTACTTGTTGTATTACTGGTGTGCAGTATCAGTAAATATAAGTTATTAAGATTACACCACCAAAAATGCCCTTACACCCTCATTACAGTTACGTAATACATTTGAAATTATTCGGAAAATCAAGATGGCTGCCAAGTAATTAATTGGTTGCAGACGTCACTGCGAGTTCAATCTCTCAGTACTATGCAAATGGTTACACACCGTTGTTCTGACAACCCTACAGATACCACTGTGTTTTGACACCCCTATAGTGTATTTTCCTTACCCTAAGTAACCCTAACTCTAACCCTTACCCTAGCTTGTCGTGGCCAAGCGGATAAGAACACCGAACTCAAGCTCTGGTGTTTCTGATCAGCAGAGTGTGGGTTCGAATCCCAGTCGTGGCACTTGTGTCCTTAAGCAAGACACTTAACCGCATGCTTCGTCCTTCGGATGGGACGTAAAGCCGTTGGTCCTGTGTACTAGGATTGGTAGTGCACGTAAAAGAACCCAGAACACTTATCGTGGAAGAGTAGGGGTTTAACCCCGGTGTTTCTGGTTCACATTGCAAGCACCCTTATTTACAGGTTTCCTCAATTTTCTTGCGAGCTACAGTGATTAAGTTCACTTGTGAGGCATCCTGGGTTCATTACCAGAAATATATAATAATAATAATAATAATAGTAAGTCACGATCGTTTTTCGGAACATAGGGTTGTCGGAACTTACGGGTCTCGGAATGTAGAGCAATCTAAAAAAACCTGCAAATTCAGTGGTGGTCGGGTTTCAAAAATTTAAATCATTTATTTAGTTTTACCGTGAACTGATGATAATTCGGCACTCATTAATTTATTGAGGGATTGGCAATGACCGCGATAGAGACTTGAAACGGGGGCTCTAAAAGAAATGTAACGAACTCACGGTTTACAACGGCAGTAACGGTCGCTGACACAACACCTAGTCTTACACTTTGAATGTACGGATGACCACTGCCTGGAGCTGAGAGATGGGTGGGTTGGTACGAGCTTTTCCATACAATCTGAATTTCAGTGAAGTCTCTGACGTTTGTGTACACCGTATCCGTACTGCCCTGGACGGTCGGTGATTCTAAGGTAGTGGTGCCCTTCTTCAGGGTTGCACGATGCTCTGACAGCACAGGTGCTTGACTTGTGTCCACTATTAAATAATGACAAAAGATAAAAGGTATCTCATTTGAAGGGTCTGTATACGTTTGGTAATGACAATAAAAAACTTACTAGGTAAGAAGTACAGCAGCTTTGGATAGTATAATGCATTTTGAGAAACTTTTCACTTCGAAGTACTGCGGTTATGGAAAAAGATATCACTTTTCATCCCCCAAAATTTGAATCTGAGAAGCGTTACAGCTGTAACGCTTCTCAGATTGTGTATTTCAATTGCAGATTATTCCTTCTGTGTAGACAAATAACCGCTCTTGATTTTTGGCAATATCTCAAAACGGTACCACCTTTTGAAATGAAATTTTCACAGGTTAGTTTTAGAGTATCTATCTACAACTGTATAGGATTGAAACAAACAATGGGTTTGAACTTCTAAACTTATATACAGACCCTTCAAACATTTCGCTTTCCTTGTTTTTCAACGATAACAAAAGTAAAGAGCAGATGAAATTTATTCTGTAAGAACAACGGTCTACTTTGTTAGGTTCCTAGCTAACACCTTCAAGTTCAAAATGTAATACACTCTCCATCGATATATCAATTTAACTCACTTGATCTGCAGTCAGTTCCAGAGAACCCAGCGGCACATGAACAGCTGGCGTCCATGCAAGACCCCGGGTAGCAGGCGTTGCTGTCCGTCCTCCATGAACATTGCTCTGGGAGGAAACAGTTTTGAAAAAAGGTTAACTGTAAGTATTCAGCAAACATTCCAGCAAACATTCATACTCCGATGATTAAAGATTTATGGAGCAAACTTTAAAAACTCCCGGTTAAAGTTAAACCGGACTTTGATCCCTAGGGGGCCCGACCTTTATTCCGGATCAGGCTGACCCTATAAGTGGTAAAACATAGTTTTAGCTATTTTGCGTCAGTTGGACCCCTTTTTTTTGTGCACATTTTGACAGAAAATCAAGAAATGGGTCAGACCCCACGAGACCCGGATCAGCGTCAGGTCTCACCCGGAAGCTTTTAGAGAGTGAAGTAGTGCTACCAGAAAATGTTCATTAAAAAAAATATATATATATATATATTTATTTATTAATTTTTTATTTTTATATTTTTTGTTTTTGGGGGAGGAGGCGAAACATAAATTTTGGGACTATTTAATGTAGAACCATTCTATACATTTGTGCATTGATTTTTCGATCTCGGCAACCAAACATTCCGATCTACGCACTTGCGCCTATTTCATAAACCTATTGAGAATACAGGTGTAGAACAGAAACCTGTGTGATATAACAGTACACAAATTATTCCTATTTTAAAACTGCTAGTGCTAGCACATTGTATATTTTTAGCTTGAGCAGATCCACAAAATTTGATCATAGCCTTTTTTATTAATGGCTACAAAACACGTATGTCATGGAAGTTATTAGTATACTCACTGATGCATTGTCGCTGGTCGTCCGTCTTCTTGTAGGCGGAACCATGAGCTGGGCCAAAATCACCATCGCACATGTCGCATTTCTGATCATAGCTATTAGTGCAGAACCCTGCCACACAGTTGGCAATCTGTGTGCACACTTCACAAGTTGTATGATAAAAACGTAGTTTTAAACACATTAATCCACAAAATAAGGGTTGCAGTTTAATCCTATTCCTCGCAAGTTAGACAGATGTTTGTTTACATAGGCCAACCATAGCACGTTTTAGTTCGGGAGACTCGCAATGCAGTGCGCCACCACGAGTTCAGACAAGGCCATCGTTTTAAATCAAGGGGAAAAACCGCGATGTAATCCTAAAATCTTAATCTTTCATGGGAGTTTAACGAACAAATAAAACACAAATAACATGCCTAATAATACTGAAGGGGCTTGCCGCAAAAGCTTCTAACAAAGAATAATTTGTTTCGAAGAAGATAGAGGGCCTTTTTGTACTTAGAATCACAGCGTGGTGAGTAGTAGCCGCGATTACAGTTACTGCAATTATCAGGTCTGGTGCATGTGCCTCCGTTAGGACAGGCGGTAGACCCAAAACATGTTATTACTAAAATGAAGGGGAGAATACCAACGAAGAAATAATATTGATACAAAGCTGTAATTGAGTTGTTTTCAGATAAAATAACCAATATCATAGCGCAAAAATGGTGCAGCAAATGGCTTGAATTTGGCAACATTTCAAACTTCTGAGTGGGGCACATCCTCCTCCCACTTCCTTCTGCGTCGAATACGTGGAGGGCGGCGCTTTCTTTCATATTCGCCCCGTGTCGCATCTCTGATCATAGCTATTAGTGCAGAACCCTACCAGACAAATGGCAATCTGTGTGCACACTTCACAAGTCGTATGATAAAACGTAGTTTTTAAACACATTAATCCACAAAATAAGGGTTGCAGTTTAATCCTATTCCTCGCAAGTTAGACAGATGTTTGTTTACATAGGCCAACCATAGCAAGTTTTAGTTCGGGAGACTCGCAATGCAGTGCGCCACCACGAGTTCAGACAAGGCCATCGTTTTAAATCAAGGGGAAAAACCGCGATGTAATCCTAAAATCTTAATCTTTCATGGGAGTTTAACGAACAAATAAAACACAAATAACATGCCTAATAATACTGAAGGAGCTTGCCGCAAAAGCTTCTAACAAATAATAATTTGTTTCGAAGAAGATAGAGGGCCTTTTTGTACTTACAATCACAGCGTGGTGAGTAGTAGCCGCGAGTACAGTTACTGCAATTATCAGGACTAGTGCATGTGCCTCCGTTAGGACAGGCGGTAGACTCAAAACATAATGCTAAAATGAAGGGGAGAATACCAACGAAGAAATAATATTGATACAAAGCTGTAATTGAGTTGTTTTCAGATATAATAACCAATATCATAGCGCAAAAATGGTGCAGCAAATGGCTTGAATTTGGCAACATCTGAGTGGGGCACATCCTCCTCCCACTCCCTTCTGCGTCGAATACGTGGAGGGCGGCGCTTTCTTTCATATTCGCCCCCCAAAAAAATAAAAATAAAAATAAATAAATAAACAAACAAACAAACAAACAAACAACAAACAACAAACAACAAACAACAAACAAACAAACAAACAAGGAGAGGAATAGGCTCCAAACCCGTAGTTTTAACAAATTGTACAAATTCCTGTGTGTTTTGCATGAAGACGAGAGTCCAAAATGTATGATCTGATTTGAATCGAAGATTTTCACCTTACTAATTAGGTTACTGTCCTTTTGTGTTCGCCTCAGTTTTTGGATTTTTACCTGTTCTAATTTTGCTTTTTATCATGTATTGATCTTTCTGTTTGATATGTAATATCACCCTTTGTTCATTGTCCTTTAGTCTCTAGTAACCTCATATGTACTTAATGTATTGATATATCAGTATGTGCATTATTGTTTTTCGTAGAAGATGAGTGTACTTGTAATTAAATGGAGTTGAATAAACGGAGTCTAAGAGCTCCACTCAAAAGAAAAAATAAATAAATAAATAAATAAATAAATAAATAAATAAAATAAAATAAATAAATAAATAATTAAATAATAATAATAATAAAATAAAATAAAACGTAAAAATAAATTCCTGGTTACGGGCCTGAACAAGCCCCCGTTTATTTAACTTAATATTTTTTTTAAAAATAGTCCGGCGTGAGTGTAAGAAAAACAAATCTGCATGTAAATGGAAAAATAGTTTTAAACACATCGAAATTATCTCATCAAAGCGTATAAAATGTAAAACATTTTATCTGGAAGTTTTCAATCACAAAAGTCCAGATTTCAAATTGGGGGACGGGGGCACGGACATTAATTGAGGGGCACGTGCCCCATGCGCCCCCTTGTTAAGCCACTGACTGTTATAATCAAAGAAAGAACTAAAGAACATATTAAGACAGAAACTGGAATGACAATAGGAAATATGAAATATAAAAACAAAAAAATTAAATGTATTGATTGAATTGTTTAGATTGCTGCGATCATCCAAGGTTGATTTTTTTGGTTCTTTGTGTATAAAAAACCCTGAAATATTAAAACAATGCACAGTTCTCCAAATCTAACCTGCATTTCGCAATGAATGTTTATGAATGCAAGTACACATCGGTTTCGACTGTTAGGACAGGCGGTAGACCCAAAACATATTGCTAAAATAAAGGAGAACATACCAACGAGTACACCCGTATAAACATTTCAGCCTTAAAATGTGTTTTTACCAGTACAATACAAATACTTCTGTTTTCATTTTATACTTTGTTACTTAAAGGTCGGGCCATATAGATTGTTTTTTGTCAACGTAAATTTTGATTTTTTTTTTGAGGAAAATTATAAGGAAAAATACAACAAAAGTCACATGTGAAAGTTGCAGCTGAATGAAGTGTTCATTGTCCTTTAGTCTCTAGTAACCTCATATGTACTTAATGTATTGATATATCAGTATGTGCATTATTGTTTTTCGTAGAAGATGAGTGTACTTGTAATTAAATGGAGTTGAATAAACGGAGTCTAAGAGCTCCACTCAAAAGAAAAAATAAATAAATAAATAAATAAATAAATAAATAAATAAAATAAAATAAATAAATAAATAATTAAATAATAATAATAATAAAATAAAATAAAACGTAAAAATAAATTCCTGGTTACGGGCCTGAACAAGCCCCCTTTTATTTAACTTGATATTTTTTTTAAACATAGTCCGGCGTGAGTGTAAGAAAAAACAAATCTGCATGTAAATGGAAAAATAGTTTTAAACACATCGAAATTATCTCATCAAAGCGTATAAAATGTAAAACATTTTATCTGGAAGTTTTCAATCACAAAAGTCCAGATTTCAAATGGGGGGGGGGGGGACGGGGGGGGCACGGACATTAATTGAGGGGGCACGTGCCCCCATGCGCCCCCCCTTGTTAAGCCACTGACTGTTATAATCAAAGAAAGAACTAAAGAACATATTAAGACAGAAACTGGAATGACAATAGGGAAATATGAAATATAAAAACAAAAAAATTAAATGTATTGATTGAATTGTTTAGATTGCTGCGATCATCCAAGGTTGATTTTTTTGGTTCTTTGTGTATAAAAAACCCTGAAATATTAAAACAATGCACAGTTCTCCAAATCTAACCTGCATTTCGCAATGAATGTTTATGAATGCAAGTACACATCGGTTTCGACTGTTAGGACAGGCGGTAGACCCAAAACATATTGCTAAAATAAAGGAGAACATACCAACGAGTACACCCGTATAAACATTTCAGCCTTAAAATGTGTTTTTACCAGTACAATACAAATACTTCTGTTTTCATTTTATACTTTGTTACTTAAAGGTCGGGCCATATAGATTGTTTTTTGTCAACGTAAATTTTGATTTTTTTTTTGAGGAAAATTATAAGGAAAAATACAACAAAAGTCACATGTGAAAGTTGCAGCTGAATGAAGTGTCTACTTGCTGAGAAAACAGACACAACTGTCAAGGTATTTTCACACGAACGTCAAATTTATCCACGTTAAGCGAGGCCGTATCTCAGGCCGCAGCATTTGCAAACGGACACCAATCCTCAAAAATCTGAGAGCCAATTAGTGCATGAATTGTTACTTTGAAGGGAATCCTCTCTCAAAATAGTTTATTCTATCAACAGCTGCCGTGCTTCTCACCAAGTTTTTTTTTTTTACGGTCATTACTTTTTGGAGGACTTACCAATCTACGACCCTAACTTTAACTAAACTTTAGTCTAATTCCAATCAAGAGTGTGAACATTAAAAACAGAGAGCATGGAACAGAAAACACGTAAGTCAGTGGAAAAGAAAAAAATATATAAAGTACAACAAGTCTTGGAAGTGGAGGGGATCCATAAAAAGCACAGCTTGTGGAGTGGTCCCCCTAAATTACGTTAGATTGGGACCATCAAATGATAGGAAAGACCCAATCTACATCCAACAGAATAACTATAATAAACATAAAAGAACTAAACGAACATATCAAGACAGAAACTGGAATAATAATGGGGAAAAATGAAATGTAAAAACTAAAAGACGAAGTGTATAAACGTTATTGTTTTTATTGTTTCAATCACAGGTAAAGTGGTTATATATTATTTTTATTTTCTGGTTCTTTGTGTATAATCAAAACTGAACTATTAAAACAATGTACAGTACTCCAAATCTAACCTACATTTCGCAATGATGAATCGAAATACACATCGGTTTCGAAAGTACTAGTAAGACAAGAACAATTGTAAGAAGGTATTTATTTTACAATTTTTTGAGCAATCAATAAACTTCCTCTGTAAAACGTTAAGCTTTAAAACATGGACTTCTATGAGGGACAAACAAGTTTAACTTACGCGTGGTACAACCTGACCCCGTCCACCCAGTGCAACACTCATAGCATGTAGTATATCTGCAAATCGAGCAAAAATGCCAAAAATTTTAGTTCTGCCATTCAGTGCATCATTATATCAATTATTAAAGGCACTGAACACGTTTGGTAATTGTCAAAGACCAGTGTTCTCACTTGGTGTATACCAACACATGCATTATGTTAAAAGAAAATTTGAGCAATCAATAAACCTCCTCTGTGCAAACGTTAAGCTTTAACACTTGCACTTTCATGAGGGGTAAACAAGTTTAACTTCATTAAATAAATTAATAAGTTAAATTAAAAATTCAAATCAAAAAGTGCACAAAATGCCAAACAAATAATTAGCAGCAGTTTTCAACGTTCCAGCTTATAGTTATAATTACAATTTGTACAGTACAATAATTGGAACAATAATTAAGTTTACGCTACCGATTGCATATACAAAATAAAACAAATATTTTGTAGTACAAGTACTTCCAAAAACACTCAAGAGACAAAAGCTATGCATACATAATTGTTTTCCTTTTATTTTATTTTATAGTAGACATGGTTATGATCGTAGAGTTTAGGGCACCCACATTTCTCAGGACAGAATATCTGTTAAGCCGAAAAAATAACGTGTATCGCGGCCTCAGACTAATGCAAGGCTGAACTCAATATGCCATGTAGTTTTAAAACAAAATGTACCTTCTCGTTCTGTCCATCGCCACAGACTGTGCCATTCCCGCACGTATTCAAACACTGCATGGGCCCCGTTGACATACTTAAAATGTTGTCCCCCTAGACCCTTTTAAAACCATGGGGGCCAAATTACGTAATACTTTATCCAATGACAAGAGCACTACTACAGTATATAGTAGGTTTGGAAATCTTACTAAACCCAGGGTATATAGCTATATAAACCAGCTGTTTCTCAATCGTCTTTCATAAGGCCTATAATAAGCCCAACACACTGAGATCTTTATTGGCGAAGAAAATGTGTAATAACCCTGCTCCACTTCCCCTACCTTCGGGAAACACCACGCCCCGCCCCCCACATGTGGATGTAGTGTACTGTCTACCCTTATATAAAAAAAAAAAATCACCTGTCAAACAAGTCTCACACAGGCTTCCTCTGATAGCTACAAGCTGCTCTGGATAAGGATGATTGATGATTGTTATCAAACAAGGCTAGCAATCCACTTGTGTGGGATTTGCCAAGATTTATGTGAACAAACCAACGGCAGCCCTGCCGACCACAGGATTTGTAATGAGATTTCCAAGGTGAATGAACTAACCCTGTACAAATAGCAACTGCCATATGTTTCTGCATGGTATGATGGTGGACTGCCCAAAAGATTGACTTTTTAAAAAAAATTCCTGGGCGGAATTAAGTGGAATTTTTTTTTTAAAATGTAAAAACACACTACAGATCGGTGCATAGCTCGGTTTCTTGTTTTGCGCCAAGTCAAATCATCCTTCTTATTTAGGTCAATGAAGACCCATCAGCGATGGTGTCCAATGCTACGGCTACGGCTACGGCTGGATTGCTGCATCGTCATACGTTTATGTACAGGGCGTCCTTAGCGACATCCTTAGCAACAATCGTAGCCGTAGCCGTTGCCGCCAATTCGAATGTGGCATTGGAGTTAAACGTTCAGACCAAATGTCTCTGACAAATGTCTCTAAAAGTAAACAAACCTGTAACGAGTACATCGGCCCCATTTGAAAAAGCCACATGCAGTCTCATAACTTTCAGTACAAGTGTAAGTACAGGTAGCTCCCCTAAAAGAAAATGTTAAAAGTGTTATCCCTTAAAATAATGTAAATGAAGGGTTTAAAGTACTCTGTTTACCTTGAAATAGTCAAACGGGATTTTCAACAAACAAGCCGGTATAAATTGGGCAAGTGAGGTTAGCTCTATGAAAACAATAACTAAAGAAGATTAAAAACTTAGGTGGAAAATTGAGACCCCATTCATCTCCAAAACTAATTAATCTCAGACATATTTTCTGTTTCAAGCACAACTTTCGGTGGGGTATCGTTGATGTATTGCGATGTATTTGTCACATGTCTACAAAACATGACCCAACATCACATCTTTCCAACCAAACTCACTCCATGTGGCAAACATCTCGATAATTGGTAATTCTATTATTCAATTACATATGAACCCCTATCCTTTGACACTTTTTTGCACTACTCTGCTCCCCTACTCTTACTTAAAACAAACTTGGTACTCAACTGTGACAATGGTATCGATGACGAGATCAAGATGATGACGCAATAATTGAGCAAGTTCATGATGTTCGTTAAGCTGAAACACGAATGGATATTTCAGCAAATGGTCACAAGCAAGACTTTAATAAATCGCATAACGTAGATGAAGGAAATCTTAACGCTTTCGAGACAAAATACACAATAAAAACAGAGACAAATAATATTTGAAAGGAAGAGCATGCAAATTATAGTTATAAGCAATAAAAAACACGAGTGATTTGAGAAAGTCTTTAAAAAGCAATCCAGAGGGTTTACTCATTTTGAGCGAGGATGGGATAGGAAGGCGTTCCACACCTTAGGTGCGTTGCAGAACATGTGAATCCTTTAGAACAGTATAATTTGGTCCTTGCTATTGTTTTAGTAAACTGAGCCATTTGCGAGTATTGTATTGGATTCTTAGAGGGATCGGCAACCAACCAGTGCCACTTCATGCCACATATTACCAAAGATTGCAGATGGGGAACTCGGGCTGAAAGGTGAAATATGCACTTCTCTCCATTTCAGCAAGCAACTCTTTTGATTCAACAGTAGACAATGACCGTTCGTTGCTACCAATTATATAACAAAACATGTGCTTGCCGAAATGGCGCCAATCCGTATTTCACGTTCCAACAATAGACTGTGCAAGTCTCGCGCATATTATTCGCAGTTCCGGGACAATTGTGGTCCCAACCATATGGAGTTTTACGTGGGCGAGATTTTGTTTCGTAAATCATTTTAGTTTAACGTAGTTTATGGCTATACACCAATTCAATGAAATTGCAAAGAAAACACGAGAATAAGACTTGACCTCCGTTTCCGGTTACTTTTAAAACATTAATAATTAAGAATGCTGCCCAACTGACGGGTATGTTGTCATTAAACCTATGTGATAAACGCACACATTCGGGCATAATTGGCAAATGGGGTTTCTAACAATAAGCATCCTCATCCCAAGTTTTAATTTTGTTTCAATTTTAATTTGAACAAATTATTTGTATTATGCAAACATTGAAAATGTATTGATACGTAAAGAATTTTGTTTGCATACAAGCCACGGGGGAGACCATGAAATATAATGTTTTGTATCAGAGTAGTGGATATGTACTAGTAGTTGTGGCCTATACTTGTTGTCTGCCACATTTGGTGCTCGATATGCATGTTGTACCCCATATCATATCTTCATTTAAATGTATTTAAAACAACTTGCTACTTTTTGTTTCAAGAAATTTGTATAAAGCTAGGAAGATTTGATTTCATAGAAAAAATATATTCTTCGTTTGAGTATTTTTTTCTCGTTTTTGATATGCACGAGACTTGCACAGTCTAGTGAACCCTTCTTGTGTTTCATGAAACTGGTGCATTGATGTGAAACCGTGATGTGATGTCATGATGTGATGATGACGTGATGTGATCTCACACGAGATGGGCAAATCTCCCCGTATTCGACGAGATGGAGAAATGTGGCCAAATGACGGCTGATATTCAGAAAGAATCTCGCAAAGTATACGCAGCTCAATGCAACGAGGCGAAAAATAAAAATAAAAATATACGTTTTTTTATGTGGCTCGGGCCTCTGTCACTGCTGTGAAAATAAAATAGCGCCCTCATCCACTCTTATTTTTTGAGACCCAAAAGCTGGCTACTTATCTTACTCAGATAAGACCGGTTCGCTTGGCATAAACCAACGATCAGGAAATCCTTTATAGCATATTAACGCATAGTAGTGCATTTGCAGAGGGGTCATTCCATGTCAGACCAACGCACTTGTTTACCTTATGTCTTCCAATTTTGATAAAAATTGTTGTGCTTGTAGGTCCTAATGAGCAATGAATGCACATCAATTTTTTGCCCGATCCGACCTACCATGTGGTCAGGGCAGAAACCACAAAAAATGACATTTTTAGAATAAAATACCACCCTTTTGGTACAACTAATGTCATAACCATGTAAATTTTCATCAAATATATGCAATTAATTTGGTATTAAAGTAGGTCACCGTGACCTATAATATGTTATCGTGACCTGTGACCCAATTTTTGTAATAATGTATCGTTCGGAAAAACAACGAAATGAAAATGACTTGATAGAGCATGTCTTCCTCTATCAGAATCCACTAAGAAAAAAATGGGGTTTCAAAATATTTGTGTACAGTTGGTAGGTTACTAATTAGTCAAATTATAGACTTTACAATAGAAATCCTTTAACACAACTCACTCTTTTGTTTCTTAAGTTACTAAAATTAAACTAGATTTGTAAATGTATAAAGTACGAAGCCAGAAAAAGCAAAATTCTACCTTCTGATTTCAAGTAAACTCTCTCATCAGGATATCTGGCCTCTGAGTTGTGAAAGGAGATTCTGCCCCCCCCCCCTCCCCTGAGATTCTGTCCCCCATACGGCGAACTGTGTACAAAATACTATAGATAGTGCCCTCTTTTGAATTATCCTCCTCCAGCCCATGTTAATTTCCCGTATGGGGACCGAATCTCCGGGGGACAGATTTCCCTGGGACACTTGCACTGTATCTTTGTTATTGACTGGACAAAACATGACACTTGAGGGCGCTGCATCAGTCAACACACAAGGCATAGACTTTTTCGCAAATACACAGTGTGCACACAAGTTTCCCATAGAGCCGTAGTGCATGCTGGTCTAGCTAGCGATCAAATTGATTGCTTTTGATCGCTAGCTAGACCTGCATGCACTGCGGCTCTATGGGAAACTTGTGCACACTGTGTATTTGCGAAAAGGTCTATGCAGTTTAGCATCATGCAATGGTAATTGGTATGTAATTCAAGTTCTTAACTGATTCTACAACAGTTGGGGAATTTTGGCTCATAGACAGTCTTCTCTTTGGACTGGGTGAAACAATGTCCCAGTCTCAGTGTTCAGTGGGACAGCGCCTGAATGAAGTATGTTCTGATGACACTGAACATTATCTGCACCCGCACGATGATGAACTACAGAATGATACATTATTTAAATGGGTCAAAGGTCACAATAACATATTGAAGGTCACGGTGACCTTAATTTAACAAAATTTATTTTTGACAAAAGAATTAATTTGAGCATGCAATTCTCATTATCTTCATACAAAATGTGCATATTTTGATGAAAATTAACATGTTATGACATAGTTTTACCAAAAGGGTGGTATTTTACTCTAAAAATGATCGGGCTAAAAGTTAGGACCTACAAGCACAGCATTTGTTATCAAAATCAGAAGACATAAGGTAAAAAAAGGGCGTTGGTCTGACATGGAATGACATGGTCTGACATGGAGCGCCTCTAGGCGCTCTGAGCTTCAACGACCTCCAATACTGTACTATACACGTTTGGCGTTGCCCTGTCTCTGCGGCGCCGAGGGTGACTCAAGCTTCTGTTCTACTGAGTTCGCTGGGTTGACCGGGACCTAAAGCCATCCCGGGCGGGCCCCAAAACAGTACAGTGAGCAAACATTTCAAAAGTAGAAGACACAGTGAAAGAGAACATTGCGAGAATACCATGTTACGCTTTTTTAAAGTTGTGCCGGCTTCGTAACGATTGTGTGGTAATACAACGTTTATGTTTATAGATCATTGTCCTTGTTGCGGGTCGAGTTGTCTTTCCATCTACTCTTTCTCTTCTACAAAACTACAGCGAATCTCATACTCTTATATTTAATGTTAAACATACTTCATGAACTAATGACTATGCTTTCAGATTTCTACTAGTCTTGTTTTCTTGTTATTGCCAGCCCCCCCCCGCATTAAAAAGAAAAACTAAATACTGCCGAAAATAAAATCCAACACCCACTTTATTAGTGCCTACCACCAATTTGTCGACGTCGACTTCTAATTGATAATTGCCCGATAAAAAAGAACCAATACGTACCATCAAGACAAAAAACACTGCTGGGTACTTGGGTACTTCGACCAAAACCGCATCTACTTGCATTGGTCCTAGACAAGTTAGTGTCAAATTTTGCAAATCGGAGTCACCGTCAGTGTTTCCCGGTTAATGGGACTGAGTAACGATGTTCGCCGGATAAATCACCAATCACGGGCAGTTACTACAAGTACGTGACGTTTAAGTAATGTAATAGTGATACTGCACCTCGCATGACATGTTTGCATGCCTTTCGTTTGTGTATTACAACATTTCCAAGCTCCGCCCATTTCAAGAAACGTGACGACGAACAACTCTGATGATTCTTGAAGTTGTGTGCTATGTTTACTATATCAAATAATATAATCCGTCACCGTCTCCAGATGGAAAAAAAAGACTACCTAAGCCAGTGCGTCGATAACTCCTAATTTGAACATTTTAAACCACCACCAAGACCCTGAGCTTGGACTGGAGGACGATAACAGGTATGGTGTAACTAGAGTGTAAAATATTTGTCATAAGGGAATAATGGAAATGTTTAGACTGTTTAACTCCTTGTATCTTTAGTGAGCCTTACAATAGCGTGCCTCGTTCCAGTTTGGACAAATGTAACCTATAGAACACAAGTACTTTTAGTATACGGTCGGTAGGTGATGCATGGTTGTGCCTTTGATGATACAAGCAAGGCATTTGGCACACAGTTAGAGTATGTCATCAGAAAGATATTTGGCTATAAATAGGTTCATCGCAAATTGTTTTCTTTGAAGTGACAGCCATTTTCAAAACTTTGAAAATTGCTCGTAATTCTACGTGTATATTTTCAAATAACAAATCTTCAATGGCCCTGGAGTCAAATGCTATGACTGTGTTCCAAATTCAATGCTTGTATCTTCAAAGGCACAATACCCCACTAAAAGTCTGTCCAAATACAGTATAATTTACACTTGAGCCTTTCTAACAAATAGCGTACCTCATTTCCGTTTAGACCGTTACAACACGAGTATATACAAGCGAAGTATACAATTTTCACACTCGGGACTCGGTAATCAGTCATGAAACTGTGCCCCTAAATGTCTTTCGTTTATTAAAATGGGTATGCCGTGTGTTTGGACTGATGCAAAGCCCTTACTTTACCATAATGTCTTTGTCCTTTGGATTGAACATTAAGCCGTGGGTCCCCTGTTCCAGGATTGGCAGTAACCCTAAAAGAACCCAGAACGATTATCGTGGAAGAGTAAGGGGCCATTCATAATAGTCAGTGTTAAACAAATTCTATTTTTTTTCGAAATTGTTTTTACCCACCCACCCACTCCAATTTTTGATTTTTAAATGCTGATGGATTTTTCTATATTATATATCCTAAACACTGGAGAACAAAGTAATGCCCGAAACAAAACTGGTAATCTTAGTATGCTCTCCAAACTTTGTACTTGAAACAGAAGAGGAAAAATAGGTCGAACAGGGGATTCTACTTCCGATGGCATTTGTGCCGTTTCAAGTAGGTCGAGATTTCTCTTCTATTCATGTTTTTTTGTTTGTTTTACTGAATTTCGATGTTCAGTTATTTATTTTGACCCACCCACCCACAATTTCGAAAAAAAGATCGATTTTGTTTAACATTGACTATTCTGAATGGCCCCTAAGGGTCAACCCCGGTTTTCTTAAAGTCAATTCCATCCATGTTTAGCGACACCCTTGTTTGCAGGTTTCCAACGTTTTAAGTTCATTAATGAGGCATCCTTGGTTTGGAAATATAATAACAAGTGAAATAAAGAGTGGCGGACTGATGCAGGACCTTTCCTCCCTCACCCTAAGATACACCACGTCCTAAAAAAACTTAATGGTATTTTTCAAATATTATTGTTTATTTGTGTTTGGTTATATTTATTAAGTTCAATACCGAGTTGTTGCAATACATTTGTCTTACTTTTTATTCTGCGCGCTTACAATGTGGGGTCATATACTTTTACTTTTTTTCAGCGTAATGCTTATTTATATAGGCAAATATATAAAGAAAGATACAATTAAAGTCACATTTGAAAATTTCAGCCGAATGAAGTGACTGCTTGCTGAGAAAACAAAAACACAAAATTACAAAAACCCGGTATTTTCACACAAATGCCAATTCCATCCATGTTTAGAGAGGTGATAGCGGGTACCAATCGCATATCTGGCTATCAGTACTGCTGGCTATAGCAATTGCGAACGGACGCCAACCCTCATAAATATTAGAAACGATTCATGTATGAATCACCAGTGGCGTAACTAAAGGGGGCACGGGGGCAGGGGGCACGTGCCCCCCAAATTATTTTTTTGATGTTTGTGTCCCCCGGGTGCCCCCCCTTCGGTTTACATTTTATACGCTTTAATGTAATAATGTTGATGTTTTTAAAACCATTTTTCCATTTACACGCAGTGTTTGTACACTCACGCCAGATTATCTTATACAAAATAGTAAATTATTTTATTATTATATGGCCTATTTTAATTTTTATTCCCCCCAAAACAACTACTGACTCCTGAGGATTGAACTAAGAAGATAATTACCGTTTCTTTTAGGAAGTGTACATAAATCTCTTAGCCATGGGCTAATAACTACTTCTGGTTGAAATCTATCATTTTACTATTTGAAAGGAATTTGAAAGGGATTGAGACCACCTCACCCCCAATCGTACTGTTGGAAGCTATGCGATTGTGTAAGCATTTGCATAGATTTCGAGGGTGTCAATGACCCTCCTTGAAGCAATTATTAACAGTCTGTTTGTAAACAAATTTATTCTGCAAAAAAATTAGATAATGATAATAATAACAATATAACAAATTCATTACATACCACATTCCCTCTTTAGAATTAACCAAATAGCCCAAAATATTAAAATTACTCTGGGCTGATCCCTTGATTATTGTTTTCCCCAGCAATTACCCCCCCATCCCCATAAGAATTCCCGCAGGGGTCAAAACTTTTTTCTTAGCCTGGGGCTAATAGCCACACCTGGCTGCAATCTATGTCTTCGCCAAATGGTTTGACAGGTTGGAATTTGTTCAAATGTTCTTATCTGATAATTCAGACCATTTGAAAGGGGTTATTTTTAACCCTAAAATAAATGAACATGCTAATATTGTTAAAAACAAAAATGTTTGTAATCAACAAAATTCCAAGTTACAGCAGTGACTTGACCTTGGGGTCAATAGCCACTTCTGGGTAAAAAACCCCATATGGTTTCAAGATGGCTTCTTCCGTAACTTGTACAAAGACTGTAAGCAGTGCCATTGTTGTCTATTTGGATGAATTAAATGGGGTGGTGTTCCAAGGATGAGTCAGACCATGGAGCTCCGTGTATTACACGTTATTATATATATTGTAAAATGTTATTCATCATGCTCCTTGGTCCCTAAACTTAGATTTTGGGGAAATGGAAGTTTAAGCATGCATTATGCTCCATGAAATATCATTCCTCCGAAGAGAACCAAACTTTATTTTTCCATGTATCACATCCCTGTGTTGTTTCTCTCTCTTGCAGATCGTAAAATAACATTTATTCAACCTATCATTTACATCAGGCCAAGTGCTGGCCGAGTAGTCAGCAGTATGACTTCACCGTCATACGGCAAGCTGCCCAATGGCCACTTGATGAAGATCTGGCTGGTCTTCTTTTTGGGCGTTGGAACATTTACCATGGAACCGGTGCTAACCAGTTTCATCTGGTTCAAGGCGGACACAGAATACATCTACAATTTCCAATCATCAACAGATCTGAGGAATGTTGAAACATTCTTGATCGAATCTAAGGTAATGATAACAAACAAAAACCGACTCTTTCTCAGCTTAAAAGTAAGGGACTGTAAGTATCAAACACAGGGTGGCCGCGGTCAAAAATAGATTTTCTTCTAACTTTCATATTTGATGGACCTTGGCCCCAAACTAACGGTTTTGGAAGAGTGAAATTTTCATATTTTCTAGGCTGTGTTCCCATTTAACAGTTTATAGAACATTATTTCCTTTAAATGTGATGGATAGTTGGGACCTCAGAGGCTGCATTGAATGCATAAAAATAATCACCAGGTTGGGTGGGTTATACCATTAGTTTCAAATAGGGGGTGTTTTTTTTACTTGTTTAAAGTATGACAATATAGCATCTATTGACAGCTCATAACTGATATGGTAGTGCTCCGATTCCAACATCGACCAAATAGTTGAGATGAGACATTGGTCTTGTGGAAAATTACAAAATTTGCTTTGAGAAAAATAAATTTACTCTTTGCAGTGTTGCCCGGCATTTTCCCATTTCTTTGAAATTAACATGGCCTTAACATAAATCCAAATTTCTTGAGCGATTTTTTAAGAAACTCGCACAAATGTTAAATTATGACAACTAAAACTTTGCTTGAAAAAGACAAAAACTAAGTCATTAAAAAACACTGAACTTGTTTTACCAATGGTTGCCATGGTAACAGCTGACCCCGATAATGTATTTTCACACTCTTGGAAAAGTTTGATTATTTCCATAATTCACTGCAAAACTCCAATTAAACCAACACCTACCATTACACGTTATCTCATTTAGTTCACTTTTATTCAATAAATGCAATGGTTAAGTCTCATTTTATCACACTGAACAATGGGGTCAGCATTGAGTTAAAAAAACAAAACAAAAACAATTGCAAAAAAGTATTGCAACACTCCAGAGAAAGAAGTAGGCCTTATTTCCTCTGCTGAAGTTGACATTTTCCTTACTGTGGTGATGATACACCTCAATCACATTTTTGCGAAAAGAAAATTAATGAACAAATGATTACCCCAGACTCCTCCCCCCTCCAAAAAATAAATAAATAAATAAACAAATAAATACAAAAATGGGTATCATGGCAACAACATAAAGGTATCGTACACGTTTGGTAATTACTCAAAACAAATATTAGCATAAAAAACTTACTTGGTAACAAGCAACGGAGAGCTGTTGATAGTATAAAACATTGTAGGAAACGACTCCCTCTGAAGTAACGTAGTTTTGAGAAAGAGGTAATTTCAAAAAACAAAAAACAAAACTTCTTGCAGGAAGTTTTATTCCTATCTGAAAGCACCCAAACTTGTACAACAAGGGTGTTTTTTTTTCTTTATTTTCTTGCAACTTCGATGACCAATTGAGCCCAAATTTTCACAGGCTTGTTATGTTATGCATATGTTGGGATACACCAAGTGAGAACACTGGTCTTTGACAATTTCCAAACGTGTTCAGTGCCTTTAAATGCCAAGATGTAATAGTTTGACCCTATTAAGGGGGGGTTTAAACTATTATATCAAGTTTGTTATCAATTTTTTTTTTACATACAGGCCAATAAATGCTAATACTAAGTTAAATCAGGTTTTTTAAGTGAAAAACTAAAAGATAAACATTTTTCCACCAACTGGGATAAGCCAAAGGTTATAGCACCCCAACAATAACCCCAGTAATACAATACAATGTCATTTTATTGATTATGTCAAAATAAACAAGTTTACACATTTGTATATAGTATTTGGGGAACAAAACTCAAATTATGGGGTAAAAATATGTTTTTTGACCAAAAATGGGCAAAACAACCCCAATTTAACCAAGTAGATCTTGGTGAAATGAAAATTACTATGAGCTGTCAAAGATGGGTTTTTCATCTCTTAAAACACCCCTATTTGGAAATAATGGTATAACCCACCTATATACCTAATGATTATTTTTACACATTCAATGCAGCCTCTTGGGACCCACCTATCCATAAGTGTTTTATGGTAACGCGGCCCTTAAATGAGGTAAATTTCACTATTCCAAAACCGAAAACAAAATCTGCAAAACCACCCCGAAATGGCAAGTCGGCTGTTGCCATGACGACGAAGTTATTTTTTTAATTGTTTTCCCATTTTTGTTAGTTTGGGACCAAGGTCTATCAAATATAAAAGTATAACAATTATTATAATTTATTATTAATTTAACTTCCGGTCGTACCGGAGGGTCAAAATTGCCTTTGGGGTTTTTCGTCAAAAAAACATTTTTCGGGATTATTTACAGCATAACTCAAGATTGAAAATGAATTGAGCATTGAAACTCGTCAGACAATTGAACCTCAATATCGAGACGACACAATCTTGATGATGTCATAATGACGTCATCAGGTATCAAATAACATTACATCAAAGTTTAATATTTGTAATAAATCATAACTCATGAACCACATGTTGGAATTTTACAATATATACGTCATCGGAAAGTTCTGTTAATTATTTACAAAAGCTACATAGAGCATGACCCCATTTGACCTTGAATTACGGTTCAAACAGGAAGTTGAATATTTTTTGTTAAATTCATATCTCAAGAACTACTTATATTTTAGTCAAAATGGTTCAATCGGGTTGTATGCCATTCAGCCTTCGCAAACTTGTTCACAGACTTGTTACCAGTTTGACCTTAACTTCCCGTCGAAATCGGACGTTAACGCCCTCACGTATTTAAAACAACATGACAAAAACTGCACTATAATATAATCCAGTAGCACGTGCTGGCTGTTGGCTGTTGCACTCAATGGACCACAGAGTCCAAAGTACATCAAACCTGCATTGAATCTCTATTCTTGTACGTATTGACAACACGTTGTCGCGAACATACAATCTTAAACTAATTCAAAGTTCAGTGTGAATGTATTTATGTTTTGCCCGTCCGATGGCTGAATGGAAAATAACAAAATAGAAGAGGAGGTTTCACTGAGATGTCCACCTGCTTTAGTGATTTGTATGACTTTAAATAACTGACAAAAAACTAATCCAAAAAAGAACGACATTGGTTCGCTTCTCATCAAACACCGAGACCCACATCACGTTGATCGACGTGACCATGCCGGCCAAAGGCGTTCTAGGCCCGCTGAGTTTGCCCTTCAGACACGGTGATTAAACTGGTAATCTTTATTTCAAAATCATCGTAAAAAAAAGGGGGGGCATTCCCTATTTCGTCTTCAATCATGTTGATATGTTTCATCTGTAAACTTGCCAAGCGGTGTTTCTTGTTTACCTACAAAAAAGATTATTAATTTGATCATGGTATGATTTCTAACTGTCGGATTTGAATTTATGCTAACCACCGTTCAGGTATAATTATGTGCATGTACTGTGTGTGCGAAAATCATATCTCGCGAACCAAAAAGGGTTTCCACTTTAAACTAACCATGTACTTAAACATAAGTGTGTTGATGAAACCTCAAAGGTTTTCGGGATGATGACGTCATCGATGACGTCATAACATTAAATCAACGTTTAATATTTAGAAAAATCATATCTGGAGAACCATACACACAAGTTTTTTGGACCATGTGAAGAACCCTGGAGGTTTTTAAAAAAAAATCTTACACAAAGTGTGACCCCCTGTGAACATTACTTCCGTTTATTTTTATTATTTTGTTGCATACTTCTTCTTTTTCTTCTTATCCCCGCGAGTTTCCGCTAATTGGACATGTCTACCGAGCACCTTGTTTTTGTTTGAACACAAACTTAAGTCTAGTTTATGATTGTCTTTGTTCCTTTATTTGTATATTTCTTTCTCTCTTTATTTCTTGATTGTTATGTTTGTTTGATTGAGGTGTTATTTGTTGTCCCTTTGTTCGTTATTTATTTGTTTCTTTTTAGTTTCTTGTTTTTCTTTATGTCCTTGTTTTGTTCATTGATTGAAAATAATGATTATAAGCATAACACATTGCTACTAATAAAATACTTGTTTGATTATATTTGCGCACTTGGGTAATAAACGTTACCATCAGGGCATTGTTGCACTTAATAGTATAACAAGAGAGGGGCACAAGTCGCAGGTCATAAGCAATGAGCAAACGGAAGGGATGAAGAGGTCGGTTGGTTAAACCACAATGTGTTATGCTGATTAGACCTTCAGGGCACTTGGGTCCCACTGGCCAAAGTGGAAGAGCAAGAAGTTGGTTTGAACCTTTCTCTATGGTTTGACCATTGACCTTCAAACACAATGGGTTATGCTTATAATAGATCGTTCTTTATTTTGTTCACAAACATTGAGTTTCATATGTATGGCATGCCTTGAGTATAACAAAAACTGACCGGAAAAAAGTATAATTTTGAAGTAAATAATACAGGAAAAAACTGCAGGAAACGCAACTTTATTTGTATGGATGAAATTGCAGTTGAAGCATCACTACATGTATTTACTGGATCAAGAGAAATTTATCCTTTCTTATAAATTAAATTAAAAACCTATACACCAATCCTTCACCGATCTTGAACTCTTGGTGGCAGCAGAAACGCCTCAATTACTGCGGTGGTACCTGGGTGGTACTGCGCTGCCTATCGATGGGCTTAAGGGCTGGGCTACACTAGTTTATTTATAAATGGTTATATGTAAATAATGGTTGTTTATAAATAATAGTTACATAAGTGGCAAGGTCGTACCACCGCAGTACCACCGCAGTTTGTCTGCTGCCACCAAGAGCTCACGATCGGTGAAGGATTGGTGTATAGTTTAGGGCGTATACTTGTTGTTTTGGATAGTAAAACGAAAATAAACACCGGGGTACAACATAGAATTATCGGTGCAAAAAAAACCAATTGACTTTTAACAGCCGAGCCGCCCATATTTTTTCGGTTCCCAAGTCCTGCAAAAAATAAAAATTAAGTATTGCATTTTTAGCAGCAAAACTGCCCATACTTTTCTGTTCCACAAGTCCTGCAGAAAAAATCTTACCCATATCCACCAATCGGAAGGTCCGAGGGAAACAGCCAATCAAACAGTTCATTACACGGTGAGTTCGGTGAGCGTTTTTACTATCTGGCATCCTCCTCGAACCCACGATTACAGAGTACATCACGGGAGTCATCCGATCAAAAGGGCGCGGGTCAGAAGGCAAAGGGAAAGAAGTGAACCAATCCGGAGATCCGTTTGCGAAACAACCAATGAGACACTCCGGCCGGAACATGGCGGTTCGGGAGATTTCTTGGAAGTCAGATCAGAGGCCACCATCCTAAAGGGATCGCTCCACTTCCGACCAACCAGGAGGCGCGTCTCAACCAGCCAACCAGACATCTCGCACCACGGCAGTTCGGGTGACCATTTAACGCATCTGGTACCCCGGCGGACAGGGCGTCTGCACCGAAGACGGCAGGGAGGTCACCATACCAAAAGCCAAAGATGACGGAGCTTCTAATCCACGATGGCGCGCTTCAAATCCAAGATGGCGCATGTTTTGGCTTTAATTGTATAGATAATTGTTGTCCCAACCTATCCTCCCCACCCTTCTTTTCTGATTAGATTCCAAATTCGGTTGTTTTACGTTGATTTGACTGACGTCTTTTTCGCAAATTTCAGAGCAATGCCAATAATTGTTGTTAATTTTCATTGAACATTTGAATATTCGTATGAACGAACTGAATCTTTTCTACATGTTTTATGCTCTAACGTCTTAAAATTTACATCAAAAAGTTTACGAATTCAACTTGTTGTACTCTTCTTGAAGATTGGGTTTTTGGTGGTAAAAAGTCCTGATATCGAAGTCGGATTTCAACTAATCTACCTACGGGTTCATTCAGCGTCCATCACTGGCAGTAACAATCAAGGTAAACGAAATCACAGTGGACATCCTCTCTTCGGGGCATTAATAACTTGTCGACATGACAAAATCGTGTTGGCAAACACATGTCCTGTTTAAGCTTTGGCTCTTTGTAGAGATATAATGAAACATTTCGTAGTCCTTGGAATTGGCAATGGATTATTCAGCCAATTAGACGACTAATTCAACGACTAATTTCAATCGTGTCAGGTAAATGCCTTGACATTGCTTCTTGCAAGGTTACACAAGCAAAAAGACATTGAATTTGGTGTTGTGTATCCATATTAACTGTAAACACAAAAGGCCCATCAGAGCCCAAGTTTATGGCGATACTCACCACAAAATGCTGCGCTCAGGGTGACCTCTGACTCTACAGGGCACGGTATCTATACGTGTGGTCTTATTCTGCACCAAGAAGTGCCGTGCGATTAGCCTTTGGGCAAAATTTAATAGAGCTGCTTAAGCAAAAACATAAGCTAAGCACAACAAAATTATGCTTACCAGGAAAGGTATCAGCCAAAATACCATCTCACATGTACCATACCCTGCTCATATCTGCTAAGTAGAAAATGCTTAAGCAGCTTTTAAATTATGAAATTGGCCCTGATGTTAACATCTTATCTTACGTCAATGCCATCAACCACCTCACACAAGTCGTTATCTTTTTAGTATCGATTTTGTTAACTGCAATTGTTTCCCCCTCTTTTTTTCCTTGATGTGTTGTGCAACTCTCCCCCTGCCCTGACTTGTTTTACGGTTACACAGAAAATTTAAGAATATGAAGATGCTGCACCATTTAAAAGTTCGGAACCCTTCTTTACCTTCAACAATAACAACGTTTTTACCTTGGTTTTCAACCACACTCTATGTTTTCGTCATAACGATAATGAACTTTGAAACTGAAGCTCCCGAAATGTTGATGCACTTGAAAGGTTATGATTTTGTATGTATTGATTATTGGTAAAAATATTGTTTTTTGGGGCAGATTTATTTCAATACTTCATCCATAAACATTGGCTCTCCCAGTATTTCATTAAATGCTCACGAGCGTGTCTAATCATTTGTTTGCGTAATGTGTCATAACTGCCAGGGGCCTCAACGCTCAAGGACACAGACATTTTGGGCTTTTTTAGTTTCGTTTTTCCGTTTATATTAACAGTGGCCTAGTTTAAAGAAACCCGTGGGAGAAATTTCAATGTTAGGCAACTTTTGTAACAAAGGAATGTTTTTCAAAAAAACTGTCAAACCCCTGTGGTAGGTTTTAAATGCAAACATAAACTCACAATGAATGGTCACAGTCATTGAACACTCTGGTGAAAGGACAAACTGTATTTGTTGAAAGGCAGGGAATGGTAATGGGAATGGGAATGTTGTTTTTTGGCCGTCTCCGTAAGTAAACATTACCGTTTCCACTTTTAACTCAAGTCTCTCTGAAGGAAAATGGGTCACATGCATTTTGAGGGTTTTACGTAAAGTACGTCTCGCATTTTAACAAGCAGTCCTGCAACAGACGTTTACAAACTGTATCCTACGAACTCGAGTCCCGGCATTTAAACTGCCATGTAAAACATTTTTTGGGGGCAGATTTATTTCAATACTTCATCAATAAACAGGGGCTCTCCCAGTATTTCATTAAATGCTCACGAGCGTGTCTAATCATTTGTTTGCGTAATGTCTCATAACTGCCAGGGCCTCAACGCTCAAGGACACAGACATGTTGGGCATTTTAGTTTCGTTTTTCCGTTTACATTAACAATGGATTTGTTTAAAGAAACCCGTGGGAGAAATTTCAATGTTAGGCAACTTTTGTAACAAAGGAATGCTTTTCAAAAAACTGTCAAACCCCTGTGGTAGGTTTTAATGCAAACATAAACTCACAATGAATGATCACAGTCATTGACAATCTGGTAAGGACAAACTGTATTTGTTGAAAGGCAGGGAATGGGAACGGGAATGGGAATGTTGTTTTTTGGCCGTCTCCCTAAGTAAACATTACCGTTTGCACCTTTAACTCAAGTCTCTCTGAAGGAAAATGGGTCACATGCATTTTGAGGGTTTTACGTAAAGTACGTCTTGCATTTTAACAAGCAGTCCTGTAACATACGTTTACAAACTGTATCCTACGAACTCGAGTCCCGGCGTTTAAACTGACATGTCAAATTTACACATAGGCCGAGAATTGCACAACACATCAAGGATAAGAAATGGGGAAACAGTTACAGTTGATGAAATCGATGCTTAAAAAAAGATAAAGATTTGTGTGTTAAGGTGGTTGATGGCAATTTGGTATACGTTTTGCGTTACTGGACACATTAATCCAATCGTCATTGGGATTACAGTGATTAAGCTATTAAGGGGTCATTCCATGTCAATTCAACACGCTTTTGGACCTGACCATCATGGATTGAAATGAAATTTGGTGTGATGATTGGACAAGTTGAGAAACCCCTAGAACCGAAATTTTATGTCATTCGGTTAATTATTTTTTGAGATATGGGTTAACGAACTTTTGACTAATTAGCATGACCTGCTATGTTTGGACATTCATATCTCCAAAAGTAAAGCACCTACAGAGATAACATTAACATAATTTTAAAGCTCTTGAGTGGTCCTTATTTGATAACACAACATCTAAATTAAACCATATACCACAAAAGAAATTAGGCAAAAATATGACCTTTGACCTTGATTTGCGAAAATGCGTACTTTTTAAAATGTATGCATTGTACATGTACATATGTATAGTGTAATGTATACTATTGTGTACATGCACATAGTACGCTATGTGCTTGATGTACAGTACACATGTGATTGCATTACTTGGTCCATTAACAGTGGCCATCCCCCAAACCGGTCATTACCAGGCAGTGAAGACTGGGTCCTCACACTGTTATTCCCTAATGAAAGTGATGAATTATCCCTCAGTGTACATGTATGTAAGGCAACTGTAAGGCATGGGATAAATAATTCCCAGAAAAGTTTGGGAGGACAGTCCAGAAAGGGTTGCATGAAGCAAAATAAGCATGTATTGTATTGGTGCAAGGTTGGCAAGCCCCAAGGAAGAAGATTTTAGAAAAAATAATATTAGCATGATTTTTATGGGTCACCCTGGGGTGGGTGGTGGGCTTTGCCAACATTGCACCAATACAACACAATGTATTGTATTGGTGCAAGAGTGGCAAGCCCCAAGGAAAACGATTTTGTAAATTAAATGATTTTTCTATGGGTCACTATGCAAACCTTTGCAAACCTTTCTGGACTGTCCTCCAAAACTTTTCTGGGAATTATTTATCCCATGCCTTTTACAGTCACCTTACCTACACATGTACACTGAGGGATAATTCATCACTTTCATTAGGGAATAACAGTGTGAGGACCCGGTCTTCACTGCCTGGTAATGACCGGTTTGGGGGATGGCCACTGTTAATGGACCAAGTAATGCAATCACATGTATACTGTACATCAAGCACATAGCGTACTATGTACATGTACACAATAGTATACATTACACTATACATTATGTACATGTACAATGCATTCATTTAAGTTTTTGTCCTTGCTAGCCAATGTTCAAATAATCAAAACTGAAAAACTGTAAGAGTGCCCATCCCAAATCTTTCTGAAACTGTTGCTTAAATCTTAAGCTAACGATAATAACAAAATTACGCATTTTGAAAAGTACGCATTTTCGCAAATCAAGGTCAAACGTCATATTCTTGCGTAATTTTTTTTGTGGTATATGGTATAATTTAGATTTTGTGTTATCAAATAAGGGCCACTCAAGAGCTTTAAAATTATGTAAATTTTATCTCTGTAGGTGCTTTACTTTTGGAGATATGAATGTCCAAACATAGCAGGTCATGCTAATTAGTCAAAAGTTCGTTAACCCATATCTCAAAAAATAATTAAACGAATGACATAAAATTTCAGTTCTTGGGGTTTCTCAACTTGTCCAATTATCACACCAAATTTCATTTCAATCCGTGAAGGTCAGGTCCAAAAGCGTGTTGAATTGACACGGAATGACCCTAAGGGTAAAAATTGCCGCAAAGTTTTGTGCAGAAAATGTCAACATTTGTACGTCCTGTTTAGTGTGTAATTGTTAAGTTGCTGATTAAATGATTTTCAAAAGAATAAATAAATTATCAAGAATGACCGTTTAAAACATGAACCATGATGCTTATACACATTATGCTTTTCTTTAATTCAGATTAGAGAAACACTATTGTCTTATTAAATCTTGTAAAATGTTGTCAAATACGCTCAATACGGTATTTATTTATTTATTTTCGGGCAGAACACAAACAGTACATACAGAGAACTAAAAATAAAAACGGGACTACAAAGAACAATCCCAAGAATAACCAAAAAGCTCAAATATTCTCTATCTGAAGGCGATCCAGACAATAAAAACCTACAACGGAACAAAAAGTACATTAGGACCAAATAGCATACGTCATCAATCAAATAAAATATTACACACTGTCAGAAATACAAATTACAATTAATAAAGAAAAACCAAAACAGAAGGGAAGTATGTGTATAATGACAGCAAACTTAAGATGATAAGTTAATTAATAATAGTTATTAAAAATTATTAACCCAATTTGTTGTCTTTCTTGTTAGTTCTTTTGAACGAGGAGCACGACTATGAAGGATGGTAAGTTTGTCATCAAGAGGTTATAGACAATCTCTAACTACATTTATCATCATCAAAATCTCTCTTTCTAAATATCTTGCCGTAGCTTCCATTAAAATATTCCTTTTCATCTTTTAATATCAGCTTTATCACCATTTCATTCCAACCACCAGACAGACATCCACATCGAATGTATTCCTTTTTGATGTCAGTAAAATGAGTTTGATATTCAACAGCGAATATCAACGTTGCTTTTTCGATAGTTTACATTGGCATTCATAGGTTTGTACAGCGAATGTCTACCCTTCACATCGATATTGGACATTGGACATTAACATTAAGTTTGTACAGTGAATGTTTTCCTTGCCTACCTTGTACATCGATATTAGATATTGAACAGTCACAAAGGGTTGTAAGCGATTGTCTACTTTTATGCCAGTCTTTGGTATCAAAACCAATATAGCGGTGCACCAGTTGCATGCCGTAGTTTATGCATGATTCACGGTAGGGGTCAAGTTTAAAGGCACTGGCCACATTTGGTAATTAGGTAATTACTCAAAATATTTATTTAGCATAAAAACTTACTTGGTAACGAGCTAGAGAGGTCTGTTGATAGTATAAAACATTGTGAGAAACGACTCCCTCTGAAGTAGCGTAGTTTTTGAGAAAGAGGTAATTTCTCACTAAAACAAATTTAATCTAAGAAAGACTTCAGGCCTGAGGCCTCTTTCGGGCATTTAAAGGCACAAACATTTGCAACACGGATGATTTTTCTTTCATTATTATCTTCCAACTTTGATGACCAATTGAACCATAAGAATACTGGTCTTTGGCAATAACCAAACATGTTAAGTGCCTTTATAGCCTGCTACTCCCACAAACATGTTTGTATAGTTCGGACTTTAGATATTCAGGTTGCATTGTACAGCGGTGTATACTAATTAAATAACATTCCACGTATACTTTCACATCCTTGTTTATTCAGTTTGCATTGTACAGCGATGTATACTAATTAAATAACACTCCACGTATACTTTCACATCCTTGATTATATAATTGTTCACATGGGTGTCTCCAGTATATCATATCCAACGCAGACATACACATACCTTTGTACAGAGCGAAAGTCGACTTTCATTCCGGAAAAGGTGTCCAGAAAGTAAACGCAGCGGGTGCGCAAGCGGCATGCCGTAGTTCACTGCAGGGGTCAAGCTTAGAGCCTGCTACTCCTAGAAACATTGTTCTATTGTTCGGACGTGGACTGTGGACATTCACTTTGCTTTGTAACGCGATGTATAATAATAATAACAAATATTCAACGGTAAACTTTCACATCGTTTTTTAACAATTGTGTACAGGGGTGTCTACATGTAGTATCGTATCCAAGGTAGACATTCGCATACGTTTGTGTTGTTGTTTCCCATAAACTTTGTAGGCCCTTCAAAACATTCTCTCTTTTTAATGAAAAGTAAAGCCCTTTTCTTTGGACGAAAAAATCATAAATGTCCCGTGCCACAACGTTTAGCAATGTATGAGGACGTTTCACTTAGGACCGGATCGTCCAAACAGTGTTTTCGTTTCACACAAATAGTAGGGTCATATTTTTGGATTCCGTGACCATTTTTTTGCTACCTTTTTTTCTTGATGGATTTGACTTCAGGAACCATTTAAAAGGAAAATAAGCTACTATGTACCACCTCTGAAATGTGATAGGAACTTTTTTATAGCGCAATATTCAAAATGGCCGCCGACGCCATCTTGAAAAACATAAATTGTAATAGCTCTGGCACCAGATGACCTAGTCGGACAAAAGAGATATCCTTTTTCACTATATCTGGCATGACAAATCCACTGGAGTGGTAATTTTAAGGTTTGGGGACCATCTTGACCTCTAAATCCAAGATGGCCGCCATCGCCATCTTGAACAACATAACTTGCATTAGCTCTGGCACCAGATGACCTAGACAGACAAAAGAGATGTAATTGTTTACTATATCTGGCATGACAAATCCACTGGAGTAGTATTTGTAAGGTTTGGGGACCATCTTGACCTTTAAATTCAAGATGGCCGCCGTCGCCATCTTGAAAAACATAACTTGCATTAGCTCTGGCACCAGATGACCTAGACAGATAAAAAAGATGTCCTTTTTCACTATATCTGGCATGACAAATCCACTGGAGTGGTAATTTTAAGGTTTGGGGACCATCTTGATCTCTAAATCCTAAACTGCCCTATCATGTATTTTCTCCCGAAAATACATAAAACACCACCCGCGGGCACGCCTTTTGTTGGGAGACCTGTAATAAGTGGATGTTCAAGTCCTACAGCCAAAATATCAGAATTTGTGGATTATTTCCTTCTTGGGAGAAACACTTCGCTATGCCAGAAAGACAAATAACGAAGATGATTTCCTCTTTACTCGAAGTCGATAACTTCTCTGAAAAGCTAACTGCAAGAGGCTACAGTTTCTCAGAGATAAACAAAACCACAACAAAAGTATCACACAAAGACCGATCAAATTTGATTCACAAACAGCAGAGAAATGCAGAAAGCAAAACTCCATTGGTTTTTCGTACGACATACAACCCTTACATCAACCAAAATGACCTAAACAAATCCATCAAACAACATTGGCTCTAATACGCAACCATGAAACACTTTCGGAGATCTTTCCAGATCCTCCTTTCATTGCGTACAGAGATAAGATCAAAACACAGGGAAAAGTTGATCAGAGCAAAACTAAACCGGAGTCAAATTGACTCCACCCCAAACAGCTCGCTCCTCCCCCTGATGATTCGGGTTTTGTAGACCCGGACGTAACACTGAACATCATAATCTCCTTACTGGAGGAACAGGGCACTTATACTAAAAACTCAAATCAGGTTTAAAAGTCCGCATTCGGATTTATTATAAATCTTACCTGAACCTAAGCGGAATACGCTAACTAATGTCTTTCACAAGACATGAGACTTACATATTCTAATATAGAATGACCCACACGCAACTGATGAGTGCCAAGTAGGCATGAAAACATGTTATTGCTACATGTATTTACAAAGAGGATCTGAAAAAAATATCCTCGCGGTTTCCCCACAAAAAATAATTTTCCTGACACATTTGTCAACCGGTTCTTCTGGTCCTTTTTATGTTCGCCAACCACCCCAGTCAACTTGACAAAATACGAACATAATACTCAGATGCTGACCCATACCCCATAAAACATGTAAAAACCCTTTTACGGTTTTACGTTTATATCAAGTCAACAGTGTTGGAGTGTCACTAAATAATTGGACAGCACCATCACTTTTCAATCAATCAATCAACTATGAAAAACATTTTTAAAATAATTTGTAATGCCAGAAATAGTGGAAAATGACATCCTATTTGTTCTATACAGCTCTTTTTGTGCCAGAGTTTTCACATTAATTTTCAAGATGGCGACGGCGGCCATCTTAAATTTGGAGGTCAGGATGATTCCAAACTCTACAATTACCATTCCAGTGGAAGGTAATGCTAAATTTATTGGAAAATGACATCTCTTTTGTCCGTCTAGGTCATCTGGTGACAGAGCTAATGCAAGTTATGTTTTTCAAGATGGCGACGGCGGCCATCTTGGATTTAGAGGTCAAGATGGTCCTCAAACCTTACAATTACCACTCCAGTGGTTTTGTCATGCCAGATATAGTGGAAAAGTATATTTTTTTGTCCGTGTAGGTCATCTGGTGCCAAAGATGGCGTCGGCGGCCATTTTGAATATTGCGCTATAAAAAAGTTCCTATCACATTTCAAAGGGAAAAAGGACCTTATTTTCCTTTTAAATGGTTCCTGAAGTCAAATCCATCAAGAAAAAAAAGGTAGCAAACAAATGGTCACGGAATCCAAAGATATGACCCTACTAAAAGTGCAATTTGTAAAATTTCACAACCTTGCCAAATATAAGTATAGGGACCCCAGGTAAGTTGTTGTCGTGTAAAAAAGGGTTATATTGCGTCTTGGGAAAAGGGTTTAACCCCTGCGAGCCACGAAGGTGCTCAGGCCGTAGGCACTTATTTCTATTTTTGTTAATTACAACGACTTTTTTATTACGCAATTTCGTTGAAATTAATTTTCATCCTACCCTGAACAGTCCTTAAAAGAGTGGCTGAACCGATTTTACCCTTGAGGTCATTCACCGGGCAGGCCAGTTGTCACAAATGTGGGTCTGAGCCAAGGCGGCAATCATTTGTGCAAGTACCAAACTTGCCGCCTCTGTATCAATAAGCTGTCTCTCATCTGTCTGCCATCGGTGAACCAATGTGTCAATTGCCAGAATGTTAAAATCTTTGGTGTGTGTGCTCAGTGAACTTAGATTCATCTGTTCAGACCATTAGAACACCATTTGTGCCCTCATGCAAACACAGTTATTTACACCCCAACATAAAACGCCTACCACCTGAGCACCTTCGGGCACACGCGTAAATATTTTACATCGGTGGCTCGCAGGGTTTTAACCCGACAAAAGGCTAAATTGACACTCGAGCTGAGAGCTAAAATAATGAGAAGTATAAGTCTGGTGGGAAACGAGATAAAAGGTTGGGTAAATATCCTGCCATTGTAACAGAACTGAAGGGTTGAGGTGAAACCTGTAATTTTGAGGCTTTCTAAATTTCTAACCTTTTTACTTGATATTGTCTCCAGTTTATTAACTAAGATACGAGTATATGGGAACACAACAGGTCATAGTTCTATATAAATTTGGCGTAAACATATACGGAAATTTCCCATTCTGGTTTGTGATTGCAACACACATTCGGAAATTCCCAGGCTGTGGTTATGCTTTGTTTGTCTGAACAATTTATAAGCCTTTTTTCCATTCTAACTCATTCTAACAAAGACCGACTTGGTGTTATTTCAAATTTGTATACAATATTTTGAGATACTTGCTGGGAAGTTTGTTAGTTTCCCTGACAACAATGGTTTTGGTTGAACAATATATCATGCGTATCGTTTATGTGGGGATTGACTTGGGCAATTACCTCAATTGGACATAATCGATTAGTGAGACCCTCGCATGAGGAATGCCATCTAATCTGACAGAGAGTACATGTTTGGGATTTTTTTTGGTGACAGGAACAGATCCACTTATCAGGGGGTTTGATCTGGGTAGGTCTGTTTTTGACATGGGATAATGCACTTAGTCATTATTACTGCAAAACATTTGTCCGCCCTAGATATGTGGAATGGTACAGTCTATGATACCAAGTACTTTGGCTCCTCAGGTCATTGCAATTTTTAGAAATTGGCGAAATAAGCAAAATGTTTTATGATTAATGGCACATGCCTTCATTAAAGGACTGTATACGGTTGGTAATAACTCTGAAAATTAATGGCAATACAAACTTACTTGGTAAGAAGTACAGCAGCTTTGTATAGTGAAATGCGGTTGAGAAACCTTTCACTTCGAAGTAATGCGTTATGGATAAAAGATATCACTTTTTATCCCCAAAAATTTGAGTCTGATAAGCGTTACTGACAGTTTCTCTGATTGTTCATTCCAATTGCCGATTATTCTTCCTGCGTGGAAATTACCGCTCCAGATTTTCGGCAATATCTCAAAAACGCAACCACTTTTCACAGGTTAAAGGTAAAAATATCTACAACTATATGGATTTTTTTAATTATATTTGGTTTTTAACCATACACCGATGTGTGTGAAGCACTGTATACTCAGTACTTTCCCGAGTCCTGTGAAAATATCACAGGCAATTACTCGTGTGGGATTCGAACACACGACCTTTTCCATTCTAGAGCCATTCTATTTTAGCAGCGGGGGACCGCGACAATATATAGGATTTTGACAAACAGTGGGTTCCAGTTACCAAACGTATACATCCCTTTATGGATTCAGATATGAAGCAGCATTCAAATTGTGTTTGGCAATACCATCTGGAGCATTTTAAATTATGACCAATTGTTTATCACTTTAAAAATGCTCTTTCAATTATGAAATTGTTCTATGTTTCTCTTTTTTTAGGTTTTCATTTGAAATCAGTGAAAATGGAACGGTTGGTCACGTTTTCTACCCACGTGGTGAGAGTGAGCACGTGATAGCAGTCAAGAAGGGTATGGCGAGCCTATTGGCTGCAAATCTACAACACCCTCCTGACGACACGGTGGGCAGTAGTTTTATATAATCGAACATGGTTTAACAGGATTTTGATAATGCAATCAATATGAAACAAACAGCTATACATTTGGAGCTATAAAGGTTTCGTAAAACAATTTCCTTGTTTCTCCCGCCAAAATTACACAGACTGAGTGGCAGCCTGAATGGAGCTACGATTGCAACGAAACAGGTCACGAGGGTCACCACGAGTCGTCATACAATGCCCGGATGTCATCAGACAATGATGGCATCATCGTCTTCACAAAAACCAGAAAAACACACCCGATACCGTACGGGAAATCCAAACATCAAAAGGTATCAAAATAAGGCGTCTGGCAGGCATGTGAAGGGCGACCTCTGTCGACTAAGATATTATTATTTCGTTGATCTTCAAACTATAAAAATAAGTCAAGATTGTTTTTAACTATGGCTCATTTCATCTCCTTTCTGCCGATGTATTCATTCCAAGGTTGTATTAAGCTTAACGGCACGGCAATCGTACTTTTTTCATGCAACAAAACCATAACGTCAACAATATTTAACTGCTCAAAACGGTGCAAATCTGTAATTCATGAGGACCACAAAAGAAATCTAAACTGAGAAAAATCTACGAATCAATTGGAAATTGGTTGTGAATTGTATGTTAATGCGATGTTTTGGGCTTTGCAGGAGATTCATTATCACCCCGGTATGAAGCTACCGACTCTCGTAAAGATCCTGGATCACTTCGAAGCTCCAAGAGAATCAACAAAGGAGTAAGTTAAATGAATTTGTTCTGAGTTAACATGTCTAACGACAACAAACTTGAAAACAACAAAGAAAATGTGTGCACATTGCCGTCATAAATTCTACACATTTTAACCGTCCGGGCGTTCTCTGTTATAGACTTTTTATTACATAACCAGGGCCCAATTTTGAAGATCTGCTACTAATGCTTACACTTTTATGCGAAGCAGAAATAAGCAGGATATTAGTTACAAATAGTGCATGTGGAATAGTATTTTGGCTGCTGGTAACCTTATTCTAGTATAAGCATAATGTTAGTGTGGTTAGCTTCTTTTATGAAATTTGGCCCATCACTTACCGCAAGGTAAGTAAAAGCTGAAGGTGACTCACTGGTAATTCTTGCAGATGAGTGTACGTATACACACATGACATCAAATCATTATTACACTGATGCCTACACACATTTCAGTTCCCCTGCATCTTATTTTGTATTTTATCGTTGCTTTTTCTGTTTTCAGGTTTCAGGATCAGTTTCAGGAGAATACGAACAAAGAAGGGTTTGGTAAATTATATGTTTTTCTTTTTTCTACAAAATGTCTTGTTAATTAGCTAATGTGCTGAAATGTATTACGTATCTGTGCTTTATTTAGCTACTGGACTTAATGACAACACGTCTACAATTTGAATTTACTGAACGACATACCAATTAATTTTTTTTAGTCCATCGTCTTTTTTTCAGACTTTCCAGAGATGCAAACTATTTCAGATGGGCAGCTGACATTCGTGCGTGAGATATACTCCCTTTCTCTAGCCCCGCCCACTGATAGAGATCTTGTAACTGATACAATTCAAATGAATAAGGTAAATATTGTGCACAAAATAACATAGCTGAACAAAATATCAAATTTGTCATCTGCTCTGTACAAAATTATCATTATGGTTTATCCATGCTGTGTTTCTCTTGTAAAAACAAACCCAACACATATTAATAAATTAGTTAAAGTGAGGCTTGAAATTAAAAAATCCTGACACCTTTTTATGCAAATTGTAAGCGGTTTTCACTATTGTTGTTGCAAAAAGAGAACTTGGCAAAATGGCTTAATTGACCTTATTGGGGTTGTTTCCGGTAAAGATCGGTACCATACTAAAAAACAACAACCTTTTTTTAACATTGCATATATTGAATTCACTATGTCTACATAGTATTCTTATCTAAACAATCCCCTTCATCTTATCTTTTTTCATTATTCATTGTTTATGTAGTTACCAGACAGACAACACCTGATTGATGACATTACAACATTGACGGACATGGTGTCTGGTAACCTGACGTGCATGAGGAACGCGCCAATGGAAGGTATGGATATTATGAGCCCAGCTACCATATGTACATGTCCATAGTAGTCCATAAAGTCAAATGGGCTAAATTTAAGTTAAACACAAGTATAGGCTGATAATAAATATGGATATTATTGAAAAACTTTATTTTCATTCTGAAGAAGTCTGCAACTTTGCTTCCTTGTCATACAGGAGATTCACAAACAAATTGTTCAAACGGGGAGATAGTCTGTTGAGACTTATATCTCGCAGTAAAACATTTTAAGCAGGGATCGTTTTGATTGATAGCATTTTTTTTAAAGTTAACCAAAGTGATATAATGTCGTTCTGTGGCAGGTTCCAATGAGCGGAGTCATTGTTTTCAGGATCTCGTGCATACCCTGAGGTTCAACATTGATGGACGGCAACTTGCTGAGATTGTCAAACTTTTGTATCAACTTCCACTCTCCAGGTATTTGCACATACACAATCTAAAATGAATAAAAGGATATGAAAAACGAAACCAAACAAAATCTGTGAAGCTATTTTTGTATAAACTATTCGGCTTTCAGTTTCGTTCTAGTGTTCTTTCGTTTCGACGTTTTATCACACGTAGTGGTACACAACATCCTATCCAATCATGTGTGTGTGTGTGCCTTCATATTCACTACCTTATGGAGACCGAGAACAAAACAGAAAAGGGAAAACAAAAGGTCTCCATAGGGGAATTCTAAAGACTTGGGTGCTCCACAAGGAATTTTGTGTACAAAGTCTATGGGAGGTTCTTAACTACAGGGACAAAAGATGTCTCCACAGGGATGTAAAAAATAGAATGTGTGTGTGTGTGTGGACATACCCACACACCCTCACAGGTGGTGACTTGTGGGGTCCTGCTATTATTGTTCTATTATTCCCTTTTCTGTTGAATTCCCCTGTGGGGTACAAGTTTAACAAAGAATCCCTTGTGGGGTCCATTGTTCTGTTGTGTTTTGGACCCCACAAGGATGTGTGTGTGTGTGTGAGCGTGTCTATCCGTTCAAACCGAGGACTTTAACAAAAGGGATCCAGGTGTTTGACAGAGCGAGGACGTCCTCGCTTCGTTTTCGTGTACAAACCCAATGGGGACGTCGCTAAAAAAAAATATGTCCAAACAATGGGAGAACAAAGATAAGTCCTCGGTAAGCGGGATTTACAAACATGTTTGTGGGTGTGTGTGTGTATTCACTCTTTGTACGGATCCGTCATTGGATTTCTTTAACAGTAATCCCCCCCCCCAAAAAAAAAAAAAAATCAGACATGGGACATTAAATGGGATTTGTTCCTTTTTGTAAAATATTAAGTTTTCAATAAAACGATAGGTCAAGGATTTAATTAAAATTGTTAACTTACGTTCTGTTGTAAAAATAATAATAACTAGACATTAGGTGTTTGTGAACAAACACAAAGCTGTTCCTTGTAGTTTTGCTTTGATTAAGCGTTCCAGACCTTTAAAAATGGTCTGACCTCGAGATAGAAGACAATTCACCTTTGACATGCCCTTATTTTGACTTTAAATGTGCCTATCAAACCTAAACCTAACCTTCAATCCGATACTGACACTTAAACTGAACAGGTCTCATAAGTCAGTTCGTAAAGCAAACTAAGCCACATATCAAGTAACAGTTCTCACAAGTTAGTTTATAAAGCAAACTACCCCTCATATCAAGAAACAGGTCTCGCGAGTTAGTACCTAAAGCGAACTACTCCTCACATCAAGGAACAGGTCTCAGGAAGTAGTACGTAATGCAAACTAGGAACAGGTCTCACAGATAAGTACGTAAAACAATTAACTACCCCTCATATCAAGGAACAGGTCTCAGAAGTTAGTATGCAAAGAGAAACAACCCCTCATGCGAAGGAACTGGTCTCACAAGTTAGTATATAAAGTGAACTAACCCTCATATCAAGGAACAGGTCTCACAAGTTAGTACACAAAGTGAACTAACCCCCCATATCAAGGAACAGGTCTCACAAGTTAGTACATATAGTAGGGTCATATCTTTGGATTCCGTGACCATTTTTTTGCTACCTTTTTTTCTTGATGGATTTGACTTCAGGAACCATTTAAAAGGAAAATAAGCTCCTATGTACCTCTGAAATGTGATAGGAACTTTTTTTATAGCGCAATATTCAAAATGGCCGCCGACGCCATCTTGAAAAACATAAATTGTAATAGCTCTGGCACCAGATGACCTAGTCGGACAAAAGAGATGTCCTTTTTCATTATATCTGGCATGACAAATCCACTGGAGTGGTAATTGTAAGGTTTGGGGACCATCTTGACCTCTAAATCCAAGATGGCCGCCGTCGCCATCTTGAAAAACATAACTTGCATTAGCTCTGGCACCAGATGACCTAGACAGACAAAAAAGATGTCCTTTTCCAATATATTTAGCATTACAAATCTACTGGAATGGTTATTGTAGAGTTTGGGGATCATCCACATCTCCTAAATCCAAGATGGCCGCCATCGCCATCTTGAAAAACATAGCTTTCAATAGCTCTGGCACCAGATGACCTAGACAGACAAAAGAGATGTCTTTTTCCACTATATCTGGCATGACAAATTCACTGGAGTGGTAATTTTAAGGTTTGGGAACCATCTTGATCTTTAAATCCAAGATGGCCGCCATCGCCATCTTGAAAACATAGCTTTCAATAGCTCTGGCACCAGATGACCTAGATAGACAAAAGAGATGTCTTTTTCCAGTATATTTGGCATGACAAATCTACTGGAATGGTAATTGTAGAGTCTGGGGATCATCTTAACCTCCAAATCATTTGATTGAAAAATGATGGTGCTGTCCAATTCAGTGACACTCTAACACTGTTGACTTGAGATAAACATAAAACAGTAAAAGTGTTTTTACATGTTTTATGGGTATGGTTTAGCGTCTGTGTATTATGTTCGTATTTTATCAAGTTGACTGGGGTGGTTGGCGAACATAAAAAGGACCAGACGAACCGGTTGACAAATGTGTCAGGAAAATTATTATTTTGGGGGAGACCGCGAGGATATTTGTTCGGATCCTCTTTGTTATACCAAACTGAGCAAATCGTTTAAACGACGCCCAAAGTCCAGCCCTCAGCCATCCTGCTCAAGCACTCAAGATCAGCCTTCATCGCCAGCTTCCTCCATCATCAGCGATTTCACCTGCGGACAACTCCCTCTCATCGACCAGTTGGAGGATTCACTAATCACGTCGTTTGATATCAGGGAAGAATTTCAAAGTGAAACCCCTGCTCCACGCATCAAACTTGCCGAAAAATACTTCAACCACGTAAAACTCTTAGCGGAGCCAGTTAACATTTTAACAGCCGCTACGAGCCACATTACACACCAAGTCACCACTTTTGGCCAAGCCATAGCGTCAAACAAACTGCCGGCATACTTCCGGAACACAGCAGGGCCACCGCATCCACACAAGGGTCTCACCTCCCAACCATCCTTTACGGAGAATTGGAACAGACTCACTTCAAAGGCATCCTTGCTTCTGGTCCAGCACACACTCGTGGAGTACAAGTTCCAGGCGGAGGAGTTGGAGACAGAACAACCTCTTTAATAAACCAACCGGTCCTTTTCAGGACCACCACTTTTTCCAAGGAGAGATTTTCATGACTACGTTGATTTTTAATATAATATTTATTATAATAATATAATACGGCATTCCCAAGTATATTATTTATAAGCAATATAAATCAGTACTCCTCTTTGTTAAACATCCTGAGTGATTTCAACATCTTCCAAAGAAGAATGAGAATTGCTTTCCTAATGCAGAACAAACCTACCAAGGCTCGACCATTCAAACCACCCTCAAAATGGCGTCCAATTTCAACACAATGTGCGACACTGGAAAGTTATTTGGAAGCCACAAAATACCAATTGGCTCTTATTCGATTGCGCAACCAGCTCAGAAATATGACCAGACAGGATTGGCTTATCTTGATCCACTCTCGCAACCAGGCAACTGCCCTATAATAATAATAATAATGCAGTTCTTATATAGCGATTTATACTCCCGATGTGTGTCTCAAAGCGCTCAGTATTTTTCCTACAAGGTAAGTGGAGTTACGTGTTGAAGTATGAGCCCTATTCCTTTACATAGCACCATGTAATGGTTTACAAGGTGCTGTGGCGCAATATGCAGCCAATCAAACCAGGAACACCGGGGCGAACCCCTTCTCTTTGCGATAAGTGCACTGGGTTCTTTTACGTGCATTACACAACACACGGGACCTACGGCTTAACGTCCCATCCGAAGGACGAAGCATGTGGTTAAGTGTCTTGCTTAAGGACACAAGTGTCACGACCGGGATTCGAACCCACACTCTGCTGATCAGAAACACCAGAGCTTGAGTTCGGTGTTCTTATCCGCTCGGCCACGACACGCCACCTATCATAAATTTTCTCCCGAAAATACACAAAACACCACCCGCGGGCACGCCTTTTGTTGGGAGACCTATAATAAGTGGATGTTCAAGTCCTATCAGAATTTGTGGATTATTTCCTTCTTCGGAGAAACACTTCGCTATGCCATAAACACAAATAACGAAGATGATTTCCTACTCGAAGTCAATAACTTCTCTGAAAAGCTAACTGCAAGAGGCTGCAGTTTCTCAGAGATAAACAAAACCACAACAAAAGTATCACACAAAGACCGATCAAATTTGATTCACAAACAGCAGAGAAATGCAGAAAGCAAAACTCCATTGGTTTTTAGTAAGACATACAACCCGTACATCAACCAAAGTGACCTAAACAAATCCATCAAACAACATTGGTCTCTAATACGCAACCATGAAACACTTTCGGAGATCTTTCCAGATCCTCCTTTCATTGCGTACACAGAAAAGATCAAAACATAAGGGAAAAGTTGATCAGAGCAAAACTAAACCGGGCCACCCCCAAACAGCTCGCTCCACCCCCTGATGATTCGGGTTTTCTAGACCCGGACGAAACACTAAACATCCTAATCTCCTTACTGGAGGAACAGGTCACTTATACTGAAAACTCAAATCAGGTTTAAAAGTCCTCATTCGGATTTATTATACATCTTACCTGAACCTAAGCGGAATACACTAACTAATGTCTTTCACAAGACATGAGACTTACATATTCGAATATAGAATCACCCACACGCAACTGATGAGTGCCAAGTAGGCATGAAAACTTGTTATTGCTATAACAAAGAGGATCTGAACAAAGATCCCCGCAGTCTCCCCCCCCACAAGAATTTTCCTGACACATTTGTCAACCGGTTCTTCTGGTCCTTTTATGTTCGCCAACCACCCCAGTCAACTTGACAAAATACGAACATAATACCCAGACGCTGACCCATACCCATAAAACATGTAAAAACACTTTTACGGTTTTATGTTTATCTCAAGTCAACAGTGTTGGAGTGTCACTGAATTGGACAGCAACATCATTTTTCAATCAATCAATCAACTATGAAAAACATTTTTAAAATAATTTGTAATGCCAGAAATAGTGGAAAATGACACTCTATTTGTTCTATATAGCTCTTCTTGTGCCAGAGTTTGCACATTAATTTTCAAGATGGCGACGGCGGCCATCTTGAATTTGGAGGTCAGGATGATCCCAAACTCTACAATTACCATTCCAGCGGATTTGTAATGCCATGAATAGTGGAAATCGACACCCTATTTTCTCGTATAGTTCTTCTGGTGCCAAAGCTGATGAAAGTTATGTTTTTCAAGATGGCGACGGCGGCCATCTTGGATTTAGGAGATGTGGATGATCCCCAAACTCTACAATAACCATTCCAGTAGATTTGTAATGCTAAATATATTGGAAAATGACATCTTTTTTGTCTGTCTAGGTCATCTGGTGCCAGAGCTAATGCAAGTTATGTTTTTCAAGATGGCGACGGCGGCCATCTTGGATTTAGAGGTCAAGATGGTCCCCAAACCTTACAATTACCACTCCAGTGGATTTGTCATGCCAGATATAATGAAAAAGGACATCTCTTTTGTCCGACTAGGTCATCTGGTGCCAGAGCTATTACAATTTATGTTTTTCAAGATGGCGTCGGCGGCCATTTTGAATATTGCGCTATAAAAAAGTTCCTATCACATTTCAGAGGTACATAGGAGCTTATTTTCCTTTTAAATGGTTCCTGAAGTCAAATCCATCAAGAAAAAAAGGTAGCAAAAAAATGGTCACGGAATCCAAAGATATGACCCTACTAATAAAGTGAACTAACCCTCATATCAAGGAACAGGTCTTACAAGTTATTACGCAAAGAAAAATACCCCTCATTTAAGGAACAGGTCTCAGAAGTTATTATGTAAAGTGAACTACTCCTCATGTCAAGGAACAGGTCTCACAAGTACAGTTTGAAAGCGAAATAACCAGTATATCAAATATCAGGTCTCATAGTACGTAAAGTGTACGTAAAGTGAACTACGTACCCTCATATCAAGGAATAGGTCTCACAAGTTAGTACGTAACGCGAACTTTCCTATATATCAATTCACATGTCTAATAAGTTAGTACGTAAAGCGAACTAACCGTTCACTTCAAGGAACAGGTCTCATAAGTCAGTACGTAAATAAGAGAACTAAACCCCATAAGGGCACAGGTCTCACAAGTTAATATGTACAGCGAACTAACCGCTCATATCAAGGAACACGTCTCGCAAGTTAGTACGTACAGCGAACTTATTGCTCATATCAAGGAACAGGTCTCACAGGTTAATACGTAAAGCAAACTAACCCCTCCTACCAAGGAACAAGTCCCTCACGTTCTTTCGTAAAGCGAACTAACCGCTGATATCAAGGAACAGGTCTCAGACGTTATTGTAAGTAAAGCGAAATGATGATTTCCGCTGCGGTTTAGGCCGTTGACTAAATACAAGGACAATGTGAACTATAGAACTTGTTGGCGTTCTGGAAATCTGAAGTCATCAATTTAAACACGGCCATGTCGCGCCATGGAGGTAGGCCAATTTACTAAATTCGTTATAACTCAATGGATTTAACCATGACGGTAGGCAAATTGTAGGTTCGTTATAACGAATTACTTAATTCGTTAATTATAACGAATTACTTAATTCATTATAATAGATTATGAATTCGCAAAAAACAAATTGTTAATTCATAATGACAAATTAATTCATCAGTTTTAACGATTATTAACTCATTACGAATTACTTAATTTGTTATAACGGATTGCTAATTTGTAATAACGAATAATGAATTCGAAATAAATATGAATTCGAAACAAATTATTTATCAGTTACTACGAAATACTTTCCGCTGATAACAGTATTTCAGTACATGGCACGACAGGGCTTTCGTAGCAAATAATTGTTTCAGGTGGACGATTGAAATTATGGTCTACTGGTATATTCTGCTATTGTAACATTTTGTGTCTTTTTAATACTGAGTATGTTCGTCTTCTGCGAAAAAGGACATAATATATGGGATATGAGTATATTGGTAATTTTGGCTCTTGACCCTATTTAGCAATGAAGGGTAATTTCTCTTTTCTACAACTTTTCCAATTAGGTCTATTTCTTTGCAACCCCCACCTGGTTTTTTGTTTGCTACACGGTGATTTCCTCAAAAATGCGTTTGCACAAGAACCCCAAAACGTGGTTTTCAAGCGAATGGGTCCCCAGCGCAAACAAGTCTGCCGTAACCTATTCCCAAAACCAGGCGGGCTGTTTTTCTACGTTCACGCTGTCGCGTGAATAACGTGCGGAGTGTTGATACACACGACGTTGAGAACTGGTGGAATCTTCCTTCGATGCCCCTTGTCGTGATGTATTTACCGGTTTTGAAATAAATTTGAAGAAAACACAAGATTTAAAAAAAAATTCCATTTGGAACTTGAGAATCCCCAAAATGGTAAAGCAAATCAAAGGTGAAATAAACAGTTTTGTCAAGGTTTTAAATATTTTAACTAAAATTTACCAAGCTATTACATAATTTCTGAAAACCCCAGCACGTAGCACAATTTAAACGATTACTTGTCTATTTTTGTTACGTGATTGTGAAGCGGAGTGGGTCACAAAATAATCCTAATTCCGATTGTATTCTATTTTCAAATGGCACAAAACAAAACAGTCAAAAAACTGAACCAAACCCAGCCGAAGTTAGCCTCTGGTTGATTGCCAATTGTGGTACGCCATCATTCATGTAAATCACACGGAAGTTTGTTGTGCTGTAATCAAAACACATAGAGCAGTACATGGTGTATCAATGAAAAACATACCTCATGAAATGTGGCCAAAGCCTGTCAATATCTTGAAAAGAAAATTGTTCTTTTTCCCTTCGTGTTGTGATGGCAACTGTTGTAGCAGTACAAGAAAGCTGCAGAGTGCTGTGATTTCTAAAGAAAAAAAATCAAGTATTACAATTGTGTTGCACATTTTCAAGACAAATTCGATATACATTTAGGTAAATCTGGGAATCGGTCAATATGACTGCGCTGTGACAACGGAGAATGTCGACTATGAAATACTGTACACAGTACACGTACATAAATCAATGTATTGCTATCAATGTGAGGACTTTCCTTTGTCCCTCTAACTTAACACTCTCCATAGACTAAGTGCACGAAAAAATGTAAAGGATTCCAATGTTAGGAGAGCATTTTTCCCTTTGTGTTCCTTTTTATGTTCTACTGTCCCCTCTTTTCTGATAATGTCATGACAGTGTACTGTACATATATGTAACGTAGTTTAAATAGCCTTGGTGTGCTGCATTGCCCACCAAACCAGATGTTGGTAAATTGCCCAAGAAAGATCAAGGGTTTTGTTTAATCTTCATTACAAAGCTTTTTCAGACCAGTTTGATATATGCAAGAATACCGATCATTATAAGAGAATGTTGTTTGTTTGCTTACCTTTTTCTGCTCTGCTAGCCTCTGAATCGCTCGCGTCCGCAGAAAACGGTGTTCAAATTCTGACAAATGTTTAATCATGTGATATAAATTTACCAATCAAAATGACTTCAGGTGCACTTTCGGCAACCAACACTCATTTTCAGCACGTCTTCTTCAGCACTTTGGCAGGTTTTACCCCTGGGGTGCTCATTTTTGCACCAAGCTACCACGACAGACCTCAGCAGGCATAATTTAGCACTTCAGTTTTTTAGAGTGTCCAATCAATTATATCAAAAGGCGTTGTACAACATTAACTCATGGTGCTGCATTTAACTGTTTTTCACTCTACTTCAGATATTTTTGCCATACATGTGAAACGTGGCATATTGATCTTTGTTCTCTTACAGACGGCATCGTGACAGGGAAGACAGACTTAATATGTTAGATGCTGTATCCGCGTTGGAAACCGACTCTTCACAGTCACTCCTGGCAGATCTCATCCTCCTGTCTCCAAAACCAAACAAAGGCCTTGTGGAGAGACTGCTCATCGCGTCTGCTGGCTTCACTCGAGCTACATCAAAGGTATAGTACGTATACGCTTCTAGTCTGTTTCCAATGTGATTTTTGTCTCTTTTTGACCATTGGCAAAAAATCACCTAATGGGAAAATCGTTCTTCTTAGAATATACAGAACGTCAGCTCAAAATATATCTGCACGATGTCTTTAAACAAAACAGAGAAATTAGCAACATTTGTATAACGAGGTTGGTTAACTACAAATAATATGTTGTTCTGTTCACAAAATATGAGATATCACTTAACCCTTAAATTTTATTCATTTTCCCGTCCACAGCATTATTTAGAAACCTTAGAAGACATTGTTTTCAACCCTCAACGTTTTCCAGGTGAGCCATTCAAGTTGTTTATTCACGTTTTTCTTCATGCATTTACATCTGACCTACCGGGACCGTACTCCCTCCATAGATTGGTAAATACTCCAAGTCGGAGTTTAGACTTAAGAACTGCTCAAAAATAAAAGCATCTTAGACTCACTTAATTTTAATTCGTTTCAGAGCCACTACGTGACCCCGAAATACAGAGAGTTGCTGTGATGGTACTCGGTGCCTTAGCTGGTAACCTGTGGACTGCTGGATACAAATTCCAAGCTGAGGCAATAGTTGTGAAGATTGAGGACAAACTTGGTGTTCACGGTATATTTTTTGGCGAGATTAAAATGCAAATTACCACATTTTAATTTGAGTTCTCTCTCCACACTAAAACACTACAAATTAATTACGATGTCAGTTTTTCTTCAGTAATTGCACCTTCTTTGAATCGCCAGATCCTTGGAGCTACAGTAATACTGTTACAACTCTCTCCGAGGATGAACGGGATGAATTCCACCACAACACGGTAGCGTGTATCGAAGCTCTCGGCAATGCCGCCCTCCATCGTTCCTTTCCTCACATCCATAGTTATACCAACTCGACCACCACCCATCCTCTGCTGAAAAGAGCTGGTTTACACTCTATGCGAGACTACCACCACGATAAGGTAGAAAGCTAAACTAGCCCTGTCTCTGACACTCCTAAAAAGACACACAAAAGTGTCTCCAATTCGAACCTTACAAATTCATTCTCAAAATTAACACATCATGACAGATGTATCAAAGTAGTTTTGTTTGTTAACCATTTGCAGGCGGCAGGTATCCTCCTCAACTCGGCCCTTGATGAAGATGAGGACGAGCATGTTCGATACGAGGCATCATTGCTTTACAAAGATCATCCAAACAGTGTCTATAAACATGCCTCAAAGTTTATAAGTCCAGAAGAGTAAGTAATTTTAACTTCGTGGGTTAAAACAAACCAAAACTAACTTGCGTGGAAACGAGGAAATAGTCCACGATTATCAAACTTTCTAAAACTTTGGCCCCCAAATGTTGATGTTTGATCAGAACTGCACCGTCGTCTACAAACCTTTCCATATTATAGTGGCTTGTCCTGCTTGTTTGTAAAATTCTTTGTTTTAGCTGTTCCTGCTTAAAAGAAATCTTCTCGAAAATTGTATCAGTAAGGAGGGTCACCAAGCTCAAACGAGGAAAGATTACAAGTCTCTAACCTTACGTTAAATTGGTTTAAAATGCAATTTAATTGGATACTCCATCATAAGAGCAAAATTTGACACATGGCGTCATCGAACAGCAAAACGAAAAAGGTCTGAATGCTAATTTGATTGAATATCATCAAAATTCAGGAACGTCCTGAAAATTCATAGTAGAAAAATGTACAGACCATTTAAAATGTGACGTCATCGAACGTTTTTGGATTTTGACAAAAAATGCACTTCAAGGGTATCAAACACAGTGGCATTTTAAACAGTTTTAATCTGAGTTTAGAGACTTGTAATAAAGGACCCTATCTTTCGGTTAATTTGTGGATCAGAAAACTGATTTTTGACCCTGGTGTCCCTCTAACAGGTTCATTTTTAACTACAATTTTTCATGTTTCAATTTTGTTGGTAATATATAGCAACTTTTCTTGAAGTTGTTTTCAAAATGATAAAAAAAATCTTGCTGTTTTTCTTCATAACTTTTTGCTGGAGGAACAAAGTAAGAATCGGGTGCACTTTTACATATATTTTTAACAGTTTTTTGATGTATACCTTTTTTTAGCAAACAAATTTGCCACATTTTTTACTACAAACTATATTATTGCATCATACTATCAAAGAAAAATACGCACACCTTGTTATTTACAATGTATACTTCATTATTGAGAAAGCTGGAAAAAAGGTTTTGTGGTTCGAGTGGTTGTCATTTCGTCAGCGTTTTCACGAAGTGGCGAATCCGTGCAAATTTGTTTTAATTGCATTTTGTTGTTTTGCATGTTTAAAAATGTATTTGGTGTCTTTAACAATTTTACAAAGTTTTAAGTCTTGAAAGCGTATAGTTTTTTAAATACGCTAATTGCATAAACGGCGAATCAGTCAGCTTCACGGATTTGCGTTTTCACGAACCGGCGAATAACCTTTTCCCCAGGGTTAATTTGTAATGCTACCGCTTAAGCGCGCTTGTCAACGTCGTCACCGTGCCCTGTGTGTGGCGAATCCGATGTTAACAGCATTTTGCGTTTTCACGAACCGGCGAATCCGAGACCCCCCGCAGGGTTTTCACGAACCGGCGAATCCTGTGTGTGGTGAATCCGCGCTCTGTGTGTGGCGAATCTGGGGTGCTCATCATTTTGCGTTTGCACGAACCGGCGAATAAGTTTTGAACCAAACAGCATTCTAACAAAGCATCACAATAAATAAACTAGAACTGAATTTGTTACGAACAAATACTGGGGTTTTGGCTTTAAGAAGGCGAACTATTAAGAATTGAATAATGTCTTGGTGACGTAATGTAGTTTGTTAATTAATAAGTTGTCACAGTCCCGATGATGGCGATCGATTGTGGGTCAAGTTAACGAAAATGGAACCTGTCGCTTTAGGGCGCTTTTTTATGATGAAATTTATATTATATTTGAATTTCCAGTTTGGAACAGATGGACCGGTAGAAGTTCGGGTCATGTGGGAGGATGAAATGTCATGAATGTGGCTCTTGTGAGGAGCTAAAATATGTCGTAAAACTATAACACAGAGATTACAGTCCACTCCAGTTATTACGAGCTCATTACGAGGTTCCTGTTAATACGAGTTTTTTTTGTCGGACCCGAACTGCCCCGTGCGTGTTTCAATGCATTTAAATATGGATTATACGAGCACGGTAGTAGCGAGAACAACCCTTTAAAAAAAGGGGGAAATACCTTTAACAACCTGAACATTGTAAGACAATCAATAGAGGTGCTAACTGGACGCTATCGCTAGCAATACTATAATCCGAAACTGGAGTCACGATTCAGCGAGCAGGTTGTTAATTCCAAACTCCGGACAATGGTGGGATTAGAAGGCTTGCATGGTTTAAAAAACGGGGCAGATTCCATACTAAGTAGGCATTCATCAACTCATGTGAAATCTTCAGAAAAGATACTGATCCATTGAGTTTTACAAGTGCTTGATGTGCATTTTCAGCAGAAAAAAACCCCACCGCAACTGAAAAGCTAAAACATTTGCGCGATCAATATTTAATGCAACAGCAAGATTTCCCTGGTATCTCGCGTTAGCAATGAACCATCTAGCATACACTGTTGGTTACCAATGAAAGGTAAGCCTGTATAGCACCCTCTTGTAATTCCCTATTTCCACGCTCTACATCCTGCCATCGTTAGATATATCATGAATCGAAGGATCAAAGGTCAGTACGATATCGCGTTGCACACTGACGGGCTCTCTATACATGGCTGTGTGAGAGGACCGTATCACTACGTACAGTGTCAACGCAAGATCACACACGGAGAAATTGTACAATTATTTCACAAAAAAGGTTTCTAAATCGGTAATATCGCCAAGAAATGAATGTCAAACACTCGAAACAACTACTGCTTGATCTAAGTTGGAGCACAGGCTTTCGTTTGATGTGTTGTTTGTGTCTTTTTAAGTCTGTACTTCCTGAGATCGAACGATAATTTCACTGGTTAATGCTATGAGGATTTTCGGAAAGAAGTATAAGAAAAACGAGAACTGAATTTGTTACTGACAAATACTGGGGTTTCGGCTTTAACAAGGAGAACGATTAAGAATTGAGTAATGTCTTGGTGGCGTTTGTAGTTTGTTAATTAGTCCCGATGATGCGATCGATTGTCCACCAGACGTGAAAGAGTTAACGAAAATGGAGCCTATTGCTATAGGACACTTTTATGATGCCATTTCTATCACACAACCTTGGCATTGTAATGGGCCAAAACCAATACCTATCCCTTTAACGCTTCCGTGTTTAATAATAATTAACTTGACACCTGATGACGTCACAACGAAGAAAACTTGTTTTTCATAGTAAGATATTATAACCTACAATATGGTATAAGATTTGTGTCATGCAATGCCTTCGAACAAAAACAAGTTGACAGAAGGCGCTATGAAGGGGTGGTAACGTAATGATTATTAGTCATTGAAAGCATATGGGCAAAAAGGCCGTTAAAAAAAAAAATAATAAATTAAAAACTAAAAATGAAAAGTTACATGTTCCGTTAGTGTGTTCCAATACTGCCTTCTGTAATTCTTGTGTCCATGAGAATTGTTTTACACGAGTAGAAATAGGTGTCTATAGGGTTGTGGTGAACATAGATGCTAAATAATTGATAACCCTTTGGGCGCTGACAAATCTGAGAATGGTCAGCCAGTACATGCTGTACAGCACCCTCTTGTGTTTCCCTATTTCCACGCTCTAATCCTGCCATCGTTAGATAAATCATGAATGGAAGGATCAAAGGTCAGTACGATATCGCGTTGCACACTGACGGGCTCTCTATACATGGCTGTGTGAGAGGACCGTATAACTATGTACCGTGTCTACGCAAGATCACACACGGAGAAAAGGTACAATTCTCAAAAATACGTTTATAAATCGGTAATATCGCCAAGAAATGAATGTAAAAACACTCGAAACAACTACTGCTTCATCTAAGTTAGAGCACAGGCTTTCATTTGATGTGTCGTTTGTGTGTTTTAAGACTGTAATTCCTGAGATCGAACGATAACAAATTTCACTGGTTAATGCTATGAGAATTTTTCGACAAGTAAAATAACAATACGAAAACTAGAACTGGGGTTTCGGCTTTATCAAGGCGAACTATTAAGAATTGAATAATGTCTTGGTGACGTATTGTAGTTTGTTAATTAATAAGTTGTCACAGTCCCGATGATGGTGATCGATTGTGGGTCAAGTTAACGAAAATGGAACCTGTCGCTTTAGGGCGCTTTTTTATGATGAAATTTCTATTATATTTGAATTTCCAGTTTGGAACAGATGGACCGGTATAAGTTCGGGTCATGTGGGAGGATGAAATGTCATAAATGTGGCACTTGTGAGGAGCTAAAATATGTCGTAAAACTATAAATGAAAGATAAAGTACATGTGCTGTAAAAGTACAAGTGGCACAGAGATTACAGTCGACTCCTGTTGTTACGAGCTCGCAAATTACGAGGTTCCTGTTGAAACGAGGTTTTTTGCCGGTCCCGAACTGCCCCGTGCGTGTTTCAATGCATAACGGGAGTAGCGAGAACACGGTTACAACGAGGTAATTTTGTCGGCCCGTTGCGAGCAAAACATTGTTTTCAACCCTTTTGTAACGAGAATAATAAAAAACAAAAACAAAGGATGATACCTTTAACAACCTGAACGTCGTTATTTTGGGCTTGTAAGACAATCAATAGAGGTGCTAACTGGACGCTATCGCTAGCAATACTAATCCGAAACTGGAGTCACGATGCAGCGAGCAGGTTGTTAATTCCAAACTCCGGACAATGGTGGGATTAGGAGGCTTGCATGGTTTACAAAACGGGGCAGATTCCATACTAAGTAGGCATTCATCAATTCATGTGAAATCTTCAGAAAAGATACTGATCCATTGAGTTTTACAAGTGCTTGATGGTTTTACAAGTGCATTTTCAGCAGAAAAACCCCCCACCGCAACTGAAAAGCTAAAACATTTGCGCGATCAATATTTAATGCAACAGCAAGATTTCCCTGGTATCCCGCGTTAGCAATGAACCATCTAGCATACACTGGTGGTTACCAATGAAAATCAAGATTCTATTTATTGACTGCTGCGACCGAAGTTTTGCACCGAAACTTCGCTAAGCAAGAACAGCAAGTTAAAATCTCAGACAGTTTTTCAATCATGTAAAATGTCAATTGATTTTATAAATTGACTTTCATACTAAACTAACTCAGTTAAAACAGTTTTATTAGCCCAATTTTGTGCTCATTTGTGCGGTACATGCACACACTATGCACACAGTTATCCACTGTATTGCAGCACACTTATCTGTGTGTACACAGGCCGTGTGTGATACGGCCGTATGGTACGTACAGCGACAATTACGTGTCATGTACACAGACACGGAGATCGTGTTTTTTTGACGGGCGTTTTTAAATCGGTAATATCGTCAAGAAATGAACGAAAAACACTCAAAACAACTGCTGCTGGATCTAAGTTAGAGGACAAGCTTTCATTTGATGTGTCGTTTGTGTGTTTTAAGACTGTAACTCCTAAGATCGAACGATAACAAATTTCACTGGTTAATGCTATGAGACTTTTTCGACTAGAAAAATAATAATACGAAAAAAAAAAAATCTCGACGAAAACAAAGGTGGTTTCGGCGCATAGCCGAAACCCCCAAAAATAAAAATCTCGACGGAAACAAAGGTGGTTTCGGCGGATAGCCGAAACCCCCCCCCCAAAATAAAAATCTCGACGAAAACAAAGGTGGTTTCGGCGGATAGCCGAAACCCTCCAAAAATCTCGACGATTACAAAGGTGGTTTCGGCGGATAGCCGAAACCCCCAATAAATATCTAGTCATGTTATTTAACTTATACACTACCGTATCACTAAAAAATATTAAACACTTTCAACTAAAAACCGGCGACAACACAGTTTTTAAATGTGACCAACTCAAAAGCGTTTTTCTCAAAACGCTGTTTTTCAGCTGCGTGGGCGGATTCGCCGGTTCGTGAAAACGCCGACGATTTAAGTAAGGGGATATAATTTTATATCCCTTGTTCCTCAAACCAAACCAAAAAGAGGAGGGGATATAATTTTGTTTCCTTTGCTGCTCAAACCCAGCCGAAAAGATTAGGGGGTACAATTTTCTATCCCTTGTTGCTCAAACCTAGCCGAAAAATGGAAGGGATAATTGTTGTTATCCTTTGCTGTTCAAACCAGTCGAAAAAGAGGAGGGGATACATTTTGTTATCCCTTGAACCGCAAACATGACAAAATGTGCGATATATTGCTAACAAATACCTGGATTTTTTTTTTTAATGTTAGCCTAGAAAAATTTGATTGATTCGTACATTTTGGAGCATGTCTTTTACAATTTGGAGGAGAACATGGGAAAGGAAAAATGTGTTGCTTTAAAATCCTGTTTCGATAGCAATTTCCTGACTATAATGACAATTTTAAGTTGTACATTTGAAGAAAGAAAAAAAATCAGTTAAAAATTAGCCTGTTCTCTGTAGATTTGACATTGACTTTTATCCTATATCCTTTCATAGATACATGGACTCCAACTCGTCAGATTTAATTTCCACGGAGGGAGCGAGTTCCCCATCCAGACGGCGAGTACGGCGTGGATTCTGGGAGGGAATTGAGTTCAGGTTGGCCAGCCCGGCGTTTCAGTGGAAGAAGCTTAATGGGAGCCCGAAGGTCGGAGCAGAGTTTGGTATAACTATCAGAAACGAGCTCAACATCAAAACAGGTGAGACCAAAAAAAATTCGGTCCCTCCATATAATATAACTTTAATCATACGCATACACTTACACCGTCGTACTTTTTCCAACAGCACCTTTATAATAGCGTGTAACATTATTTAACATTTTTACACAGTCCGTAGTTTTCAATCGTCTTAATTATCAGATAAGAACCCTCAGACTCAATAAAACAAATTCCAACCCGTCAAGCTATCTGTCGAGGACATGATTGATCAAAGCCAGGACTTGCTAATTTTTGACGATTCCTGTGGGATCAATTATAAGCCATTTAATAGTTTTAGTCATATATAACCCAAGTCAGTTTGAAATTGTTCATGCTATTTGGCTAGGGATTTGGAGCGTTTGTGGCTATTCGATTATTTTTAGGCGGAAAACAATTTTTATTTTAATGGACTGTTCACAACCGTCCGATGGCTCAAGGAAGGTTTAACCTATCTGGACTGGGCCTTTTCGGATCCACGGGGACCGGAGGCCACAAAGTGCTTATTCAAAAGTTTTCGACTGATTTTTGAGAAGTTTGCCACAATTTTAATGTTCATTCGCCTGTTTTACATAAAGAAAACAAAATCATAGAGATTTGCCGAAAGGGGGGCATTCTTGTCGTTTGGGGCACATGTTAGGTCAAAAATGTACTTTTCCCATAATGCATAACAAACTTTGCAAAATTGTTTATTTCGACATAGTCAATAACAAGAAATTATATTTTCTTAGGGCCACCATTGGGGCTATAAGCGTGTTTATTATTATTATTATTATTATTATTTTATAAAAGCAAACACGAGGCTTCTTATGGTTGCATAGTCAAGGATACACGTTTTAAAAACCGCAAAATTTGGGGCTTCTTGTTTATATTTCTCCAGCTCCCCTCAGCGGCCATCTTCGTGTAGACATTTTCGACGAAGCTTATGCAACGGTTATAGTTGGACTCGTCGGAGAGAAACTGGATATCGCAAGAGCACGCTTCTGTTTTAACGGACACATTGAGTACAATTTGAATATCTTTCAGGTTAGCCTAAGCTTCGAAACCTTTATAATATATGTTCAGGTTTACTTAAGTCACAGTATTATACCAAAAAAGGTTACTCACAAAAAGTTACATAGGTAAATGTAAATGAAATTAAAGAGACTCGTCGACTTTAAACTGGATGTCGCAATAGCAAGCTTCTGTTTTAAAGGACACATTGAGTACAATTTGAATATCCTACAGCCCAATTAGCCCAAGCTTTGAAATCTTTCGAACATTATGTTTCAGGTTTATTTATTTTACCAAAAAAGGTAACTCACAAAAAGCTGCCGAGTGACATACAACGGCCTTATTTTGTTTACTCTTTTTGCTAATGCATGGGCTTAAAATGTTATAAAATATGTAGACAGCCATTGGCATGTATACAATTATGTTGTGATGTCATACGAAAAAAGCTGAGAGTTTTTTTTTATTTCACGGTGAAAAGGCTTTCGAAAATTGGTTTTGCACTCTAAAGTTTCCTTTTCAATTCAAGTTCAGCGATCTTATTGTCCCTTTTAGACCTTCTGCATCTGTCATTATATCAATTTAGGAACGCATAGACTGAAATTCAAATATTCTCAACTACCTGGAAACCTTGGATTGCTCTTCCCCCCAAAATGCAATTTTTTTCAAGACGCTTATGAAAAATCCATTGAGATAGGTTCTCAATAATTAGCGAACATGTCAAGTGTTACAAATCCGTCATATCGTATGGTTCATATACAATTATCTGTCAAATCGCTACATCAACTGTGTTTGCATTTTTTCCCATCAGGAGTTCGGGGTTGAACGCATCAGTAACCTGGTGAAAATCTACGATTTAATCATCCAACGAGTAGTTGGAAACATTGTGAGGGCGGTCGACATCGTTGTCGGCCTCTTCAACGGAGATACCAGCATTAACAAACTATTCGATAACTTCGTTGAGGAACTTGAAAATATTTTTTTCAAGACGCTTATGAAAAATCCATTGAGATAGGTTCTCAATAATTAGCGAACATGTCAAGTGTTACAAATCCGTCATATCGTATGGTTCATATACAATTATCTGTCAAATCGCTACATCAACTGTGTTTGCATTTTTTCCCATCAGGAGTTCGGGGTTGAACGCATCAGTAACCTGGTGAAAATCTACGATTTAATCATCCAACGAGTAGTTGGAAACATTGTGAGGGCGGTCGACATCGTTGTCGGCCTCTTCAACGGAGATACCAGCATTAACAAACTATTCGATAACTTCGTTGAGGAACTTGAAAATATCCCGAGCAGTATCAGTGTAAGTTTTGTCTAGAGTAAATTTCTGAAGAAAGTAGGTGTCAGCTTTTCACATAAATGGATAGCATATATAATTATTTTGGTCCCGAAAAACTTTGTATGCATTCGTGATACCCAGGGAACTAAACTGAAACCGATGAGGAGGTTTTTAAAATATTTAAAGAAAACAATATTTGCCAGATACGATCTTTCTTTTTCTTGAAAAAAACCCAAACATTTTTTGGAACAGGCTGAATTTCAAACACTGTACATTTTCTTATTTTCTCTCAGTTTACAATTCAAACGTTTACCACTTTTTAGCCTATACAGATAGCATAATGAATTACTTGAACAATCATATAGGTTTGTTTGATAAACACTGTGCCTCTATTCAAAGAATTGATTTCAATATAAGTTATTTGTGTATTATCCAGAAAATGCGATCGGTGTCGGCCAATGCCGTTGCTAGACTCTTGCAGTTTGATCCAGATCAACTCCCCCCCTCTATCCGTGGCGTGATCATGGTGGTCAACAAGGCAGCTCAACTATTCAGTGATATAAAGACAGATGTCATGGAGTTCTACCAGGTAAGTTTATTTATTTATTTGTTGTTTTTGTTCAATAAAGCAAACGGGATCCTTCTCAAGTCCCTACATCTTCACAGTCGGAGAACTGTGCCCAGTATAGGTGATATGCAGTAAAGTGCGCCACCAAGAGTTAGTGCCGTAGAGGTTGATTTAAAACCCTTAATGTAATGTAACAATTAATTAAGAGTATTTATGTTGAGAAAACCGCAAGTTGATTGTTTCTGAAAATTGTTCATTCTTTTTGTCATTAGGCTGTCAATGAGGCTATTACTGTGACCTTACCCTGGGCAGCCGATCAAATTATGATGTCTATCACGAGTATATCTGATACCATCGGAGATTTACTCAAGTCACCACTAAAGGCTATTGGAGACATCTTCAAGGGAATTATCAAGTGAGTCTTGAAAGTCAACGGATTAAACGGATCAACTTGCCCCCATAACAGAAAAACAAATTAAAATAATACTCATATAAAACACAAAATTATGACCAGCAACCGCATCATTTTAGGCAGAACATATTGATTACTACCCCCTCTTTACCATGGAGCAAGTTTCGAAACATTAAAGCTTTATATTGTGTTTTGACCACACACCGATGTGTCTTTAGTTATCTATGTAATAAGTATTTTCTAGAGTCCTGTGAAAATATCCACATGTATATTAGTCAGGTAGAATTTGAACCCGAAACGTTTGATATTCTCAAGCAGCTGTCATACAACTTGACCACTGTGTTTGCCCGGTAGCAAGAGGCCAGGGCAGATTCATTTGTTTTAGCAGCGGGTACCGTAGCGATTTATTAAGATAGCTACGTTTATTGCCCTTGTCAGTTACCCCTGTAAACAAAATTATGTCATCTTTCAATGGACACAGTGCATGGCACAATTGTCTTCTTTCGGTGTTCGCATTCGGTTTGGATAGAGATCTTTTAAACAGGACAAATGCAAGGTGCTTAGCCAATCTTTTGCTTTCTGAATATATCATTTCTTATTTCTTTGAACAGTATCAAAACAGCCGTTGATGCAATAGTTGAAGCAAGGAAAGAAGTAGAGAAAACAAACTTCTTCAAGGAAGGTATGTCAAGGAGGAGTTAATGATCAGTAGAAGATGAGAGTATTGGTCGCGTTTGTGAATTATTGTGTTTTCCTTTGCTTTGACGTTTTCATGTAATAGGTCAAAGACCGTACTGGTTTGATCTACCAAAAGTCATTGGCGACATGATCGAAGAATTGACCGGGCACCTTAAGAACATTCGGAGAGATCTTAACGTGTGGGTTGATGAGGTTAAGAGTGCTGACGATCCCATCAAGAAGCTTACTGGGGGCGCCCTTGACTCGGTAAGATATATTGCAAATAATATAACGCGGTGAACATTGGTGTGCCTCGTTCTCAATGGGATATAAGGAATTGTTAAAACAGTTTCTTTTCGGAAGTGTTATTCGTTTTAATCTTCGGAATTGATTTGATTGCATGTCCTCAGCACACCCTGAGGAAACGAGTGCAGGTAGAGATTGAGTCAATCTTCGAGGATCTGATGGCACCCATTAAACCAATCAAGGATCTCTTGGCTCCATTCTTTGAGATCTATGACCTCGTCTTCGACAGCATCAAGGCAATCAAGGAAGCTTATCAAACGCTAAAAGATTCGTAAGTTTGTGCGATGTCACTTTCTTTGTAGTGACCCATTATGAGAGGCATTTTCCATAACTTTGTATGACAGTGGTGAAATTATAGTAAAAACATGGTTTTAACAGAAAGGGAAGTGGCTTTGTAGTCTTTTAAATGTTCAAACTTCTTTGATTTGGTCAGGACAGTAAAACAGTAAATTCAACTGATTTTTGCATCGAGATTTAACCTATTTTGACTCTTCAGATACCAAAAGTCTCAATCTCTCGTAATGAAGCTATTTGGTCCGAAAGCCCATGAGCAGTTTCCGAGGAAGTATCGTTCACCGGGGACCGGGGAGTGCGCCTCGGGTGGGTTCTATCCAACTGACTCCGCTGGGCACTACGAGGATCAGGGTGTGGATCTGGAGATTCTTCAAGGAGCAAAGGTTGGTCATTGTGAATAATCACTTATAACTGGAAAGTAAATTTGGGTTGAACAAAGAAAAACCTGACTAGAGCGGGACTTGAACCCATTACCTCCGGATTATTGTGCCGGCGCTCTGCCAACTGATGAGCTATCTAGCCCTATGTTGGCGGTCTCCCTACGTTGTCAACATCTTTGTTGTGGTGCCTGTCAGAAGCCGTTTAACCTGTGGCTGCTGTGTAGCCAGGGATCACACCCAAAGTAAATGACAACTCTACTTTTGTTGTAAACAAACGAGTTTCATTTGAAACGAAACCGTTTTGATATAAAGGTCCCAGAATGCAAGGCAGAGTGTTTGGCCAGAATGTATAATTCTTCAGCGTGATTTCTCAATGAATCTCTTCCAAACTATGTATGAGATGAACATAACAGAACTTCAAATTTCAACATAAACAAAATGCATGTGATTACTGTTAAATCTTCGTCTCTTTGTTATGTGGTTTGTAGTTGGTGGCGCCCTTTTCCGGTTCGATCTTCAAAAGCCCTGGGAAGCCAAACCAAGTCGTCCTTGAAGCAAGAGGTGGTTCATTGCGCAACATTAGGATATTCATTGATAACATTACACCCAACCACACATTATCGGAAACGCAATCAACGGATGTAAGTATCAAGCTATTTATTCATTTGTTCTTCGTTGAAGATCTAGCATTTGTTATTTCTCGGCGTGCTGCAAAGATGACATGAAATTGAAAGCTAAGGTTTTACTTTGACGGGTTTGATGCAAGGATAGGTTTGAAGGGAGGGTAACATTAAATCTATGATGACCTCTTTATTATGATATATTATTTTTTTGGTAGTACGACCATAGACGTCCGGATCCACGATGCGCGGGTATAGGTGCAACTGCCCCCTTCCCGAATTCGGTTAAACATTATGGAAATTTAGCAACAGCAAGAAAGGAAAAAAAAAACAAAAAATGGGAATTTTTGGAAAGATTAAGGGTAAATTAAACCCGTAATAACAACAAAACACACACGTCCAGGTGAACGACTTATGTTGTTGATACCTTGGTGTTTTCCCTAAATTAGGTTATTGCTGGTACCGAGATCGGCAGAGTGGGGAGTGCCGCAGCCTGTGCACCACCTAACTACATTCATCTATCAATGAAGAAAACCAAACCAGACCGTCTAGCCTCCATTCTAGACAGTGCCCTTAATGATGACCCGACTGATGCCGACTTAGCTGCAAAAGAAGGATACGTTGATCCCAGTAACTACCTGGATAAACGACCTCTGGTTCGTCCGCAGTGGAAACAAGTCTGTGACGATTACAAAGTAGTTTGGAAGGTAAGGATCTCATTAAACACCCTATCCACATAGCCACCGTCACTTATAAGTAAGGCTTTCAAGCAAAGGCGCACCGTATATGAACGGCTCATAATGGTATCATGGTATCACGTGATAGATCACCAACACTAACAAGCGAGAGTTAGGGTT
>CM037469.1:16242200-16637200 GCA_021014325.1 Plazaster borealis | reverse complement strand
TTGGGGTTAATGAAACCAACTTTGTTTTCCGTAAAAAAACAATTTATATATAGGGCGAAACTGTTAAGGAAGGATCCTTACTTGGCCGCAACAACGGTGAAATGACGGACACAACGCCCGAGCGTGCGACACCTCCATCCACCTCAACAAACACCCCTGACCCGGCCAGGCAACCACCCCCGAGGCAATCAGCTCTGAGACAGGCAGTCACACCGAGTAAGACATATCATCCATTCGTTGTTCCTGATGACAAAAATAATAATTAAAACAATTATATCGCGCTTTATCTACCAGGCGTCTCAAAGCGCTTATCATTTTTTGTAGGAAAGGTTTTTGAAGGTGCTTTGAAAGTTTAAATTGCAATTGAACATTATAGTTTTTGTATTTAGTTTAAAGAAGTGACAAGAGAGCCGCAATAGAAAATTCATTTTATTGAATGACGTCATTCAGACTTGCGCACATTACGATGCAAATCTGTTTGTTTGTTTTTTGCAATGGAGAACAAACTGACGTTTGAGCAGCTCACATGGTTTTGTATTTCATTGTTCACTGCTGTCAGGTAGTCGAGATGAAACCCAGGAGTCCCTCGGCCTTCCACAACCGAAACTCGGCTCTGGGTCACCCTTCAAGAACTTCACTCTTCGGAACCTGAAGATAAGCTCAATCCTAGCATTTGCCCGCAAGCTCCACCTAAATAATACAGCAGACGAACTACTTAAAGTTGTCAATACAATAGTCGTAAGTTTATTACTGAAAACAAAATGAACTTGAGATCTTCTGATTCTTATAATCCACCCTTAGTAAAGTAAAAAAAAAAAAAAGTATAACGTTATCTTAAAAAACCAAAATGCTAATTTACTGAAATGCTCTTTCTAATAATAACTCAAACTAATCAGTGGAATTGAGTTTTCTGGTTGTCAAGTCAATGTTCTGTCAATACCGCTGCATGGAATGTCATCATTATCAAAACAAAGTGCACATTTGTGTAATTGTTTCTAATAAAACCTTTGCTTCCAATATCAGAAACTTGTGAGTAACAAGCCGTGTGTTCTTCCCGAGTCTATGACCAACGATGCTTTAAGGATTGAGCTTCAACAGCGAGGTCTGAGCTCACAAGGAGACAGGAAGATTCTCATCAAGCGATTCAAACAGCCTGACGACCGTAAATGTTCATGCCCGTTAACATTTAATAGATGCCAAATCCGATCATGACACTGAGGTTTACTGAGTGGGAAAGGGACATAGGCTTGGGGCATAATATGCGTCAGTCGCTCCACCCCAACACTCGATCTCCATTTTCTTTCAGATTTAAACGTTTGAACTATCCTCGAGAATGATGTCTTGAAATGCACCAGATTGTGTATCACAATCTGAAAAATGAAAAAAACAAACAAAAAGTTTTTAGAGAGATTTATATACAACATTAATGACTTCAAAATAATTTGAACGGTGGAGAAGAGAATTTTTTTTGAAAACAAAATAGCTGATTAATATATATGAATGGTTAAAATATATATTTAAACAAACCTGAAGTTTGTATTTTTATGTAAAATCAAACGCCTTTTCAATCTGCCACAGGTTGTCCGCTACTTCATGTCTCCCTACCCAAGAATGTCTACTGTAAGATTGATGAGAGCTGCCTGGGTGTAGAATGCTGCATGAACATTAAACTCTTTATGGTGTCTCTGGCTTTCAAGGCATTCATGCGATTTGATCCTTGTGAGTTTCAGTTCATCCTTGGAGTCAACTCGTGGAACTACACTGTTGATGTACTGGAGGCAGAGTGGGGTAAGGAGGGTAATAGACCTCATGCACCTAACGTCATTTGAGTAGGGCGCCATTACCAAAAGGTCAAAAGTAGGTTGTTTGTTGGCCGAGCCTGTGCGTTGCGCGCGTACAAATATCTGTGTGTTTCCATTGTTGCATCGTCGGTTTACCTCTAAGATGGCAGCTTGATGACATCAGTGCATAAGGTCTACACTTTCTAGATAGACTTCATACTCATTTCTGTTAGAACTTGGCATCAAAACTAGCTTAGTTGGATTTCTTGAAAAGCAGTTAATTAAAATCCATTGACTTTTAGCTGTTGAATTTTGGCATTTTAGCCTTGGTTTATTGATCAAAGATTTGAAAGTTGCTCTCTAGGACGAGGGTCATAGAAACTAAGGCTTGTATGTAAAGTGAATTGTACGTTTTTCTGCAAATGTGATTGCTATCCCGGAGATATCAATTCCCATCAAATCACAATCTGGTCAGTCTTTAATTGGTTGTTATTTTATTGATCCCAAAGGTAAACAATGCGAAGTACCAATACCCTTTGACGTACCCTTTGTTGATGACATGAAACTACATCTTAGGTAAGGTTGTTTTTCGTAGTTAATTATGATTAATAATCTAGCTTGAAGTAAGAGCAGCAAGGAACATTATTGAAGCTATGCACGAAGTAAAGTCTCTTCTTTAAGTATTGATTGCTTTGATTTTCCGTCTGAATCAATCTTATCTAATGGGCAAAATTTGATGCACACATTTCATGAGGGATTCGAACTGTATTGGTAGTGGATCTAATCACATGGCATCATCTAATGCGTGTAATGCTTTGCATTAAACGATGGTTTTCATCTCGAGGATTTGGTCAGTTACAGCACAAGTAAATTTCTATTGTAATCAATTGAAGGTTTGCCATTGAAAAGACAACAACTCAACTTCTTGTCAGCATGAGCGTGGGTTTCTGCCCAGAGAGTGGGGACTCGGATTGTCTGGAATTCTTCGATGTGCTTCAAGACTCGGCTGTACCACTACCCATCTGCAATCCTAATGGGACATTCACTTGGCCAGATAGTAGGTCACGTTAAATCCTGCTTCAGACATTAGCTATTCTCTTGAACTTATAGACACGCATTTTATTCTTTCTGAACTCATCTTACATCTCATCACAAAGATGACCCCCTCCCTCGTGGCGTGTTACCCATATTTTACTTTTGATCCCTCATTGTTTTCCAATTGCCTATAAATCTGATTCAACGGTCGATCCAATTCCATTATCAATGCTTAACAATTGATAAAAACCATTGCAAAAACTGTAAATATTCGTAATCCTCTTTTAGTTGATATCGAGGGGTATTTCAGCCGTGCCAGGCTGAAGAAGTTGATCAAAGATACAGGAGAGGAACTTCTTCAGGCAGGGATAGATGCAGCGATTGATTATGTCCTGGAGGAGCTTGGCATTGACAAAGTAGGTATCATTGTTTTAAGTGGCTTTAACAGACGCAATTATCTACACTGATTTATAGAATGTATCTATGCAAGAGAAAGCTGCTGGTGACCGAAACGAAGCACGCGAAACCTACCAAGTGTGAATGATACATTGGTTGCATCTCTCATTTCCCGTTTTGAAAAACAGGAACTTCTGGATGGAAAAGAACCTTGTCTGACACCAGCCACTTTAAGCGACTCTCGGCTCATCAGTGCACTCGTAGGCAGGGATCTTGCAACAACAGGAAGTAGATCTGATAAAGAAATTAGGCTCTCTGAGGATGAACAAAGTAAGTTTGAAAAAAGTGAAACATTTCTAAAGAGGGTAAATAACTCTTGAAACATGCGAAAACTAGTAGTTAAGTGAGTAGGTCAGGTGATAGAAGTCGCTGATGAATCTTTGTATTCATTGCTGAAATTCAATACTCTTGTCTCCATGCAGGTTGCGGAACATTTAGATTACCAGCATTCTCCGAGGAGGTTGCTAAGATTGCTTACTGCTCACTCAGTGAGAACTGCCTCCGTATTGACTGTTGTCTTGAACTGAACATCAAAAGGTTGAAGTTCCGGCGTTCCTTCGAAGCATTTATTGAAGTCAATGCTTGTGACTTCACGATTACAATTGCCTTTCAGCATTTGCGGTACACGAAGTTGTTGTTGAGTTACGAGTGGGGTGAGTTTTTTTTTTAAGTATGGAGTAAACAGCTATTGGATGAAATGTTTAGAATTGTCATTAAAGGCCCTGTACACTACTGGTAAGATAAAAAAACACAATGTTCACAGATTCACACATAACTTAGGCCTACATGATTTAAAGTAAGTAATGGTAGAAAGGGTTCCTTAAAATATTTTTGCCTAAAATGCCATCGAGAAATGAGTAAAACAATAGTTTTTATTACGCGCGATAAAAAAAAAAAAAAAAAAAACCCAGAAAACACATAAGGTCTCTTTTCACTATTTTCTCGTGACCTCGATGACCAATTAAGCTAAAACTTTTACAGGTTTGTTTGTTCATGCATATGTTGAATCACAACAAATGTAGACACTGATTTTGAGATGTTACCAAAAGTGTACAATACCTTTAAGAAGAGCATTTGTGTTTTTATTGAGAAGGATATAATACACTATTGTATTTTTAAACTAGCCGGGTCTCCACTTATACAGTTATTTCATTTTATCGCCTCAACGATATAATGCTTTATACGCGGGGAAGGCAGTAATTCATGTCACGACGGTACGCATGCACTCTTAAAGTTAATTGGTAATTTTGACTAAAACAAAATAGTCCAGCATGATGTCTTATAGGACTAATCTAGATAAGTCTAAAACCAGCGCATGACTAAGGAACTTAAGTCAAAATGCGACTAGAATTCATTAGTCCTGTGACAATGTCTTATACGACTAATCTGTAGTCCAGCGACTTAACTGCTTAGTCCAGTGACTTTTGATCTTAGTCCAGTGACTTTTGAGCCTAGTCCAGTACCTCGTTATTATTTCTGACTAATAACATTAGTCAAGCATTTTTGGAGGTTTTGACTAGTTTTCATTGGTCAGAGGTCAACAATTAGTCATTGTTGATCTGAACTTTATGAGCTACAAAATGTACAAAAAGGGGGCGTGGCATGTGAACTCTGCCAATGGGAGTGCAACCATTTTGTTTAGTCAAATTGTTGACCATTTTGCTCTTGACTAGTTGCCATCAGTCAGGAATCCTTTAAAGAGCAGAATCGTTAGTGTGCAACCAATACCTAGGAAATTGCTAAACAATATCGGTAAAACAAACAAACAAATAAAACACAACAAATGATTTTTTTTAACAACTTAAAACACAATTTTAGGAGACAAGTCGTTTCTGATAACTTACCCTGGTTAATTTAATGCAAACTCATGAAGCATTCATCTGATTCGAAATTAATTTCAATATTACAATACAGAGTATTGCAAGTTTATAAATAAGAAATTCAACATTAAAAATTCTGACAAACTCAAATGAAGTAGAAAATAGTGTAAAACAAAGGGTTCAGTACTTTTTGTGAGTGAGTGCAGTACCTAGTTACTTGATTTTGTTTTTTCAAAACACAATGTATTTTTGTCAATGATCTTGTTACACATTCGAAACAATAACACTCTAAAATATGACTTCAACATTTTGTTGATTTTTTTATATTAAAGACAAATTTAATCCAAAAGATTTAATCAGAAAGCCTGGTTATTATCAGGTAAGTTTTACAACACAAACATTTCATTTGCATCGTCGGGGGCTCAGTGTAGCCATAATAAGCATAATTTTTATCTCAATTGTGATAAATAACTTTATCAAGAGAGATACGCTTCTTCCAAAAAGGAATGTCCTATTAACGGTATAGGTCATGTTAAAATCATAAAAAACTTGCAAAGTAGACTGTGACAGCTGTCATTTAGTAGAGTTGTTGGCAGCAATCCCATCATTGAACACATCAAATGAAGAGCCACATCCTGGATTACAGGCCAAGCTTTCCCTGTACATTAAAACAAATGAAAACATAAACACAGACAAACAAAAGCAGCATGTTTAATATAAACTTTTAATCCCATTTCCAAAGTCTCAAGGTCGTATAGGCCTTATTAGTCATTTAAATAATAATGAAGCTTGTTAGTTAGAGGAAAAAATATGCACATCTATAGACAATGACAACTTAGTCATTTTGACCAATCTATAAGCATGAATGACCAATTAATTTTAAGAGTGTGCATGTGTTGTTTTATTATGGACAAAACATTGACAACTTAGGTGGGCTTGAAGGTTCACGTGCGTGCGGACACACTGAGTAAATTCTTACAAATCTAGGTAACAACAATTTCGCGGGCAGAAAACATATTGCTGTAAATGAATTGTACAGAATATAATTATGAATGTGTTACAAATAATTATGTTATATGGACAGTTTTGACAATGAGCCAATAAAATGCGGTGCAGAGAAAAGCAACCGATTGCTTCAATTCTTGCGTTGTTGGGGACGCTTGAACAAGCGGGAAAGTTGGGGGATAAATCACTTTCGTCAAAGTCTTGTCTATATATGCATGGAAATAATTGGCGGGGATTATAAAGATGTCCCTTTATTTTGCCCAAGTGTGCAAGTTATTGTTTTAGGCGCAGTGTATGCCCTAAAAGGCTAAAGAGAAGTGTGCCCCGAATAAGGTTTATGTGTGGCAGGATAGCCAAACAGTTTTCGGCATCCGGCACAATTTTATTTACGGAAATTAAAAAACAGTTTTCAAGGCTATGACATTCAATCAAAGAATAACATTTCCTATGTTTCATTCATATATGCGTATAATGTTAAGTTACATTGTGCTGTCATGCCACCAAGAGGTCGAGCTACCAGAGAAGTTACTTTTCAAAGTTTATCATTGGAAGAGGTGTTAATCTAAAGCAATTATGCTATGTTTGCTTTAAGGCAATATGAAGCAACAGAAGATCGGACCATTTACACTGAGTTACACGATCGATAAACTGGATGATGAGAAGCAGTTTCAGATTGACTTCGGAGCATCGGTTTGCCCAAACAACAGGGATGAGTGTATCTTTGACATTGACATCATTAAGGACTACACGGTGCCAATTCCATTCTGCAACTCCAACTTTTCACTTTCTCTGCCAGGTATAAATAGAACTTTGATCGTGACATTATTGGTGTGGGTTCACTATAGCTTACAAATTTACACAGATTGTTTGAAATATATATGAAACAATAAAATCAATATCAATTACTATGGATGTTTTTAATAGATTTGAATAGTACGTGTTTTTTTAAATTATAATTGTGTTTCTTTTGATACTCAGGTAGGAATAGCTTGGCTGATTTTATCAGTCAAGTTGGTCGAAATGCCGGTCAGCAAGCCATCAACATTCTTCTAGAGTTTATTGGTCTAAGAGATAAGATTACCGATGGACCCTGTGTCTCCACTACTCAGGATGGTATGAGCATCAAATCAAGTTGTCCATTGCGAGATGTTTGAAACACAATATGTTTTTTTTTTTTTTTTTTTTTGGTTGTTGTTGTTGTTGTTTGTTTGTTTGTTGTAGTTGTCGTTGTCGTTGTCGTTGTCGTTGTCATTGTCGTTGTCATTGTCCTTGTCCGTGTCCTTGTCGATGACGTTGTCGTTGTCGTTGTCATTGACATTGTCGTTGTCGTGGCGTTGTCATCGTCGTCGTCATCGTTGTTGTTGTTGTTGTTGTTGTTGTTGTTGTTGTTGTTGTGTTTTTTCGGGGGGGCGGGGTTATTAATCATTTTTTTAAAATATAAATGGGAGCAATGATTTGTTGATCTTAAAAGAAAGATACATTTGCTGTTGATCAATTAAAAAAAAATGACACAAGATTAGTAAACAAACAAAATAAGCTGTTTAAAATTTTGTTTAACTTTAAAGCGGTTTTCACTCTGCGATTTATTTTGCATTGGGAACAAATACAACGTGGTAAAACAAAAACAATTCTTCCCGTCTGTTTTCAGTGTGCACTGATGTTACTCTCCCTCGTCTTCCCAGCACATTGACCTGTGACCTTTCCGATTTCTGCCTCGGTGTGCATTGCTGTGTTGATCTTGATCTTCAAATCACCGTGTTATCAAGTAATGTATGGCTGGTACTTGATCCATGCGAGTTTACCTTATCCATAGGCTTTGGAAAGTGGTCGATGACCTTCACTATATTTGACTACCACTGGGGTGAGTCTTTTGTAGCTGGACAATGTTATCAAAGACAGATTTTGGTTTTTCTCAGGAGGAATTGTGCAAAGTTGATTGGGGTGCATACAGACTTAGATTTTTTCAAGGTTAGACGGATGGGAAAAACCACGAAGAGAATATCATCAAGTGGACTTGCACAAGGTTATTAGAAGAAGGAAAACATGGTATTTTGACCTAAGTATTCAAACTGGTAGATTATGGTTTCTCTTTGGTAAAACTGTCTTTTGTAATGGCATCTTGAAACTTGATGATTGGGGGAAATAAAGTATATTCCTTTTATTATAATAAGGCACGCAAGAGGAACTTAATATCGGAAAGGCTTTAACCCTGATTTACACCATCAACAAACTGACTGAAGACAAGGTATTTGTCTTGGACCTGGCGCTGTCTCTTTGCCTTCCCGATTCTGATTGCGATACCGCGCCCTCTATTGACATCTTAAAAGGACTACGGGTACCCATTCCATTATGCAACGTGAACGCAACATTTACCCTTCCAGGTATGTAACACAAACATAAGAGAGAGGCCAAAGATTTTGTAGCATTTGTGAAGATGTTAAACCTTGAGAAATAAGGTGAGGTAGTCCTCCTTGAAGCCTTTTTTTATTTGTAATTTGTGATTTATTTGTTTGAGTTATGAGCATGAAGGTCTCAATTTCTTAGATCATCCTGAGAATGTTTCGTTATTGCTGAGCAAAGTCATTCTTTTCCAATGCTGAAGCTGCAGCTTCACGAGATTTAATCGTTGGTTTTACGATACAAACAGAGATATCAACTGTTTTACACATATCTGTAAACTGTTTTACACAGGTGATGGGACTGTGTCAGGCTTCCTGAAGATGGTGGGACAGAATGCCGCTGAGTCAACTATCGAGGCGGTACTCACTGCTCTTGGATTGTCAGTAAGTAAACCAGACTGAAAGGTAGATGGGGCCATTTTCGAAAGCAAACGAGGTTTTATAACCTCTAATTTCTGTAACTGATGTGAGTATTTAGGAATGAAAAGTACGTTTGCTGCACCTAGCCTTCTCCTTGTACCATTTTTGTATTAGTTCTAGTCCTCCACTCCATCCTCAATTTGGTAAATTCTTAAATTGTATTGTAGATAAATGTAATATTCTCGTTAACGTAATTTATTGTGTTTTTTGTGTGTAGAAATTCATTAGTCAAGAACCTTGTGTCCGCCCACAGGTCACTCAGAATGGATGGCGTAGAGGTATGTAATGTGGAGGTGAAAATGATCACCCAAAAGGGTTTGTGTCAGATAACTTAATAGGAGAATGATACAAAAACTGTGAAAAATATCTCTTAAGACGGCCAGTAACTGTATTAATGTTTTTTTTAATTTATTTGGACAAAGTAAACTCCAATTTTTTATTTTGTCTTTTGAATCAACATTTTCTTTACTTCTGGTAAAACTAGAATGAAAACAGATTGAATGGCTATTTTCACAAGGTTTGTTTTTTGAGAAAACCTCCCACCGAAAGTGGTCATTAAGGGATATCTTCTACAATGATCATTTGCCTAACCTCATCACATCTATTACCTTTTTGCAGTTTGTTCTAGAGATGTCAGACTTCCACATCTACCAAGAAACCTCATATGTACTCTTCCAGAGAAATGTCTGGGGTTCGATTGCTGTTTCGAGCTTCCAATCCCAGGACTCACCCCAGTCAGCACCAATGTCTCCTTCATCTTTGATCCTTGTAACTATCAATTGTCAGTGGGACTGGGGAGCTGGAGTAAAGAACTACAAATTCTGTCATATCAATGGGATCAAAAGGAAGAGGTCACCGTTGGCAAGGGAATATCTTTAAGGTAATCAGTGAAGAAATAGAAAAGGTATCGTACCTTTTTGTGCGTAAATAATTCATACATTACACTTAAGTTAAACATTTATCCAGTCAGTTTCCCTCGTGGTTTATTACTTGAAAGATTAAATAAAACGTTGCATCCCCTTAAGATGATCCCTATACTGCTGCTTCCCAGTTTGTATCGTATACTTGGGTGTGATCCCTGGCTAAACGGCAGTTAAAGGTTGAATTCACAGCTGACATGTATACGTTGGCCCAACGTTGGCAAACGTAAGATTTTATGGTTGGCCAACTGTTGGCAAATAACGTTTCATTAACGTTACAACGTCGCCACAACGTCGGCATGTGTTGGGCCAACTTCGGTACCTATCGCAAAACAAATGGACGACATCATGTTAATGTGTTTTCTTTCATGGGTAGTTTTATGGACATTTGAAATTAACAAATTACATGGCTAAATTAAACAGAGATAAAGATGGTTGTTCATGCCACTGCCAAGGATAAGCAGTTGTTCACCTCCTTTTTGAAATTTTCTGAACAATTAAAATGTATTAGTAATCGAACATCTTCAAATTCCTCACAGTCTAACCATTGACAAGGTCGAGGAATCCTTCAAGATCAACTTAGACATGACCTTCTGCCTGGATGGTGAATGCATCCCAACCCCGATCCTCAATGATGCAATCATCCCCATTCCATTCTGTAATCCAAATGCCTCCTTTGAACTGCCTGGTGATGGAAGCTTTGCAGCACTAGCAAGGGACCTCGGTGGCAACATTGGCGGATTAGCAATCCAGGCTGGTCTACGAAAACTTGGAATTCAGGTTGGTAAACTAAATTAAATGAAGCTTATTCTTTAAATGCGTCTTTTTGGCCATTTTAAAACACTATTCGTCGTTATGGTTTGACAATTTTGTTCATTCTTCAGGAATTTGCCAGTAATCAGCACTGTGACTTGGCGATACTTGCTCCAGCAGAGAACAGTAAGTTGGGGTTTTTTCATTAGGAAATTAACAAGTTTATATCAGTTTGTTATGAGTTTTCTGAGCCATCTGTTCTTAAAATAACCTGTTGTATTTCCTTCACAAATTTTATATTTAATTGATACGTTTAGGGTGTTTTTTGCAAGTAGACCTGTATGTATCTGTAGTATTAATTTTTAATTCACTTTATTACAAGATTTTGTAAACAAAACATAACAATATTTTCTTCAGATAAACCAACTATTCATTCTATTAAATTGCTTAATATTCAATCCAATAGAATGCCCACTTCTAAACAAACCACCTTCAACGAACGTACTGACCTGCACTGTAGACGACCAGTGTCTTGGCATCATTTGCTGTGCCTCCTTGGACCTTGTCTTCACTCGACTATCTACCACAGCTTGGGCCGTTTTTGACCCTTGTGAATTCGAGCTGTCTGTTGGTTTTGGCTCTTGGACTAAAAACGTGACTCTCTTTAAGTATGACTGGGGTATGGAAAGAACAGTCGACATCAGTGATGCTGTACATATAGTGTAAGTCAACACTACCAATTTCAGCAATGTATATAATTCGACAATCGTAACAATTGTTGACCTAATTCACAAAGATGATGATTGCACAGCAGTACTTGAAACACAAACAACATTTAGTGGGAAAGTTCCCTTTTTACAGGAAGAAAAACATGTGTTACCTACCAAAATCCATGGAAACACAAACTGTTATTATGTTCGTAAATTGTAAATGAAATGGAAGCTTGTTGATAAAATTACCTTGTCTAGAAGATCAGCTAAGCGTAGAGCTCTGAGTGCAGGATGTCCTGCTAACTTGCTCTGATACTCTGACATATTTGTTTCTTTTCTTCGTGAGCAGGTTCACAGTTGACAAGCTGACAGCGCAGAAGGAATTCCTGATCGATCTGATGGTGTCCCTGTGCATAGATGGTACCTGCACACCGATCAAACTCTTACAGGGAGCCCTTGTACCCATCCCGATCTGTAACCCAAATGCTACCTTCTCCCTACCGGGTGATGGTTCAATTGCTGGGTACCTGGACACCTTGGCAGGTGGCGTAACTGATGCAGCTGTAGATTTGGTGCTTGACAGTTTGGGGCTGAAGGTGAATATAACTAGTGTCTATAATCAACATTGAAAATTAGTCAAACATAAGTGCATACAGAGATTAACTTTAGGATTTCAATTACCAACATTCAAACTGCACAGGAAAAAAACAAAACAAATAAACGTTTTTCTTTTCATAGAATTTCTTATCTAGGGATTCATGCAGTCTTCCTCCAGCAACTATTGATGAAGGTGAGATTCAATGTTTTTTCTGAAATGAACAACTACGGCTTCTTGAATTCCAGAGCCCTTAAGGACAATCATACAAATATATTAACCAATTAAACACTATAAGCCAACCTAATCTTTGAAGTAGTTATTAATTACTCTTTTCTACTTCTCTCATCATTAGCTTGTCCGGTACAGTTTCCGAAAGGCCTACCCACGTTTTCCTGCGGTATAAACAACCACTGCACAAGCTTGCACTGCTGTCTCAATTTGGACCTAAAGGTTACTCAGCTCAGCTCTAAAGCTTGGCTCGAAATTGACCCTTGTGACTACAAACTCTCTGTTGGAATGGGGATATGGTACTTCAACGTGTCATTATTTTCGCATCAGTGGGGAAAAGTGAAAACATTCTCTATTGGAAAAGCAATAAATGTCGAGTAAGTTTGTTAATTGCCAAGAAGGCATTTAAGATCTTGTTTAGGTTTAAAAAAAAAGTGTCAATTTTTCCTGTCCATCGTTATTTATTTAAAGGCATCGTACACGTTTGGTAATTGGAGCCTATTAATTGTTTCAAACCTATATATATATATATATATATATGTAGATATATACCATCAAACTTACCTGTGAAACTTTAATTTCAAAAGGTAGCAGCGTTTTTGAGATATTGCTGAAAATCTGGAGCGGTTATGTCTAAGCAGGAAGAATAATCTGCAATTGGAATACACACTATGAGAAGCGTTGCGCGTTACACTTCTTAGAGTCAAATGTTTTTGGGGATTAAAAGTGATGAATTGTTCACTCGCCGCAGTACTTCGTAATAAAAAGTTTCTAAAAATGCATTATACTATCCAAAGCTGCTGTACTTCTTCCCATGTAAGTTTTTATTGCCATTAATTATCAGAGTCAACAATCGTGTACGATGCCTTTAATCTTACAATCTTTTGCTTGAAAGGGTGTGCAAAACGTTGGTGAGGTTGTCAATGTAATGCTACAGTTTTTCAGAAGTGAAAACAACTTTTTTTCGAACTCTGATGACCGACTGAGATTAATTGTTCACTGGTTTGTTATTGGATGTTATTGGTGGTCACACAAAGAGCGAATACTAGTATATGATAGTTACGGATTTTGGCCGCGTGCCTAAAACAAACCAGTTCAAAAATTTCGCTCTATTATTTTAATTTCATTTAACAAACGATGTATCATAGATGCTCACTCATTTTTACTTAATTTTCTCTCTGAAACCAGATTTTCCATTGACAAACTGGATGCTTCAAAGGAGTACGAGATTGTTCTTGCATTCTTTCTCAAAGTCGACGACGAAACTACGGAATTTCTTCTCATGGAGGAAAAGAGAGTCCCCATTCCTATCTGTAACAGCAACTTCTCATTGGCTCTACCTGGTGACGGCTCTGTACGGGGATTCCTGGAGGAGCTTGGAGACACTGTGGGACAATCTGCAATTGATTTGGTTTTGAGAAAATTGAATTTACAAGTAAGTTTAGACCAAATCTTTATTCACCATGGCATCAAATCAAACTTAAAACCATCTAGTAATATGAAAAACGGTAAAGACGAAAGCAAACGGTCAGTGACTACGGTACTTGAAGGTAGCTTGTGCTGCAGTGCTTTTATGAGTTTTGTTGTTCATTTGTAGGGTTCCCTTTTAGCGAACAAAGTAAAATTACACTTTAGTTAGCTTTTGCTTTTAATTTGCCTAATATTTTTTAGGATGTTGTAAGTGGGAGATCGTGTGAATTACCAGCAGATGTGGCAACGGATACAGGTGCAGTATTTTTTTGTATTTTCTATCGTTAAGTTTACCTTGGTTCAGTTTACAAACAAACAATCAGAAATGTATTTTTTTTTACTCAGAAAATTATTTTTTCTTATTTTCTTTCTCCTCCCCACATTTTCAGATTGCCCAATGATCTCCCTCCCCACCGTGGCAAACACCATCCAGTGTTCAATCGATGATCATTGTCTAGGCATCCAGTGCTGTGTTTATCTGAACTTCGTAATCACCACACTCATGCTCCGTGCAAGGATCAAAGTGGACCCCTGTAACTTCCAGCTTCATGTGGAGTTTGAACACTGGGAGCGTAACATTACTCTGTTCAGTTACACTTGGGGGAAGGTGAAAAGAGAAACAATCGGTGATGATGTGACTTTAAGGTGGGCTATGACATTTTGAGATTTCATACAAGAGCCTGTCACTATTATGATTTTAATTCAGTGCAAAGTAAGCAACTTTCAGTGTCATTGAATACTTCTCATGACACTTAGTTACCATCATTAAGTGTGTGTGTTATTTTGGTTTGTAGCTATTCAGTTGATAAGCTGACGGAGACGAAGGTATTTTCTATTACACTCGATGTTGAACTGTGCATTGACAACAAATGCGCGACAACATCCATCCTGGATCATGTCTGGGTCCCAATACCCATCTGCAATATCAACGCTGTTACATTCACCCTGCCAGGCGATGGTACGGTTGCTGGATTTATCAGGGAACTGGGAGGTCGTATCGGAGATTCAGCAATTGAACTAGTTCTGGAGAAATATGGGTTGAATGTAAGAGTACTTTAATAAATTTATCTTTTTAACTGTTTTCTTTTCTAGACGAGTGAGTTCTCCAATTTTGTGTTATCAATTTGGTTGAACAAAAACATGGACATTTTTTGCCGCAATCTCCTTCAAGACAGCACTTTTTTGTCACCCTCCATTTTGACGTTGGAAAGTTAGATAATGAAACTGAACAATATTTTTGAGTGTGAAATTAATAATTGTTTAAATACTTTAATAAAAATTACAATTTTTCGTTAATCCGAGCTTTTGTTTACGAGCCATCAAAATTAGAAGTGCACCCTCGAGAAGGTGTGGCCTGCAAATTCATAATTCTTAATTCATAACAAATCAAACAATTTCTTGTTTTATTTGTATTAGCGATATCTCCAAAGCGAGCAGTGTGATAGAGGAATACCGGGCACCCTGAAAAGCAGTAAGTGTTTTACAACATGTCCATGGGTTGTTTTAGAGAATTCGCAAATGAGATGAATTTGTAAAGTTTTCAATTTGTTGGAAAAAGATAATAAAGGTTACCTAAGACTAATACTTAGCTTTCATTCTGAAGGTTGTCCAGGTGTCGACCTCGAACAGCTTCCTGATTTCCTCTCCTGTTCCCTCACTGATTCCTGTCTTGGCATTAAATGCTGTCTTGAGATGGACTTCAAGATCGTGAAACGTACAGTCAATGCATGGCTCATCTTGGATCCCTGCAACTTCAACCTGTCCATCGGCTTTGAGAACTGGGAGCAAAGCATCACCTTATTCCACTATCCTTTGGGTGACTACAGGGATGAAGTTGTTAACAGCGTGCTGACTGTGAGGTATTTGTCATCACAGCTTTGTTTCTATGGTCAACCCTTTGGTCTAGATTAATCTTGCCTTGGAAATAAAAAAGGTCTCAACAGTCAATGCCGCCATTTTTCAGTTTGGACTTTTGGCTTTTGTTTGCTGATAGCTTCAGAAGGAAATTTCTATTTCTATTTTCCTCTACAATGTCGTTCTTTGTAACCAAAATCTTCTTCTTTATCATAGGTGGCGTGTGGATAAGATAACTTTAGACAAGCAGTTTGAGCTCAACTTACAGCTGGTCTTCTGTTTGGATGGAGCATGCAACACTGTGACTGTGTTTGAAGGAAGTCGTCTTCCAATACCGCTCTGCAACACCGAAGATGCATTTACTCTTCCTGGTACGTGGTTATTGTTCACCTTGTGTCAGAGCGTTGATAAACACATTGGCTATAAACATTGTTGTACTGAACGGTGTACTATGTTTGTCATTATATTTAATCTCTCAAGTATATTGCAAACGTTATAGATCCTAAAAATTCAAGTTCCAATACAATGTCTTTCTACTCAGGAGATGGCACAGTTTCAGGATTTCGTGGATATCTTGGGGGCAATATTGGACAATTTGCTATCGATGCAGCAATACGACACCTGAATCTAGGCAGCTTCCTTTCAGGGAAGGCATGCTCTTATCATAAAAAAGGTACGTTGGGATTAATGTTCCAATACAGTTGTATGAGATACACTTTTAGCATAGAAACAGGTGCTTGGTTTCAAGACGAGATGATCCCAATTTTGCTCAAACTAGGTCACATTCGTTTTTTACTTCCTCGTTAATGTAAGTTCAAAAAATATAATCTTTGGGGACTTTTGCACAAAGGTCCCCGCAACGTATTTCTTTGTTCAACTTTATCCCTACAGGGGATTTCTTCAGAAAAGGGAATAATAGAACAACAATAGCAAGTCCATACAACCAGTGTTGTCACGGGGGGGGGGGGGGTTGCAACCCCCAACGGGGGTTTGAGGCTGTGCCCCCTTTTGGAATTTTTTTTATTTATATTTTACACCCTAAAAAGTACTTTTCTTTTGATCATCAAATTTGTTGTTACATTGACTCCTGAACCTTACTTTGATTTCATTCAATTATTTTTATGTTTTCTCTGTCAGTAGGAAGGGTTTGTTGTACACATGAAAATTGTTCCAACTAAAACATAGAATCCTTGGATGTCACATGAACTTTTATGTGATCACATTGACTGGTTGTTCATGTTACAATAAGGACACAATAATATTCGTTTTCAAATTTTATGTTGCACCTAGGTTTATTTTCAAAACAGTTAAACGGAACTTGTGATTTCCAGTTTACTGTTTAACTGTTTCTACCATTCCAATCAAAACTATAAGCTAGCAGATGTCAACACACTTTCCAGGTTTAATAGAACACTATATCCACTCATAAGGGTCACAAAACCAGGTCATAAAACCACAAAGACAAGGCACGCTCCGATTGTCTTTTGAGTGAAGCAAGTGTTTTACAAACTGAAACAATGTATAACAAACTGCAGATGATTAAGATAAGAGGTAATTGGATCTCAATAGGAGTGTCAATCATTCTCCTAGGACAGGGCGAGGGCGTCTGGGGCTAACATTAAATAAAGGAATGGATCTTCAGATTGTTTTATTTTAATCACTGTCGGCAAAAAAGTACTGGTCGGCAATGTTGTAACATTGCATGAGTGCTGGTCGGCTGATTTTTTGTCTAACTGGTTGGTGCCGACCAGCCCCGACCAGTTTAGTCACAACACTGCCCACAACTGAGTGTGCAAAAGCCTGTTTGTTTTTTAGTAAATTCCTCTATGGTATTCTTCTCCAAAAAGACGTTTGTTCCAGTACATCTGGTATTCTGGGCAACTGCTCCATCGTGGGAGAATTCTGCACAGAGCTTCGATGTTGCCTCGATTTGGATCTGAAGATAGCTGATGTCTCGGCTACAGCGTGGTTTAGGTTTGACCCCTGTGACCTCACCTTCACATTAGGTCTGGAGACTTGGATGTTACATGGATCAGTCTTTACATATGAGTGGGGTAAGACATTGAAAGTATGGCCATGCTTCAGATTTTGTATTTGTTTCCGATTCCAATATTTAATGCTTCTAAAATATTACTCTGTGCGTTCGATCTACATGTACTTTTAAAGCCAAGTGTGCTTTCACTAGGTGTCATGTGTTACAAAATGTTTTTTTGTCATATGAATTTATTTGTATAATAGGTGAAGAGACAATCGTTTCAGTTGCTCCTGGAATGAATCTTAGGTAAGTTTTTAAAAACTCCCTTTAAAAGTTAAAAATGTTGAAGTACATGAATTTTACACCCACGTTAAGCATATATTATTATACTATTATGTATAGATTATGAAAGTAATCAAGTTTCTCAAAGACGTTTCTTAAAGAAACAAGGTCATAATGGTTTTAATGACATATCAAGTGTCTCTGACAGAAATTATGGACAAACACAAAATAGTAAATACCAAGATTGTTGTTATATTGTTGGTTATTTTTAGATTAATGTTATTCTAACTATCTTAAAAGAACCTTCGTCACTCGTAATTGTTACAAGTTATTGTCAATTCTCTTATAGATATTCCATCAACAAACTCGATGAGTCCAGGGAGTTTCAAGTAGACCTGACTCTAGAATACTGTATCGATGAACTTTGTACCGATATCGATATTGTGCAGACAATACCAATCCCTGCTTGCAATCAAGATTTCAGCAATTATACCTTCTCAGGTTAGTTTGTACTCACTTCACTCAAAAGTCACTTACAATTTGTGGCAGCATTTCAAAATAGAGCGTTTGTTGGCTGTAGTGGGATATTTCATATCATTTATGAACCTTGCACTGTCAAACAACCATTAACCAAAAAGCGTGTATAGACAACCTCTCTTTTACAAGCACCAAGTCTTTGCATTGTTGGTGAAAGATGCCTTGTTCAAGTTGATCACATTTTCCAGCTGATGTATAATAACTGGCATTTTTTAATACAGCACTTATTTGTAGACCTTAACAAATTACACATTTCTTTTCTTCGTTCACAGTTGATGGTTTCGTAGAAACAGTGTCCGGACAAATCGTACAGGGAGCAACTGGGTTACTCTTAAACAAACTAGGCATCAACCCCGACTTCTTTAATGGTGATCCGTGTGTAAACCCGAATAGGGTCCAGTCATACCGAAGTAATTTTAAATAAAAACAATAATTTGGGAGGCTATCACCCTTACTAGCAGCTGAGAAACCGAATTGCGAAGGATGCGGCTACAACGAATCAGGCATGCAAGGGTGCCTTTGACAGCCACTCACATCAACCCTATAACCACAGAGCACACCCAAAGATCGAAAGTGTTTGAATGTTCTCATTATATATGGCTGTCAAATTAGTTCTGACTTTACCAAAGGAAAATTATTTTTAGCAAGCAGAATTCCTCAGTTAGAGGGTAACAGTTTAGAGGTTAATGTTAGGAAAATTGTCAATACATTAATTAGGTGTTCGGGCATACAGCCCGGAACACCTGTTGTTTTTGTTCGGTTTTTAAACTTTTACTGTTGTTGTTCACTTTTCAGCAATGTACAACATTGCACTATAAAATATGAGCTATTCCTGTTTCAGATTGTCCAGACATGCAGCTTCCTGGCAACCTCGACTCAAGGGCGCACTGTGGCATCATGGATTCATGTTTTGGAATAAAGTGCTGCCTTGATGTGAATCTCGGTCCACTTAATCACACCTTCAGTGCCTCATTGGTGCTTGACCCCTGCCTTGGTCAGCTGAAGTTACAGTTTGGTAACTGGAAGTACAGCAAATCATTGTCACAGTTGGACATTGGTGTCGATAAGGAGGTCACCATCGGAAACTTTGTTTCGCTCATGTAGGACTCTTTCTTTTCTTTTCTTTATCAAAATGTTTTTTTTTATAGAAGTTTGCTGTGTAGAAATCAGCCTATAAAACTGCAAAAATGTGTCTTATAATAAAAAAAACACCTGATTATAATGTATTGCTTAATAGATTCAAGTTGGAACTTTTCGATGGCAAGATATCATCGAGTTTGTCTATAAATGCATGTGTGGGTCATGTCTGCATAGGTCGAATCATTCTCCTGAACGATTCAATGTCTCCACTTCCCCAGTGCTATTCTAACGGAACCATCTCCTGGAGAAAATTACCAGGTAATATCTTTTAAGACATAAATCTCTCTTTAACAGTGATAATGAACAGTGCTAGAACTCTCATTTGTAATCATCGTGAATAATATAAAGCCAGTCCTTTAATGTCAATGGCTTGATTGATATGACCACCTTTAATTTGATAAGCTGTTGTACGAACCAGTGCATGAACAAAACACAGCGACCATCCCAACCTCTTGTGATGCATGTAACATTTTCTTACCTCTTTCGATGTATGCCTGTAGCTGGCACTTCTTGACAAAAATTTGTTTGTTTTTAATCTTGTTCTAGGATTGACTTCAATCTCCCATCTCGGCAATTTAGATATCGGATTAGACGTTCTTGCGCAGGCTCTGGGACTACCAACACGTCTAGTTTCAGCCTCTCCATGTCTTGCAGATCAGACGAGTAGCTCCACAGGTAAGGTTTTCTAAAAGTGTTCGGAGTTTTTTAGTGAGGAAGAGGGGCTGACCGGAGTTCGGAGTTTTATAGTGAGGAAGAGGGGCTTGCAGAGAAAATAATTGAATTGTAAAAAAAGAAATGTTTTAATATTTGGCCACATAGGTTGGCTTGTTATGTCTATAAAAAGAGTTAAGTCTGTAATATTGTACTGTACAAGATTCATAAAACATGCATTTTTTGTTAAATAAGTTTCGCCCCTTCTTAAAATGTCTCTTTTTCTAGTTCCAATCCATTTTTATAAAATACTTTTCACTAATTAAAAAAAAGCGTAACTTGTTCATTCGTTATTAACACAAAAGACACAAGTATAGCAGCACTTGAACAAATATTATGTAGATTGTTAGAACAGTGTTTATAAAAATCGTCACACTTGTTGCTTTTCTATTTCCAGCCTGTCCACATCTGCCTCGCCTACCTGCTCTTCCATCAGGAGGAGTTTGCCAGTATTCTGATGCCTGCCTCGGGGTAGAGTGCTGTTTAACAGCAGGCATAGGCAGCACTTCTCAGACTTTACGGGCGTGGTTGACTGTAGACCCTTGTGAACTGACTGCGAGTGTCGGCTTTGAGAATTGGAGTTTCAATATCACACTTTTAAGGTAAAGTCGCTGTTTAAAAAATTGCCCCAGCCCTTGGAAGGTCACTCCTAAATTTGGTGAGATCATTACTCGGTTTTGTTTTCCAACGAACGCAAAAATACACATTTATGCACAATTGTTCTGGTAATGGCTCAACAATTTCACGCAGAAAGCGTTTCCATACTGTACCTAACAGATGTTACACAAATACGTAACAAGTGTGTAACAACAACTTATTAGTAAAATGTCAGAAGCCCACCTCAATTACCTAAAAAAAGCACATATTTATGCTGTACTTTTCATCCTGCAATGATTTTCATACCCAATATCTTTGATTTTTTAAATTTTAGTTATAAGTGGGGCAAGGAGATCAGAGAATCACTAAGTGATGTGGTCTCGGTTTCATTCACCATCGACAAGACATCAAACAATCGGAACTTTTTGCTGTCATTCTCTGTTAAACTCTGCATTGCTGGATTATGTGCTCCTGACATCAGCATCTTAGATGGCTTCATGGCACCAGTTCCTTTCTGTAATGCGACGGGGACACTGGAGTGGCCTCAAGACCTTGGTAGGTTGAAATGTTCATTCTGTCTGTAAACATCAAAATCCGATGAGCTTGAATGTTTCCCTTAGAATAACATCCCGATCAAAAAAATCTTCATTGAAAGCTTTCTTCCATATATCGTCACCGTTTTCACGAAAAGGCAATTTCTGAAAAAACATGCAATTTGGCAAATCATTGTTTACATATTTCGAATGTTACTATTGACATCAACATTTTCCCCAAGTTTCAAGTGATAACACGTTATACTTTTCTAATTACACTAAGGAAAATTTTCTTTGGGGCTTTTGTAACTTTTGAAATTCAACCTTAAGCCACTCAAGTGCCCATAAATCCGCCAAACAACATCGCAGCGCAACAAAAGAGGTGTCAAAATGCGCAGAAGATAACTGTGAATCAAATTGTTTAATTATTTTTTTGCATACTATTTGAGTTTCCGATAAATCTGACCATTTGTAAGTGTTTAGATACTTTATTGGCGCAGTTTATACACAAACTACAATGTGTACAGTAAGCATTTACTATAGAGGAGCAATGAAAATTATTCAAAATCCTTAGTTTTGAAGAAAGATACCAAAAGTACCCAAACAAGTTATAGTGAGGTTTACAGTAATACAATGATGACTACGGGACAACAATAGATAACTTTTGTGACAGGGTATTTATAACACTTTTCTTGAAAAGCTCCATGGCTAACAACACACTTAATCTTTTATGTCTTCAAGTTGGTAGTGCCACAGACTATGCGAGCGGTCTGGTGGTTAACCGCCTGGATGTTAGCGCAGATGTCCTTCTACCTCAGTCATGTAGTGGTCCACCGGATCAGATTACACCTACGACCTCAGGTAAAATAACCCATGGATAGACAAACTCGATACTTGAGCCTTAAATGTGATATGCGTTTACTTATCTGATGTTCAAACAGCCTCAAACTTTGGACTGAAACTCAACCGTTCTTTGTATTTAGAAAAAAAACCAGATTGTTATTTGTGTTCATCTCAGGTTGTGGTTCCCTCTCTATTCCATCGTCCATTGCGTCTTATTGTTCCCTGGATGAATCATGTCTCGGAGTTGGTTGCTGCTTGACCCTCGACCTGGACATAGTTCATAGGTCATTTTCAGTGTGGGTGAAACTTGATGCATGTGCCAGTAGATTCTCGTTTGGATTTGAGGAATGGAGTCACAGTGAAATTTTAAACATGGTAACATTGCAAAGTAAGTCAATTTGAATGCCTCTCTCGTAAAGATGAATACGAAACAAAGTTTATCATTAAACGAGTTCGGCTAGTTAATCCCCTCAGCATATAAAACAAATGTGTATGCTCACATTTTAAATTCATGTTTCATGGGTCCTGACACTAACAGAACAATGGACCCCACAAGACAGTCTCAATAGGAACAATGGACCCCACAAGGAACTCCTTTAGAAAAGGGAATAATAGGTTTAACAATGCAGGACCCCACAAACACGTTCTGTAAGTATGTGTATGTGTGTCCTCCGTAATGTAAAAATAACATGGGCTGAAGGAGGTTGATTCCACACAATCCACCGTATTGGGACAGAATCTCCGGGGGACATAATCTCCTGCCACACTGGACATAGCCAATGACGAAACCATTCATTCGGAGACCGCCTTATTATTTCAAATCACCGTCAACTGACGCATTACACCGACCGAGTGTTTCTTTCCAGCCTCGTTTTGAGTATTTGTGTTTTACTATTATAACAGTAACAAGATGGATGCCCAAAAGGTTCAGGGCGGTTGTTAAAGGGAGTCAAAGATGTCCTTTAAAGACGAAAATACAGTTAGTATATCATATAAACCACACGCTCCGATTAGCATACGGTGATGTAGCCTACTGTTCTAATTGCTGAAAGAATCTAACTTGTTTGTTGCTTTGCTTTATTTGAATTTTTAGCACATTCCCAGGAGAAACGCATTGGTAACGTGAAATTCAGGTAAGCTTTCCCGAAAGCAAAAGTACCGTAATAAAGTGTTAAGTTGCTGTTGTTGTTTTTGTCTTTGTTGTTTATACTAATACTTCCAAATCACCCAACATTGTATTAGCATTTTCCCTTTTTTCTAGATACAATATAGAGCGCCCCCATGAGTCCGTCTATGATGTTGACCTCGACCTCACCGTGTGCTGGCAGGGGAGATGTACTGATCCTATTGTGATTCTACAAGACACTATGTTCTCTGCTTCACAATGTGGCCAGGAAGGAAGCAGTAGCAGGAGGAAGAGAAGAAGCGTGGACGACCTGTACGTTCAAAGTGTCTTTGTAATGGCCGTGGCTAAGAAAGATTATAAAATAAACCTTGTCCTTCCATTTCACTGGATTTGACTAGCCACCGTCACTTATTATAAGGCTGTCAAGCCTTACCACAGCACATGTAAACGCTCATACCGTTCAAGATGACAAAATAGATCATGAGCGTTTGATAAGCGATGTGGTAATGCTTGAAAGCCTGACTTATAAGTGGTTGTGGCTGTTCGAATTGGATGTCCATAATGTCACAACTACTCCCAGTCACTGCTTGAGTGCACTCAATTAGTTTATGTGACAAGGCGATCAACTCACTAAACATAAGAATGAATCTTAACGAAACGCGTCAAAATCAAATAACAACCTAAATTTGTCGTCAACATACAAGTCAGAATAGCGACTGTGTTTCTAAACCTGGAGAAATCAGTATTGTAAATTTGAGTTTTTAGCTCATTGTCGACAATTTTGGGTATCAGTTTTCGTTGGTTACATTTCTAAGTTTCATGTAACAAGCCCAAGAATATGTTGAGATGCCACATCCTTTACAAAGGTGTCAAAGTATATCAAACTGAGCAATAAGTTTATGCCTATTTTTTTACCATAGGACCAATGACTCGGAAGAGGATGAAAGCAACATGGAAGAATTTACCACCAACTCAGCTGATAAGGCTCTTGAATATTTCAGGAGAGTTCTTCAGTCAGATTCGCGAATTCTTCCCTCAGAAGAGAATATCATGACGAGACTTCAGCCAGAAAAGGATGTACAGCCAAGTGAGTTTATGATTTTTTCTGATTACATATGCAGGACTATGGGTAAATACACTGTAGGGGCATACACAATTATGTATATAGTTGAAGTTAAGTTGTAAGTTACAGGGTGTTTGGGATTCAAACAACCCAAAGGAGTGTTGCAATAGTACTTTAGCACTGAAATCTTCGTACAATTTATGTCAGAATCTTTTGACACTAAATTTTCGATTGTCGGCAAGATTGGAAATGTTGTGTTGTTTGTTTTGATGGTAAAACCTTGTTGAACCCCTTTCAAAAAACCAAAAACAAAAAAGCTTTCTCAGAGGGCCCTTTGTCTTTCATATACCATTTTGGGCGACAGCTATTCTGGCATTAACTTTTCTGATAATCTACAAAAGATGTGATACATTTGTTGCGGGTTTGTTCCTGTACTTTATTTTTGTTTACACCAGGGATGGCTGGATCTGGCACCGAAAGTCGTCGAGCTTTGGGTACCTTTATATTTGGTAACGAGGACAGGACACCTGTTCCATTAAGAACAAGGAGAGATGTATCCATCGCAGTAACGTCTGGTAAAATAAAATATTAATACAAAATAATTAGATTGAATGTTATCACATGATATTACCCAACAGTATAAATCAGTTTTAAGCTCACATTAATTAATTCCATGTTAATTGATTGTTTTTTATTTATGTTTGTGTACGGCAGGAGGAGCCAGTTTGTTTGACCTCAGCCTGACTCCTGGAGCCGACTCAGGCGCATGGCAGGGGGATGTGATCATCGGCGGTGGTTTAACATGTACGCTTTTCATTCTTTTTAATCTACTTATGTGGACCTTAAATATTGAATATATTCGTTATTAACTGGTTTTGATGCATTTTTGCTGACATTCGGCTTCTGGATCTTGATATTATTTTTTTTGTAGTGAACTAGCGTTGATAAGCGGCAAGAACGAAATGTTTAATACAAATTGGTAATTAGGTGTTCGGGCATTAAGCCCGAACAACTCTTTGTTATTGTTCGGTTTTTTTTTTTTTTTTTTTTAGTTCTTCTTTTTCTTCTGATAGTCGTTTGTCCGCAAGCAAACGCATAGTTGCAAACCTTTGATGAACTTGAAACTTTGCATGTAGTAAGAGTATAACTAGGAGATGCCGAGTAAGTTGTGACGTAATGATTACGTCGTCAGGTGTCGAATTACAGAAAATCAAAGTTTAATATTTCAAAAATCATAACTCGATAACTACCAAATGGATTACACCAGTCTATACATCATCGGACAGGTCTTTTAAAACTCAACAAACGCTACACAAAGAGTGACCCCGTTTGACCTTGACCTACGGCTCAAAATGTAAGTTGAACATTTCGTTAGTAATAGCCCTCGGAAGCACGTTCCGCTCCATTGATCACGAGGTCCAAAGCCTACGTGCGCTGTAGTGGCATGATTTCCGTGCAAGTTTTGACGTGTCGCAGTTCAACGCACTATAACGCAAGCTTATCAATGGCGCAATAGCACTGCAGAATTGAATTCCGCTCAACCTGTGCCATGTTCAGCGTCAAATTGTTCCCCTATTCGCCCTTTTGGTGGCTCAATGGTGAAAACGGAATCGAAGACGAAGTTTAACTGAGATGGTCACCTGCTTCAGTGATTCCTATGACTTTTAATTATGTGAGAAAATGCAAGCAGAAAAAGACAGACATTGGTTATGTTTTAATCACACACCGTAAAACGGGGCATAACATCGGCTCGTGAATAGAAGGGCATTTCAGACCGTCATTTGACGGCGGTGCCTGTGTAGTGAGACACGGTGAATAAAACGGTAAGCATAATTGCCTTTCAATGATTCTTCATTTAATGCACAGTTATGTTATAAAGTTTACCGTTAATCATCAAGTGGTGACAATGGTGACGTTTTTAAAACTAAGGAAGGAAGGGGTTCACTTCAAAAACAGTTTGTGCACCTTCCACAAGCTTTTTCTTGCGTAATTTCCTTACTCTGATATTTTGTATTTTTATGCGCCCTCCATCAGACTGGTCCTTGGGAGAGCACAATATAAATTCAATAAGTTATTAGTTTTATAATATTATGATGAAATGTTTTAGGTATTGAATATAAATTATTTAAACAGTTTCAGCCCAACTTAATTAACCTTGAGTCACACTTTCTTTATAATTGTTTTTTCTTCGTCAGAGTACAGCACATCCAGTACCTGAATGGTCTGCAGTGAAAGTTTTCACACCCGTTGTTGTGTTCCATCCTTATTTCCTTGCTGAGTGTATGATGCACCATAGAGGAAGAATATACTCAACTCGTTACGTTATTACTCAAAATTCACGAGAGGCTTAGACTTGCCGTCTTCATGACTTGCCTTTGTCTTTCATAACTATCCAAAACAAGTGTCTCTCAATATTCTAAATTTAACCTACCGTTCTGTATGAATGAAAATCAATGTCTAAAAATCAAGCAAGCTATTTAAACAAAAAAAAAATGCAACCGATAGCTCATACTATGCTGGACTTATTTTAATGACATCATCATCAGTGCATATGTTTTGAACAATCAATGTTTCATGCACCGATACTTCATGAGTATCCAACTCACTGTATTTGAAACCCTGATGAAAACTTCTAATAATTGTAAATTAATAATGTCAACATGATTAGCATAGTTGGATTTATTAATTCATAAAGAATCAAAATGAATATTCATTGAAAAATAAATAAACTTCAGTAAATAGCTTACATGGCTGTACTTGTAAGTAATTCAACGGATCGTTTGAAGATATGCAACCAAGATGAAAGGGAATTCAAAAAATGATGCTCTGCATGAAAAGGACAATTTACCCTAATAATTTATTCTAATAAATTAAATAATGTACTCTTTTGCTGAAAACACTTTGTATAGTAACAATAGTTTAGTTTTTCACTTAACATTTTAATCACATACTTAAATACCAATGTCTCGATAAGAACTTATCTAACGTCATAATGACGTCATCGGTTTTCCTAATTTGGCTTAACAAACGATTATTACTATTTTTGAAAACTCATATTGTGAGTTGCATTTATTCCCTGTTTAAACTAACGCATATAATCATAGAAGATTAACCCTTTGTTTTCCTTGATATTCCCAAAGCTATCAACAATTTGTTCATCGATTCAATGATATAGCTCACACATAAACAAAGCACTGACCCCAAAGATAGCCGAACACCTAGTGTTTGTTCCAACAAACACTAAAGCTCTAGTTACATTTTCTTTTCTCTCCAATTGTTTAAAGTGAAAGGTCTTGAAGCTCTTTGTAATCGGATTGCAAACATGACGATTGGGGAGCTAGAGGCAATGCTTGATCTGCAAAACATCGACCCTTTTACTGTCGTCCAACTCATGAAAGACCTGCGGTCTCTTTTCCGAACCTTTGTAAGTAATATTCGTATTATTCTTAATCTCAATTTGTTGCTAAACAAAATAACAATAATTTTTTTTAGAATAACAATATCTTCATAGCTCAGATACCCTAAATACAATGTTAATTTTAATGTTTTAGTATTATTTGAGAATTGTAATGTTTGTTTAACAATGTTGTCAAAAGGTCAGCGAGTTCATCGACGTCTTTGTTAATGGCAATGCAGGAGATCAATTCCAGCAGTTTGACATCGTTCTGAGCAGAGTAATACAATTTCCAAGGAGGGAAGCAGTTTTTTTTCAACTTCAATGGGGAACTTCACTTGGTGGATTCATCTATGTAAAATTTAGTAAGTATCCGTTCCTCAAAAAGTACTTTTTCCCTTGCAACCCTTTCTCCTTACAAAAAACCCATATCCTGGGTTTTAAGATTGGTTGTTATCTAAGCATGTTTTTTGCTGTACTTTACTGAGTTCCGTCTACCCCAAAATAATCAAACAAATATTGTACGTGTCCTCTATCTGATGGTCACAGTGACGTTTAATTGGTGTTGGGTGGGTGTGGGTTGCTGACCAGAGCTGCTCATAGTTCCTGCCTGATATCAACGGTAACGATACAATAAACGCATGGTGGAAGGGTTCCACTTTATGAAAGGGTTGGATGTGTGTGGGCTCTGTTAACCCCGATGATAAGACTTGTATCAGATTTTGTACGCTGGATATCTGGTTGTGAGTTTTTCCACAGCCCATAAGAAACCGCAACCCTTGTAACTGACCCCATTTAATAGATATGTCGCATGGTCCTGTCTAGAAAATCGAGGAAGTTTATCTCGTCTGGGCATTGCAACTTGGGAAAAACAAATGAATACATAACTTAAGTGACTCCTGTAGGAGGAGACGGGATCATAAAAGGGTTTCAACAGAGGGGCTGAAATAAACAAACAATTATCACAGACAAAAGTGACCACGGCTGTTAAATGTGTGCTGTTTAATGACATTTTGTATTTCACTGATATTTACAAATGAGAGAGAATTGCCTTTTACAGTTATTGAGGCTGGTGGGTTTTTCGACATGAAGATACCTGTGTCTCTGGCCCTTGTGTCAATGAAAGCCAAGGTAATTGTTTTAATGTTCAGTAGCAATTGTTTTAATGATCAGTAGGGATAATGGTCACACCTTTTATATCAAAGATGCCACACTCTTAGGAGTCCTTTAGGCAAGGAGCACTTAAAAAAAAAAATAAAAAAAATAGTAAGCCTTTATACAAACAAAATTAATGCTGTGATTCATTAAAACACAACATAAGTAAAAACAATACGATTTTAGCAAAGAGCTGTAATAACCTTTGTGTATATATCTACAGGGTGGTATAACCCCAATGGTTGGTTGCTACGCTTCTGCACGCGTTTCAGTCGGCTTCATATTGTATGCCGAGCTGGAACTGAAGGCAGACGTCCTGCACACAAGCTTTCCTTCAGTCGCAGAACTACTCTTTGCTAAATTCCCACTGGATGTTGGGTAATATCTTTGTGATTTATAGATTCAGGTTTATAGATTCAGGTTTTTGTACCCACTACCATTGCTACACACCACAAAATATAAATCTTTTTCATCGGGCCCTAGACCATTGCTGACAACATGTCTACTTCTTTGGAGTTTGCATCACCGGTAACCAAATATGCGCAGAGGTTGCTTACTTCATTCACGCATCAACCCCTGCAGATATCTATTTACTTCTGGGTTATGAGGTGTTGAGATAATATCCCAGTTGATCCTTCCCAAGTAAAAACTCTGGTACATTCCTCTGACAACATTGGGGTATATGCTCTTAATGTAAAATATTCAAAGCTCTGAATGTCTATGTCTTTGTCTTTATAATCTCTAAGTCTTTTTCTTTGATCTTCAGAATCAAGATGGACATAAAGATGATCCCCTTGATAATTCGACTGACAGGTAAAGTCACACTGGAGATCCCTTTCTTCGGAAGGAAGACGCTGTACAAGAGGGATCTGTGGCGCTATCAAGTCGACGCCATCCATACAAACATATTCGATACTCACATCCAGGACCCTGATGAGTCTCCGCCAGAATTTGTGGCTTACTCTACACCTGTGGTAAGTCCGTAAACTTGAACCAACTCCCGGTTCAACAAAATATCTCTTTTTTTCTAAGCATCTTAGGATATAACATTTCTTCTGAACGACTTTACTATCGCAAGTCAACTGATTGTGTTTTCCTATCGTGAGCCAAATTAAAACAGTTTGTTAATGTTGTGTTTTAGGTTAGAATAACAGTTAAAGTTTTAGGTGTGTGTAAAAGTGGGTGTGTGTGGGTGTGTCTCTTGAAGTTACCACTAACAGCTTCTACTACTATTATTATTATTATTGTATATTTCTGGTAATGAAACCAAGGATGCCTCACAATGAAACCACTGTAGCTCGCAAACCTTTAAACAAGTGTGTTTACCCAAAACACCGGCGTTAACCCTTACCCTTCCACGATAAGGGGTCTGGGTTCTTTTTGTGCACTACCAATCCTAGTGTAGGGGACCTACGGCTTAATATCCCATCCGAGGGACAAAGCAATTATGGTAAAATATATCTTGCTCAAGGACCGGGACTCGAGCCCATACTTTGCTGATCAGAAACACCAGAGCTTGAGTCCGGTGCTCTTAACCGCTTGGCTAAGACACACCAAATATTAACTAATTAAAAACAACGTAGAACATAATTTATTAATTTACATAACAAAATGCATTGAGCAACATAATACGACTAACAGCGATTATATAACTTCAATATCATTCGTATAATTTTGGTTAAAATCTTGATGACCTGGTTCAGAAATCGCATTTTCTCTTAGATTTTCCTCTAGTCCTGGTTTCTCAAACATTAGAGCTGAGTACTTATGACGTCACAGTTTGGGTACCCCTTTGCCGAAGAATGGGAAACCATTGTGTCTCTGCTCAACTGTCAGAAATGCACGACCCAGTTACAGCACTTGAACAATGCAGTAAACAAACGTGACGTATTTTAAATGGTGTTTTAAGTTTACCAATAATTCATTAGTAGGTCAAATCTTTTATTAGGACGACCTAAATTATATTTTGGAACAACGCTAAATTTTAAATAAGAATTAAAAATGTTTTCCCGAAGGAGGCGTCATCCTCGCTCCTAAATATTGCAGAACAAACCACCCATTGCAGCATTGAGCAGGTGCCCGGTCTAGACTACACAGAGCCCGCCTTTCAACTTGAAGTGGTCGCTGCTGATGACAAGAGCCTAGTGACGTTTTTCTATCAAGTTGGGACGGTACCTGGGGGTAACGACGTACTCCCCAAGACAGAGTATGGAGGACCATCAGCCATCATTTCACAGGTGATGATGCCTTGGTAACAACAACCAAGTCTTGGTTCATTTGGGGTTCATATCAGTGAACCTTCTGCCAACAATTTAAAGATTACAGTTTGTATCTTATCTCTAGGCTAACTCAAGAGGGGTCTGAGACATCTGTTTTGGGGTGTTAGAAAGGCTGCATACCAAAGATTGTTTTGCAGCTGTGAATGTTTCTCCACGTGACCTTGAAAACACTGATTACACAGCGCTCTACAACAGCCAATCACTGTTTTATGGCGATAAATTATCTATTCTCTAATTGACAACATTAAAAGCCTCTAGGATTGAAATAATACCCAATTGACCTAAACTGACACCTTAAGGATATCTGGACAATTTTTGAACTCTGTTTTGGCCACAGATTCTACTCAGTGGTCATCCACTTCACTTCACCGTTTACGCCATGAATAATGGCGGAAGTACCTCAACCGCCACCTGCAAACTGCCGACCTATGACATCACCCTCCCAACGGGTCGTATTACTCCTGACTTCATTTCAACCAGTCATCCACACATCCTTCGTGCCTCAGCAGTGGTCTATGATGACTCGATCATTTTGACGCAGAAAGAAGGGGTTGGGCTTGGACCCGGGATCTGGGGGGATCAGATCATACCCTGGCACAAGATAAACCTCACAGAGCGAGAACACCTTGGAACCGCAAGTAACCATTGAAAATATTTCACTTTCTCTTGACAAATACACACATTTGCAAAATCGTTCACACTCATTTTAACGTTTGTCCTTGGAAATTGCCAACCTCCAAGCTTGTTAAGCAGATAAGCTCAAAAGCAGCTGGAACTTATTGGTCTCAGGTGACCTAATATGTAACTATTGGTTCGATTGTTTCAGGAAATCTAATATTTAAGCAGTCAACTAAAAGTTTCGTGAGCTTGGGAAGTTGTGGTCACAGCAAGACAGGAAAAAAGTAGACTGATTATAAAACAAAGATTTCGTTCAATTGATTTTTTTCATTAATTTGTTACAGTCGATGACTTCCACTATTTCACAACAGCAAAGAAAGGACGCCTCATGTCTACACCATCGTCCAGTATCATCCATAATAATCCAAACTTCTGTGCTCGTGACTGCCTCGCCCTCCCCGAGACAAAGTGTCTGAGTATCAACTATGACTACGATTCCAAGACATGTGAACTTCTTGAAGAGATCGAGGGTCATGGGGTCGAAGTTCATGAGGTTTCTGTTCATACAATTGTTATATAATTTTGATGCGATGTATCACATTTATTTCCGACTAAAGTATGAAAAACTAATACAATTTTTTTGAAAAGCAAACAACAATAAAACAAGATTACAAATCAAGTTCGAAGATAAAGTGGAAAAAAACCGGAAAATGTTTTAAATTTTGGTCAAATAGGTACATGGGACTTAACGGATTCAGAGTGAAGGCTGCAAATTAAAAAGTAAACGCACCTTGTAAACATAGTGTTGTTTCTAACTTTGTTTCTTCTGTTTTGCATTTTGAATCAAGTTTGGTAAATTCAATCATTTCGAGCGTCTTGGTGTCGGCCACGCTGTAGAGTTTAACCATGAGTCCCTCTTGCTCGATCACAACAACATCTACTACTTCAACATAGAGCTCCTGAACTTTGTGGCGTATGAGAATATCGTGTCATCTGTGGGTATCATGGCAGACTTTACAACCCCAGACCCTGGTTTGATCGTCAATGCATCAAGGGATGAGGTTGTACATGAGCCGTGTGTTCAATTTACTCCTGATGAATGGGAGAGACGATGTATTGAGGATACACCTTTTGATAATCATAGGTAAGCCATATAACCTCTCTTGTTCATCTAGTCCTCCCATCACAGACTAGTCCTTCATCTGGTCCGCCCATCTAGACTCTTCCATCAGTGCGGGCTGGGGCTTGAAATTTCACAAGATCCTTAATTGAATAGCCCCATAACACTGTAACAGCAGATTTTGCTTGGGATGAGTCATCGACCTATACAGTCACCTTTAACTTCAAAGCCCCATAGAAGCCCCATGGGAATTGTATACACCTTGACATATGATACACCCTACAAGGTCATTGATCTTGTCGCTGCTATTGTCAGGCAATCAATCATCCTGTCACTGGCTTTGTGGTTTGAGACATCAGGCCGAAACAAGACGACCAGATGTTTATTGTAAGTGGTCGGGTAGGCCAGGGTAGGCCAGGGTAGGCCAGGGTATGCCAGGGTAGGCCAAGCAGTGCAAAAAACCCCAAAACAAGTTGGATTTGGGTAGCATTTTTTTTTCGGCTGCCAATGCACACATGGATTTTTTTGGCCTTTTTAGGGGGTTCTGGGGATTCAGTGAACCTTTCTGTGTCTATTGAAACCATTTTAGAAGAGTTTGTGAGGAGCTTTAATGGGTTTCTGACCCATGGGCCAATAAAACAAAATAACACTTTCGTTTGAACATCTAAACAATTCATCTAACGTGCATTTATTCACTGATATGAGAAGAAACACAATAAAAAACGGAGCAAAACCAAAGATAAAGGTTTTTCATCGCGCCATGTTTTTGTTTTGATATTAAAATTGTAAACAAATTCTATACGTCTGATGTTTTTTTTTAAATTAGGTATATTACCGATGGGTCTGGTTCAATGACTGTATTCAATGGTCATGAGGAAATGATGGACATGCTGTATACAAGAGGCAATACCTTTATGGCAGGTAAACCTAACCAAATAATAATAACTAATTCCTAATCCTTCCTCCTTTTGAACAAAATTAAAAGAAGAAATGTACTTAACAGTCGAGATTGCTCTATCACTTTCTCCAGATTGTAAACTATTGCTTTGTAGCAGAAGTTGTGATAGTAAGTGTTTTGTTTTTTCAGCAAACTGGGATGGTATCCATGATAACGAGACCGGTATCCATGGCTACACCTGGTCCATTGGTTCCAGCGTGTGTGACGATGACGTCAGCATGCATATAGATCCTCATGCACACCTGTTTGATGAATCACAGTGGCACCATCAGGGACGGATTGTCAACGTCAGCCTTCCAGGTAAAAATTTACCTGTATTCTTATTAGCTAGCACGACCAGAGAACACTTGTCGAAACGTCGAGTAAAAATTTAAAAGCGGTTACAACACGATGGTCACCAGAAACCTTCTGTGCTGTGTATAATCAATACGGAAATATCAATGTTCTTCCTGTCTTCATATTGAAATAGACCCAGCAAGTCCCACACATATTCGAATGATTTATTGAACTTTTGTTTATCACATGCATCCTTTGTACATGTGACTGGAAAACTCCTGAAATAATGTTGGCGAGACATTTTTAATTCGGAGTGTCATTGAAAGGAAAGGGTTATTTCATATTGCTGAGTAAAGATACTTTTCGCATAGAAACTTTCGTTATTTCTGTCGTGTTCATTCAATTTGTCATACAGGAGAAGGTTTACGGTTACGTAAGCAAAATTCTTTTGGCTCCGATTATTTGAAGGTACTACAAAGAGTATCTTCGGAGTCTTTTCAATATAACATTGTTACCTCACAGTCATTGGTACCTTAGGGTCATGCCGTATTATTTTTGTTTCATATACATTTAACCAAACTGAGGAAGGGAAGAAAAAAGTCTGTGATAGTTTCCTTGTTTTTGTTTTTTGCCAAAGTGAGAAACATTGTTAAAATTTGGTGGCAACTATTCAAATCAGCAAAAATAAAGATAAGACTCACCTTAAATGTTCGAATTTTTCTTCGAAAAAAAAAATATTTGTACCCTTCTGAAGATAGGAACACCAGTCCGCTGAATGGGAAGATTGCATTATTAAAGAGAAATCTCGCAAATATACCTCTGGGTTCATATCTGTCTATTTTGTATTTACCTTAGATGGTGCCTATTTTATCAGCGTGCGTGCTCTGAATAAGGTGGAGTTTGGCGGCCCAATGGCGTTGACTGTATGTCACAGCACCCCCCTCATCATTGATAACACTCCGCCCATAATTTACAGCATTGATAACATCACTTATGACTCCTCTATTGGTAGAATTGGATTGCAAGTGAAGGCAGGGTGAGTATGTGTTTAACCAACAATTGACAGTAAATTCTAACTTGATGTGGTGTTCAATCGAAGACATAACGTACATACGAGATGGGATTAAACAATTGCACTGACAAATATTCTGAAACAAAGTTGCTCAAAGTGAGCTGATTTAGTTTACATTTCTCACCATTTCAAACTAAAACTAAAAATTACCCCTGTAACACAGCTTTTTCGACAAACAAGTAATTCGTTTATATTAAATTGGGGTTGAACAAAGAAAAAAATACTAGAGCGTGATTTGAACCTATGACCTCTAGATGAACTGCCGGCGCTCTACAAACTGAGCTGTCTAGCCCTATGTTTGCAGTCTCCCTATTTTGTCAAAATCAGAAGCGACAAACAAGAACGACAATCTACATCATGTTTTATGATATTAAATTGGGGTTAAAAACAAATGTTTGACTTGCCGGAACTTGAACCAACGACATCCGGATTAACTGAGCCATCTGAGCCAAATGTTGGCGGTCTCCATATTTTGTCAATATCTTTGTTCGGGGTGCCAGTCAGAAGCCATTCATACTGTGATAAAACTGCCGTGTAGCCATTTTCCACACCAACGTTGACAAAACAACATGAGAAGGATCACCTTGCGTCTTTTTATTTCAAATATCAAGTAATAAAACACAATATTGAATGATTTACAGGGATCCAGAATCCCACCTGTCTGAGTACTATGTCGCAGCCGGAAGGACACCGAGGGATATATCTCTGCATGACTGGGAAGCCCTCTCAGTTAGTCAACAACTTTTCATCAACTTCAAGATTCCTAATGGCATACCATGCTGGCTGATCGTCAGAGCTGTCAATAATGGTACACATTTATTATAATTTTAAATTCATCAAACGTGCGAAGGAAAATGTTGTATTTAGGTTAAGGTGTCACTATTGACAAATCATTGATAAAGCAGATTGTTTGGTTTTAACCTTAAACCGATGTGTGCAAAGCACTGTCTTTTCCCAAGTCCCGTGAGAAAAAATCCAAAGGCATACTACTCAGGTGAGATTCGAACCCACGAACTTTGCAATTCTAGAGCAGATGTCTATACCACTAGACCACCGAGATTGCCCCGAGCTAGAGGCAGCTCGAATCCTATATTTTAGCAATGGGTGCCGCATCAATGTAGTAGATGTTAAATTTGCATCCCGATACAATTTGTTTTTATTAATTGACATTGCTGTGTTGATATTGGAGATGATCACGGGGTTGACTGGGATTTCTCCTTTATCAATCAAGTTCACGTTCAATCATTCCCCTTTGTATTTATATTTTTTTCCTCTGTAGTTCACCTTCGAACTGTAGAGCATGCTGATGAACCATTAATGGTCGATGACACTCCACCAATTGCTGGAGACTTATTCGATGGACGCTATGCTGGCCGAGATCTTGTGTTCACTAAAGATAGGAATGAGGTAAAAGAAGGAATTTCATCAAATTCCTTCTGTTCTTCGTTTTAATGTTTTATATAGGAATTCTTCCCACGACATCAATATATAAATGTTCTTTTAAAAGTGTGACAACAATGAAATTAATTGTGGCATGTAGTATTTTTTTAAATGAAAACTTTCCACACAATGTTTCAGTTTGTTATTAATTGTCGTCAAGTCCGTAATTGTATCTCAAGATTCATTATCTACAGCCGAGAACAGATTTAGTGTTAAAAAAATATTCAACATTGTTTCATCTATCTACTAATCCAATGCGTTCACTTCTTTAAAAGATTTGTGGAAACTGGTACAACTGGTTTGATCCAGAATCTGGTATTTCCTCGTACCTGTGGGCCGTTGGAACCAAACCGTTGTCAAGCAACGTTGTGAACTTTGTCAAAGTGTCTCGCCGAGAGCATGGTGCCTGCTCCGGGTATGTGACCCTCCAGCACGGCGAGACCTACTACTCAACGCTTGTTGCATTCCACGGTGGTTATGACAAGTTGAATGTTTCGGCTTCATCAAATGGAGGTAATTTTACACACTGCGTTTATCCTAATGCTAATTCGGATAATCCCTCATGTTATACCCTTTGAAACCAACCAGTGCTATATTTTTAATATTTCATTAATCATGCCTGAACAATGCAATTGTTTTAACTATGTTGTCGACAGAGCGACCCCTATAAAAATTCAAATAATTGAAAAGGAAAACTTCTCCCCTTACTCAAAAAGTAAAAGGACAACTCCTCCCCTTACTTAAAAAAAAATACATAAAGGTGAAATATTTAGAGCTTTTCGTCGCCTGACACTACCAAATTGCTATCACTTAATCATCACTTGACTTTCATTTTGGAAATTGAAATGTTACTCCCGTATTTTGCCAGTGATTGTTGATCTAACTCCACCAGTCCAAGGAAGCGTTTATGACGGCCTCCTCCAAGGCCCAACGGACCTCGAATTTTCTTCTAAATCAGCCACAGTGTCAGCTCAGTGGCAGGGATTCTCTGATCCTGAGTCTGGTATTGAAGACTACCAAGTTACAATTTATCGCAAGCACGATGACAGGTAGGTCTGTCCATGTTTCTAATCAAAGCAATTTCATCCAACCTTTCTTTTCTGAGTACCAAAATGAATCTTCATTCACAACTACTTATGTCACCTTAGCCAAGCATCATACAGCTGATTCCACAAAAAGGTTACGTTTGCTTTTCGTGAACAAAAAATGCTCACAAGCAAAGATTCCAGGTGAAGTGTAAATATTGACCGATGCCCCGTTATTCTCGTTCAAAGTTTGCTTTTCAATGGGGTATTTTTTTCCGACTGAGAAGCTCCACGACTTTAGACACTGACCTTAATTTAATCTGAGGAAAATGAAAAACATGGTTTTCTTGAGGTCAAGGAGGAGTTTATGAAATTCCGTTTCAAGTCATTTGATTTCTTTCAATTTATAAGTGAACATTCCACCAACGACTTCGGGGTTATCCACGAGGCTGATTCAGTTGGCAACGATGTCTCTTCAATTGAGTGGCATCATTTCCATCTTCACCACAAGGACCAGGTGTACATCAACATACGTACAATCAACCAGGCTGTCAATCACATTGATACTCCAACCAATGGTTTTCTTGTTGATTTGACTCCTCCTATGCTACGATCCCTCGGAGACGGGCTTGTAGTTGGACAGGACGCAGACTTTCAGGTTTGGTATTATTTCGTAAAGTCGCCACTTTGAACGAAAATATTCAATGTTATTTTTCATAACGGCACTTAATATTACTACCCAAGCTCTACTTGAGAGAATATTGTAGGTCTACATCCTACTATGTTAATATAAGGAAAAGTTGAACTATATTTCTGACAAGGTAAGTCTAATGACAATGTGACACAAGGCAATTTACAGGCACACAGTTTCGGTAAATTAAAAAACAAAAACAGCTTTGAAATCTATGTGCTACATGAGAGTTCCTTTTTCATTCAGAATAGTTCCACACTATGCAATATTTGAATAACCCCTCGCCAGACAACTACGGATGTTACAATGTGTACCAAAAAATACTGCCCTTTTAGCAAGCGCCATTGATGAATTTCACTTCCGTGTAAACAATACAGTACAGTATACAGTATCTATAATAGATGTTAAATTTGCATCGGGGATAAAGTATATAAATTTTAAAACATAGGATTCGAACTGCCTCTAGCTACCGGGCAATCTCGGTAGTCTAGTTGGTAAGACACTGCTCTAGAATTGCAAGGGTCGTGGGTTCGAATCCCACCCGAGTAATAAGCCTGTGATATTTTTTCACAGGACTCGGGAAAGTACTGAGTATACAGTGCTAACACACATCGGTGTATGGGTAAAAACCAAAATTTATATACTTTATCCCCGATGCAAATTTAACATCTATTATAATCGTTGCGGTACCCGCTGCCAAAACATAGGATTCGAACTGCCTCTAGCTACCGGGCAATCTCGGTAGCCTAGTTGGTAAGACACTGCTCTAGAATTGCAAGGGTCGTGGGTTCGAATCCCACCCGAGTAATAAGCCTGTGATATTTTTTTCACAGGACTCGGGAAAGTACTGAGTATACAGTGCTAACACACATCGGTGTATGGGTAAAAACCAAAATTTAAATACAGTATCTGTGTACAGCACAGGGGAGTAGTCCAACTAGGGTTATTAAGTGACCACACCCTTTCTTATTGTTTTTTGTTTGCTACAGACACACACTGATAGTCTTGCTGTTCATTGGGACTTCTTCGACGAGGAATCGGGAATTTCATCATATGAAATGGCCATTTATGAAATGCGACAGGGTAACAAACGCAAGGTTTTCCCAGCAGGTAAAATTTCAGCTATCTATTAATAATAGGCTATTTATATTACTTAAACACGTTCTTTCACAGCAATGTTAGATACAATCGACTTGAATAAAGTTGATAAATTCATATTATTTTTGTATCAAAATTGACATTTAACTCCTAGAAAAAACTGTGACTCTGATTACAATGTTGCCAGTGATATGAATAAAAAGATGGTATCCTTTTTTTAGACTCTGATCCAAATAGCTTCGAGCCGATACCAGACGTTACTACCAAATCCCATGTGCAAAATGGATTGTCACTTCGTCCAGGGACCATCTACATCACAAGAATCAAGGCTCAAAACCAGGCTAAACTTATATCATCACATTCGACTAGCGGTATCAGGGTAGACCCTACGCCACCTGTGGTAGGTACAGATTAGTATGAGACTGCTACAAAATAATTTGTAATTCTGTAGCGTATACATTTGGTTTTATTAGCATTTAGAATCTAATTGGATTAAGCAAACGTTTAGATCAGGATACCAACGTTTTATTAACATTTTTTAAAAAATGTAGTTTTCAAAAAAAAGAAAAAGAATTGTTTAATTAAATGAATTATCTAAAACTGTAAAAGTTGTCAGAGGCGCTTGCCTTTTTATATATATGATACAAATTGCTCGCAGGTGTTATCCTTTTTGTATTTTACCTTTAAAAGATAAGGTACGTACGTGGTGGGAATCTAGTTGGTGGAGACGAAGAAGTCATCAATGGATTCTTATTCCAGAACAGTCGCTCCACAATTCAGGCGTCTTGGCTGGGAACTGATGGTCAAAGTGGTATTAAGAACTACTGGGTTGCGGTTGGAACAGCTCCAAGTAAGGGAAATGACACTGTGCTATAAATTATCAAGAGATCAACTGCAATTTTCTGGAATTATATTTTAAATATTGATGCCCGAACAATTATCAACAAAAATATTGAATTGTTATATACCATGCTGCACACTACTATAATAATTCAACCTGAACTAATCAAAGTTTAAAGCTTCAAAGTTTAAATGTAGGCCTGTACCTGAAGATGTTTGTTTCGCCAAAAGTATCAAAAACCAATGCATTTACTCTTTTTGTTAGAAACATTGTATGTTTTAAGTCAAAACATGACCAAGAGTTAAGTTAACTATATATATATATATATAGGTTGCGGTTGAATGGCTTTCTGACTGGCACCCCCCGAACAAAGATATTGACAAAATAGGGAGACCGCCAACATAGGGCTAGATAGCTCAGTTGGTAGAGCGCCGGCACGTTAAACCGGAGGTCGTTGGTTCAAATCCCACTCTAGTCAATTTTTCTTTGTTCAACCCAAAATCATTATATATATATATATATATATATATATATATATATATATATAATGATTTTGGGTTGAACAAAGAAAAATTGATATATATATATAATTCAAGTAATGGACCACAAGGGAAACTGACTGGGTAAATATTAAATGATTTTGGGTTGAACAAAGACAAATTGACTAGAGTGGGATTTGAACCAACGACCTCTGGTTTAACGTGCCGGAGGCCGTTGGTTCAAATCCCACTCTAGTCAATTTTTCTTTGTTCAACCCAAAATCATTTAATATTTACCAAGTCAGTTTCCCTTGTGTTCCCTTACTTGAATTATATGATATATAAAAAAAAGTCGCATCCCCTTAAGGTGATCCCCGGCTGCCGCTTCCCAGGTTGTATCGTATGGGTGTGATCCCTGGCTACACGGCAGTTTGCGGTTGAATGGCTTTCTGACTGGCACCCCCCGAACAAAGATATTGACAAAATAGGGAGACCGCCAACATAGGGCTAGATAGCTCAGTTGGTAGAGCGCCGGCACGTTAAACCGGAGGTCGTTGGTTCAAATCCCACTCTAGTCAATTTTTCTTTGTTCAACCCAAAATCATTATATATATATATATATATATATATATATATATACCAAAGACTTTCTCCACAAACTAGATGAGGTCAAGCACCAAATACCTGACTCTGCCATTCTGGTTACTTTTGATGTTTCATCATTGTATACTAACATACCCCATCATGAAGGCATGAGTGCATGTGTCTCTGCCCTCAATGCTAGTAAACAATCCCGCCCGTCAGTGAGACATATTAAGGAACTCATCAGCCACATTCTCATGAAGAATAATTTTTCATTTTCTGACAGGCACTTTCTACAGGTACAGGGTACTGCCATGGGTACCAAAATGGCACCCTCATATGCTAACTTATTCATGTCTCAGTTGGAGGACAGACTCCTGTCCTCTGCCCCCAACCGTCCACTAGTTTGGTGGAGATTTATTGATGATATTTTCTCCATCTGGTGTGGTGGCAAGGACAGCTTGGATGAGTTTATTGACCATATAAACTCATTTCACCCCACCATAAAGTTCACTACCGAATATTCTCTCACAAGTGTGAATTTTCTAGATGTTACCATAACCAAATCCCCTAATGGCATTGTCACGGATGTCTACAGTAAACCCACCGACACCCACCAGTACCTTCTCTCCAACAGTTGCCACCCTAGTCACTGTAAGAAGGCAATTGCTTACAGTCAGGCCTTACGTATCAGACGTATCTGTTCTACAGATACCCTGTACAAGAGGCGCTCATCAGAGCTAAGGAAACACCTTGTATCTAGGGGCCACAGCGAACGCAGGGTCCAACTTGCAATCAACAGGGCTCTCAACGTACCTCGTCATACTCTGTTGACTAACACGGGAACTAAAAAGCTCCTACCAATAGAGTGGCCTTGGTCACCACCTTCCACCCCGAACTACCTAAACTTTCCTCAATCCTCAATAATAACATGACCATCCTTCACTCATCCAACAGGTTACACTCAGCAATCCCTGAGGTCCCCATGGTTGCATTCCGCCGTCCTAAGAACCTGGGTGACATCCTAGTCAGGGCCAAACTTCCCCAGGTACAGTCCGAACAGAACCCTCAACAGAAATACTGGGCTGTCACAAATGTACCCGTTCCAAATGTAGAACGTGTCTGTACATCAAGCCCTCACTTAAGATAAAGAGTCATATCACTGGCTCTTCATACAACATCAAGACCGACTCCCAATGTAGCACACCTAATGTAGTCTATGTCATATCATGTAAGAGATGTGGGCTACAATATGTGGGAGAGACTAAGACCAAACTCAGTCTTCGCTTTGCGAATCATGTCTCTTCCATAAAGACCAAGAAACCGTACCCAGTCTCTATCCACTTCAACAGCCCCAACCATAGTGTCAAGGATGTTGAACTTGGTGATTGAAGCTTGCAATGGTGATGACACACACCGCAAGCATAGAGAATCACACTGGATTCACCAACTCAAGACAGTCCAACCCTTTGGACTAAACATAAACACTGGTGTTAAATAACTTCCCATTACCCTCCACTTCACTCCTCTGCCTGATAATTCATTTGTTGTATATATTCTGTAAATAAAGTGTAAATCAACACATTTTTTTGTCAATAATTTGTTTTTTATAAATTTCTTACTATAAATATCTCATGTAGTAACCTTTTTTCCACAGGTCCCTCACACCTATTTTTAATATCATCCTACCTTTGATCTTGCCATTCTTTAATTGACCATTGTTAGTTGCATCATGATGCAACTTGCTCTCCTATCGTACCCTTTCATGTTTCCCTGCATTGTTATCGAACAATGCATTTACCACTTTTATGGTCCAGTAATCCATCCTTTCATACTATACATCCTTTGTCCTCACCACTTTACTCCTATTGGTTCATAGCCACCAATTGTTTCTGAAATAGAAACTTTGATTGGCTATAATTTTCCCGCTTCTTTCTGGATCCTTCCCTTAATCCCTTTCCCCTCTCTTTTTCTATAAATGGATATGTATTTGTTTGTACTTGTTTTATGCCTCTGAAGAAGGTCCGGTCTGGATCGAAAGCTAAGGCCATCTACCCTACTTATTATATATATATATATAATTTTTCTTTGTTCAACCCAAAATCATTTAAAAAAAAATATTTACCCAGTCAGTTTCCCTTGTGGTTTATTATTTGATATATATATATATATATATATATATAATGATTTTTGGGTTGAACAAAGAAAAATTGACTAGAGTGGGATTTGAACCAACGACCTCCGGTTTAACGTGCCGGCGCTCTACCAACTGAGCTATCTAGCCCTATGTTGGCGGTCTCCCTATTTTGTCAATATCTTTGTTCGGGGGGTGCCAGTCAGAAAGCCATACAACCGCAAACTGCCGTGTAGCCAGGGATCACACCCATACGATACAACCTGGGAAGCGGCAGCCGGGGATCACCTTAAGGGGATGCGACTTTTTTTTATATATCATATAATTCAAGTAATGGACCACAAGGGAAACTGACTGGGTAAATATTAAATGATTTTTGGGTTGAACAAAGAAAAATTGACTAGAGTGGGATTTGAACCAACGACCTCCGGTTTAACGTGCCGGCGCTCTACCAACTGAGCTATCTAGCCCTATGTTGGCGGTCTCCTATTTTGTCAATATCTTTGTTCGGGGTGCCAGTCAGAAAGCCATACAACCGCAAACTGCCGTGTAGCCAGGGATCACACCCATACGATACAACCTGGGAAGCGGCAGCCGGGGATCACCTTAAGGATGCGACTTTTTTATATATCATATAATTCAAGTAATGGACCACAAGGGAAACTGACTGGGTAAATATTAAATGATTTTTGGGTTGAACAAAGAAAAATTGACTAGAGTGGGATTTGAACCAACGACCTCCGGTTTATATATATATATATATATATTGTTTTATGTGACAGCTGATTTTGTTATCGAATTTAGAAAGTACATCTCTTTATTCATTGTTGGCTAAAAGTAAAAAAAAAAAAAACATTATGTTTCCGAAGGAGCTGAAAACATCAAAGCCTTCACAGCGTTTGGACAAAAAAACGACGATGTCTTGCCGAACCTTGATCTAGAAGTTACAAACAAATCAACATGTAATGATGTAGGGTTCACCCTGGACTGCCGCCCTGTCTATTACGTATGCGTGAAGAGTGAGAATGGTGCGGGGGCCTTCAGTGACGTCATGTGTTCCTCACCAATCAGAGTTGTCGAAGAGGATCAGACAGGTTTGTTTTAATATAGATTCAAAATCAAAATTTCGAGGGAAGTTTTTGGCAGCTGAAATAGAGCAACCGGGTAGATTACCTGCCTCTTTGGAAAAGCTTTGTTAATTTGTAAAAAAAAATATACGTGCGTCCTTTAATATACATTTAATGTTTCTACGGCTGTGACTTTTTATTCTTGTTTCTTTTAGGGTACGTGACTGATGGTCCAAGCATGCTTCAGGACAAAGACGCTCAAAAAGAGAGAGAAATTGTTACAATTTGGTTTGATGACTTTGAGGTAAGACTGCCATAAATGAAACCATTCATTTAAATATAATGAACTAAAAAAACAACAACATTATCACTAGGGGGCCTATATGCTATTTCTAACTGTTTTTCTAATTTTATTTTACAGAGCCAGTTGCACGGTATATCTTACTATGAGTGGGCAGTCGGCACGACCCCAGGAGGAGAAGACATCCAACCTTTGACCTCAGATGGAGTAGTGCCTGGAAGTGACCCTGACATGCCAGGTAACGTTATCTCATCAGTTACCTCATATCTTCTACTTTATTAAACGACATTGAAAACTGTAAAACTTTGTATGAATAAAAGTAATTTTAAAATTAAAATGTCAAAAACTATGCCACTAGTTTAAGGTGTTTTATATTTTATTTTTAACAGGTCTTGCCGGTCAGGGCAAGGCGCAGTCTCCACTACCTCTCCACCATGGCGTGACGTATTACAGCACCGTCCGTGCCATCACCAATGATGGCAATGTCTTAGAAACTGTCTCCAATGGTTTTACGGTAGATGTTACACCGCCAAACATCAACATCAATGAACTTGGAGAACATGATAAGACTGTCGTTTTGGTGAGTGATGACATAATGTGATATATGTTTGAAAGTCGTCAACTGATTTTTAAAGACAATCCTCAAAAATGTTCTTTCTCTTTTTGGGTTTTTTAGAAGAAAGAAACATTTATTAAAAATCATATGCTGTTTTATACAACAAACATTTTGTTTCCTGCTCCTTATTCTTGTTTTATACTTTTGCTTCAGGGCTTAGGTGCTGTCCAACTTTATCAGCCCTACGTCGACTCAATCGATGCCAAGTGGGATGTGGAGGACTTGGATAGTAACCTCATTGCAACATACTTTTCCGTGGGACAGTATGCAGGATCTTATGACGTGTTGCCTCTGACACAAACAAACAATTCCTATATTCCTTCGTCTATGGTGAAACCTGCGCCCGAAGGTGATTTTACTGATGTGAATTTTAACAAGGGAAGCGATTTGAAAAAAATGAAAGTCTCAAGAAATTATTTTAAAGGGTTTTTCACAAAAAAGTCTAATTTTACACTCCCAGGCAGATTTTGTAAGCTTCTCCACCACACATTTGCTGTGAGCATGTCTTAAACTCTAAGTTCCTTAAATTATTGTATAATCATCACCGAGCCTCCTTAAATACGTGATATCTCTTAAAGTAAAAGTATATTCCGGCTTGTAGATGGAGATATTTTTTCTCCGTTTAAAAATAAAACTTATATTTTTGATGTCAGGTTTGCCAAACATTTTGACTGTCCATGCCACCAACAGTGTTGGGCTGAAGCAAACAGTTTATACTACCAGTTTAACTGTAGACACCACTCCACCAAGTGCTGGTAAGGTATGTATCCCGCGTGCAAGCTATTCAACAATTGTAAAATGGACAGCTGCACAGGTTGTTCATATATAGCGTTAGGTGCTGTCATAATGGCTTATACTTTGTCTCCCTCTGCTAGGTCCTTTGCCCATCTTTCATACATGCAGATAGCGCCCTCAAGTGCAACTGGACTGATTTCCTAGATGATGAGTCTGAAATTGAATATGTAAGGTTTCTTGTTGGTACTGCAAAGGGTCTGAAAGATGTGTTTGTGTCAGACAATTTACCTGGCTATATGACACACTACAGTGCCACAGGTAAGACAAATCATGATAAATATTCTCTTAATATCTATTTTCAATAATTGGGCAATGTTGGCAAAACTTGTATCCCTTTTGTTTGTGTAATCTCAGCCACTCTGTTTTGGCTATACACTACATTTACTGTTAGCTTTAACATAGAGGTATTTTTATCAAATTCCTTTGCAGATTTAAACTTGATGCATAACAAACTCTATTTTGTCACCATCGAGGCTTTCAACGCCGTCAGCCAAAGTACAGATGCCTTCTCTAAACCCATTGAGATCGATGACACCCCGCCCTCATATGGCGTTGTGGTGGAATTTTCTGGTGTTTTTAAATTGAATCACAGCAATCCAGAGAGACGGCTGAGCTGGAATTGCAGTAATACGGACGAGTGTTTAGGTCTGGATGGAGAGTGTCTGGAGTCGCTCACCCAGATTCAGATTCTATGGGAACCTTTCAAAGATGAAGATACTCAGATCACTAAGTATGAAGTAGCATTAGGCACCACACCAGGAGGAACTCAGATCAAATCATTCTATGAGGTGGATAGGTACCAGACTTCAGAGCTTATAACTAATCTTGACCTAAGTGATGTGCGTAGAGTGTATGCTACAGTGAGAGGATACAATGAAGCTGGTTTGACAAGCACGGCAGTGTCTAACGGCATCTTCGTCAGTCGATTCAGTGCAGGACTTCAGCCGCTAAGACCTTTCACAATCAAAGATGGAGTCACTTCCAATGACCTCTATGACCTAGACTTTCAGACATCTTTGACTGAACTAAGTGCTTCTTGGGATTTCAGTGGAGATCCTTGTCCAATCAGGAAGTACGAATGGGCTATTTATAGAATTGACGGATTGCAAAGCCAGTCACTGACAGATGTAGGAGGTAATAATACTGATGTCCATTGTCATAATAAGCGTTTTTTAATTATATTTTGGAATGAAGCTTTGAGGAAACTGCCATTAAAAACATACATAAAAGCAGATTTTGCTCCTTGTAGAAGGAGCAAACCTTCATACGATTTTCGACCACATTTGTGTCCTGCCAAAAATAATACTTTTAATTCTGACTATACAGAGCTAGAACTGCTCGAATTTTAGGGTATCTTGCGAGGAAAAGATTGATATTTTAGAAATTGGTTTCTTTCCTTCAAATTATTTGACTGAATATATATATATATATATTTATAATTTTTACTTCTAAGAAACATTGGTAAACTTGCGTTTTTATTTCAATTTTCCACTAATTCCATTTATATTGATACTTTCCAGACCGCACTTCAGACACAAACACGAACATTGAAATGAAAGACGGCGAGACGTATTACATCGTGGTGCGGGCTACCAACGCTCTGAACATACCCATCACAATCCGCTCTGATGGAATCACCGTGAAACGAGACCCACTGATACCTGGTCAAGTTTACGATGGTCTCCTTGCAGGTTTTGATCTAACCTACCAGATAGAAACTGGCACCATATCAGCAAGCTGGAGTGGCTTTGGTCAAGGGGCACTAGCAAAAGAGACCGTTGTGCATACAGGTAAATCACGGATTACTGGTTTAAGCAAATTTAGATTATAAGCTGTTTCGTACACACATTGATATTTTTTTCTTACCGTTTTAATTGTGTTTGGGTGTAAATTTAGGAAATGCTGAGGTGACCAAAGGTCATGTTACAGAGCAGACTGTTGACTATTATGAGGTTGCAGTGGGCACCGATCGTCGCTACCCAAAGACTAGAGACAACACAGTGCCCTTCACTAACGTTGGTCAGAATACATGGGTCACATTCAATAACCTTAATCTAAAGGCAATGACTGCTACGTACTATGTGACGGTCAGAGGTCATAGTGCAAGCCTCTCCACTGCTGAGGTCACGTCATCTGGGATACGTACTGGTGTGAATAGTAACGTTGTTGGTATGTTAAGGATGCTTTCAGTCGTTCCTTTCCCATTTTGTTTGTTGTAATTTTAATTTATTAAAGGTATTATATCGATTGGCCAGGATAAAAACATCATTTCATCAATATTAGTCCGAAGGCTTACTGATTATGAAGTTCGTACTGAAATCATGTTTTATCTGTGAAATATGTTAGTCTGAAATGAAGTCAAGTTAGAGAAAACTTTCTGAAAACCTAGAAGAAAAAAAATGCAACAGCTGATTTTGGTTGTTACAACCGCAAACGGATTAATCCCAAATTTTAACAGGTTTGTTTCTTCTTGTTTGGTCATTACACAAAACATGGACGCTGTCTGCGACTATTTTATCAGCTCTAGCAATCTTGGCCGTGTAATATCTTCAACTTTGATACTGCAAACCTTATTTTCAGTGTAGTGTGTTGCAATTCATCTTGCATTTTGAAATTAGGAAATACAACATTTGACAGGTAGAGTATGTTCTATTTATTCTTTTGTCAAAATAGCTACGGAGGTAAAAATACCAGAGTACGTCAATTCGCTCTCAGAAATCAAACTCCAATGGCAAGAATTTGACTCAACCTTCCCCATCCTACTCTACTATGTTGGCCTGGGTAATGCCGCTTCGGCTGTTGTGTCACCAGAAGACACGGACTGTTTGGACATGCTGCTAGCAACAGACGAGTCCAAGACTACCTTTTATGAAAGTAAGATGCATTTTGTTGGCAAGGATACGTACCACGAGATCAAAAGCCTGAATCTACAGCAGAGGGGTTCTTACTTCGTGACGGTCGTTGGTGAGATATACTTCATTCCTTGCAGTGGTTCCCGAATCTCTCTTTAAAATGGCTTTTTTATCTTCAATGATCTAGCAGTGAAGGATTCTAATTCACTCTTTTATGTTCAATTCTTCTGTTAAAGGAGTGAACGAAGGAGGGCAGTGTAATTCTTCCACTAGTCACTTCTCGGTTGATATCACCCCGCCCGTTGAAGGGCGACTTCGTGCTGGACCTTTCTATGACATGGTATGTATAGTCATTGTACTTCATTTAAGTCAGAGGTATACTAACGTATCTAATACTATCATTATCGACATATTGGAGAGTGTAGAAGACGATCGCAAAATACTTTGAAGTATTTTATTTTAAGAACAAGGAGATTTGATCTTTTTAATAAGGCCACATTTGAAGATTAAGGTATCTTTTTAAAGGCACTGGACACGTTTGGTAATTACTCATAATATATGTAAGCGTAAAAACTTACTTGGTAACGAGCAACGGAGAGCTGTTGATAGTATAAAACATTGTGAGAAACGACTCCCTTTGAAGTAACGTAGTTTTTGAGAAAGAGGTAATTTCTCACTAAAATATTTGAATCTGCCTTTTTCAGGCATCTGAAAGCACACAAATTCGTGCAACAAGGGTGTTTTTCCTTTCATTATTTTCTTGCAACTTCGATGACCAATTGAGCTCAAATTTTGTTATTTTATGCATATGTTGGGATACATCAAGTGAGAATACTGGTTTTTGACAATTACAAAACGTGTCCAGTGCCGTTAAGTGAATCTACTGAGGTTTGCTGTGATGAAACACCATTATACCCAAACTCTCTCCATATAGTTGTGGTGGTTCTGAGAAGAACCGCTGGTTAATAACTCGTTTAGTGTGTTCTGGTCGTCTTCATCAGAGCAAACTGATCAAAACGTTCAGGAACTAGACCACTGGTTCCTCTCATCAGAACCACCACAGCTCATAGAGAGAGTTTAATATGTACATATACATGTGTCTCCGCAAACCTCACTAGATTGTATTCCCACAATGGAAAGTTTCAAATCCTACTTATCTCAAAGTGGTTATTTTAATTAAATGGACTCTTGAAAATAAAACCTAAACAGTTGTACTTAAGAGGGGTGTTGAGTTAAATGGTATTTAATTGAGACTATAATATAATTGTTTTGTTTTCGTGACAGCTGGTGACTTACACAGATAGCACCGAGTCCATTCATGTGGCATGGGAGGGCTACATAGACGAAGAAAGTGGAATTAAATCCTTCAAAATCCGTCTCCTTGAGGCTGCATTATGTGATTTGGAAGACATTGGTAATCTAACACATGTACCTGGTCAGGAGTGGCTGGTTCTTGGCCCAGTTATCTCAGAGTTTACGTATGTAGACTTAGGCTTGTTGGTAAGTTGGTGTATTTGTTTCTGAACATTCACACAGATAAATATATTGTTATTATTTTTTATTTTATTTTTGAAATTTGCCTTCTGCCACCAAATATAGTAGTGTCATCGGTTTTCTAAAGAAATTTTGCTTCCTCCCTTTCTCAGTGAATGGATCTTTCAGAAAAGGAAAACCACTTTGCCTTGCTTTGCTAAATTATTGTAATTTTCTACTCTGCAGACCAACCACCCGTATTTTGTTGAGCTAAATGCCACGAACCATGCGGAGGATAGCACGATAACCAAAGTAGGACCAATATTTGTGGATAAATCAGAGCCTAGTTCCGGAGTGGTTGTGGATGGAGACGATTTCATGATGGATCTGACAGACGCCAATAGTAGAAGCCAGGTCACTGGTATGTAAAGAACATTTTCGAAGGATACTTATTATTTCATATTATGACGGAAGACATTTACGTTAAATGTATTATGTCAAAATATGGCAGACCAGTTTTAAACATAATTATCAAGGACATCTTTTGTGGACTGTTTTCGTACATACTGTCACATCTTTCTAAGCGTTATTTAATTATATTCATTGGTAAAAAAACTATACCATTCTGTACAAGTTTTTGTTATCATCGCAGCAAAGGTGTTTCAAGCACACAAAGAATTACTACTTTTAAAACAACTTTAACACTAACTTAACATTAGAAACCCAACCTATCCATTCCGTTCTTTATATCAGGAACTTTTCTACACCAGCCCAACCCAGAGGGGCCACCCTGCCTTCTGACAGACATTTCTTTTACTGATCCAAAGTGGCTGGCATTGGATTTCAACGGACTTTGGAACATGAGGATTGACAAGTGGGATTTAGCGTACCAAAATCAGCAGGTAAGATACCTTACATTCGGATTGGCACCTGAGTTTCACCAGATTAATCAGAGAAAGCTCTTCGTTATTTTAATTCACTGAGAAACATGATGATGAAAATAACGATTGAGCGGTAGAAGACCAGTAACAAACCTAATTACCAAACAGAGTTCTAAAATTGAGATTTCCTTACCTACCAAGTAATCACAGTTTCCTGATCAGTAACAGCAACGGTGGCAAAATGATCGAACAAATAACAAAAATCGTCGAATAAATAACAACAACTTTTTAATACTTTCACCTGATTGTTTATCCTAGGTAATTGCATCAGATGAAAGTGTGTCACTGAAGATGGAACGAGATACAATGGGACCTCGTATGCTCTCCGGAGCGTATGTCATTAATGCACAAATTGTCCGGAGCTCTGAATACGAGGTAAAGGTTCTCCATAAATAGGTGGAAGTGGCAAGAGGATATTGAGTTTTTTACTCACTGATTAACGATCTGATATTAAGTCAGTGCTCATTATTAGTTTTACCTGGCAAACCAACTTCGTTTATCTAAACAGAATTGTAATAAGTTAAAAATATACCAAACACGGTTCTTAAATAGCATTTGTCAAAACCTTGCCCAACTTAATGTAAACTAAGTTATGCAATAGACAACTTTGTTTCTGCATCAAAGAATGTTTGTAATCTAAATATTCAGTGAAACTGATAATTATATTAAGATTTCTTATTACCCAAACTGCAGTAACTCTTCTTCATACAAAGTAGTAACTTTGCATTTTACCAGTAGTGCAAATATCTATGCATCAAAGCTTAGAAGTTATGGTGTTACTATTTGGTTTTAAATCTGCCTATTTGTGACGAACAGTTTTCTTGTCATGTTTCCTGTTCAGTTTGATCTGTTGGCTGCATCATCAGACCTTCACAGCATTACAAGTGTTTTGTTCTGGGATGGTCCAGATAGAGTGGTAGGAGAGTATGACTTTGGTGGACCTGAGAATTGGCGAGAAGGGATATGCCAGTGTTGCTATGCACTACCCTTCAATCAGGTAATGCACTTTTCTTTAATGTTTTGCAGTTTTTCAGAACATTGTTTTGATTCCCACAGTTACGGACTGTTTTATTTCACGAACTCAGAAGGAAAACCACACAGGTTCGAGGGATATGTGTGTGAATCGTTCCAATCTACTTGTAAAAACCACTTTTCAAACATATTATTTGTAAATAGACGTTTTGTAGCCCAAAGGCACCCAATCCGAATGCAATGTTTCCGTTTTACACTGACAATCAATAATGTAACAATATGTGTTCGGCTCTGATTAAAGGTCTCACCATTTTGAGAAAACAAAATCGAAAAAGACACTTTTGATAATCAACTCATGTTTGAAGAGTTTTGTTTTACTCCTTTCCTTTGAAATCAAGACCTGTGAAGGGTTCTCACATTGGTTTTATTATTATTATTAGTATTAGTATTATTATGATATGTTTCTGGTAATTGAACCAAGAATACATTATAAGTGAACTTAATCACTGTCGCTCGCAAGCCCAAGGAAACCTGTAAACAAGGGTGCTTGCTATGTGAACCAGAAACACCTCTACTCTTCAACGATAAGTCTTCTGGGTTATTTTACGTGTATTACCATGTCCTAGAACTTGGGACCTATAATGCTTAATGTACCATCCGAAGGACAAAGCAATTAAGGTATAGCATCTTGCTCAAGGACGCAAGTGCCACGACCGGGACTCGAGACCTCACTCTGCTGAGTCAGAAACACCAGCGCTTGAGGCCACGACTCGCCACAATGTATTTCTAGATTGAGAGTTTAGCAAGAGTTTAAATGTTACATAATTGGTTTCTTCCTAATTTTTCTGAAAACAGTCTGATTGCCCTCAGTGCAACTGTGAAGATTTCCTTGGAATCGGCAACACAATTTCTGATAACTCGACAGTAAATAGCACAGCAGCTGAGTTAGCGAAAGACATGACCACTGCAAGATCAACTCAAGTATACACGGAGGAAGTGCAACAGGTGACACGAAAACCATGGACCATTCGTAAAAATGATGAGGATGGTGATGACATTTTTGATGAAGACAGCGGCAGATGGACTACACAGAGAGCCTGTGGTCTCCAGTTGCGTCCAAGTTAGTAGCTTTTTTCAGAAGGTCTTCATTTTTGGTGGTCATATATAATTTGTTGCATAGTCAGTGTAAACATCTCGACTTAATGCTGGTGGACTTAAACTCATCCAGTTGTTACATGGTTAAAGTTTAAACTCGTTAGGGTTTTTAAACAGTTATCAGTGTAGTTGCTGGTCATTTACAAGTAATCATTGGAAGAATTATACATTGATTTGATTTCATTTTTATTTTAAATAACAAGTTATTTTCATTGAACATAAACTCATACTTTCATTTTCCCTCAAACCACACTCATTAGTTACTATTGACACTATTTTCTTTGACTTCTACCTTAGATGGCAATGCGTCACAAGTCGTGTTGTGGTGTCGTTATTTTGAAGATGAATGGTGGATGATGTCACAGTCTGTAGATCTTGACTTTGACCCCTCCATGGAGGAACGTCACTACTCTATTCACTTTAATGTCATGCCATTTGATGCGAAAGAGGTACATTTACCCATAACAAATATTGTTGTAAAATCGGTCATCCCTCAAGCGCAAATATTAACAACTTTGTAACATCTGTACTGCTTGGATACATCATTGTAAAGTACACATTTTATCTTTTCAACTTGTTTCATGGGAATTTAAAATAAAATGCGGTTAGCACTTTTAGTTTATATATAATATTTTTTGACAGTTTTCGTAATTTTTTACAAATTTCTAAATAAATATTCATTGGACGACTACCCGTAAAACTCTCTCAATGAATATTTTGACAATTTTAAACACATTTTGACATGATGAGCAGTCATTTCTGTACATTTTGCCAGTGAGCTTCTTTTTTCAAATTTTGTTGACAGGACGAGTGGTCATTTAAAGTCTACATCGATGGCAATCTGCTCTCTTCATTGACCGGTATCCCAGTGATGTCTTCTTCCACCAAACTCATCCTTCATGTCTTCAACAGAGATAACTATGTTGCTGATCTAGAGAACCCCTTCAATCCACCGACTGCTACGGCAACCATTCGAAACCTAAGGTGTGTTCATAAATTTGTTGCATTCTTCCCTCAACAAATCTTTAGAGTTTATTGTTCAGTTTTTGTGTTCTTGTCGGCAGTGGTGAAGTTAGAAACAAATCACTTAATTTAGTCAGTTCGTGAGTTTAATTGTTATTAAACTAATACAAAATAGGCATCATGCTTTATAAAAAATTGAAACATTCCTAGAGATCTATTTTGCTTTTGTTTTATAAACGTCATCTTGGGGCATCTTAAGAGGTATTGTTTTTTTAAATTGTATTTACTAAGCCTGACCATGATAATTACATAGCAAAATAAACCTCATAAGACTGAAATAGAACAATGAAAAACAAATGTAACGTTTGTTTACAGGATGCCTCCGGATGCTAGCATGCTATGCCGCTATGGGTTACCATTCAGGGCAGGTACCAGTCCCGTTTTCCGATATTTCGCTGGTGTCGGCAGTGAAGCGGGAAAAACTGACATCGAAGCATTTAAGGAGGTATGGTACTAACTGTAGTCCAAACAACAATCTAATATATTGGCATAATTATGGGTGGTTCATTTAAATGTAATAAGGTGGGTTTCTACTGTCGATATAAAAAGACCATCTTACCGTCAAGTGATCTTCATTAATTTGTTCAGTCTTTCAAGAGAAGACCAAAAACTATGAAAAAACTGTTAAGATTAAATCAAGTCTTGTGTGTTTTGACTGATAAGGCAGGGTACACTGAAAATTGCTCTGTATCTCTTTGTTTTTTCTCTTTTTTTTAAGGCATCGTACACGTTTGGTAATATTGTCAAAGACCAGTGTTCTCACTTGTTATATCCCAACATATGCATAAAATAACAAGCCTGTAAAAATTTGGGCTCAATTGGTCATCGAAGTTGCAAGAAAATTATGAAAGAAAAAACACCTTTGTTGAACAAATTTGTGTGCTTTCAGATAGGAATAAAAAGTTTGTTTATTATTTTAGTGAGAAATTACCTCTTTCTCAAAAACTACGTTACTTCAGAGGGAGTCGTTTCTCACAATGTGTTATACTATCAACAGCTCTCTGTTGCTCGTTACCAAGTCAGTTTTTGTGCTAATATATGTTTTGAGTAATTACCAAACGTGCGTGTACAGTGTACAATGTGTTATACTATCAACAGCTCTCTGTTGCTCGTTACCAAGTCAGTTTTTGTGCTAATATATGTTTTGAGTAATTACCAAACGTGTACATCTTTAACGCCTCATTTTAAGAGAGTTTTTTGACGCCAATTGTTACAAAAAACAAAGACCAATAAGTCGCCCAATATAAATTTGTACAGTAAGTTGTGTATTTATTTTGTATAGATTTCCCGGCCGTGTGTACCTTGTATCAATCCATGTGATCGGTACCAGTGTAACCAGTCATGCTCCATGGAAGAAAGCTCCATCACATTCACACTCACCAACCTGACTCTGCCGAAACTGGAGCTCCTTAACACGACAATGAACGACACAAATGCTACTTTATCTGCTTCCGAAGAGGATGGCTTAGCCTCTCCTTTCTTCCTGACAGGTAGGTTTGGTAATAATTATAAATAGTTTGATAAGAGACTGAAAGGTTATAAGGAAATAATTATCTCAAATAATTTTCTATGTAACCATCAAATTGTTCTAAATCTCTAACACTTCCCAACGCCATCATCGAATGCACATGTGAATTAATGATTTGATGTATAATTTTTCATGTATCTCCTCAGTTAAGGGTGTCCTAGGGAATGGTAAAGAAGCATCTTCATCTTCAAACGGTTTCTACATTGACGATACACCAGCAAAGCTAGATATTTTCTTCTACTTTGATGTCAACCGCAATGCTTATGAACCAATAAGGTTCCAGTCTTCCAATTCCACAATCAAGGTCTTGTGGAGGTTCATAGACATACAAAGTCAAATAAAGGTAAATTACTTGTTTTATCGTTGGTGTTACTCAAGATTTCTTGGTTAAGTTGTTATTGAGAGTAGGGATTTTAACAGGTTGTTGGACTCGGTGATTGCCCCTTGGCAATCGCCAGCTATAGGCTGATCAGGCAGAAGAACGAGATGACAAGAACAAGTTTCTGTCAATGGTTGGCGTTGCATAGATTTGAATGTATTTTAGAAGCTGATTCAGGCGATATGCTGTGCTCTTTGTCATCATTCAGGAGCATTATTGGGCCATTGGAACATCCAGAGGTGCTTATGACTTACAAGACTTTGTCAATGTTGGGTTGGTCCAGACAGCCTCCAATAGCAACTTAGAAGGACAACTGCAACACAATACAACATACTATGTGACTGTGAAGTGTGTCAATGGAGCTGGCTTGGAGACTGTGATAGAATCTGATGGTAGGTAACGAGTTATTTGCATGGCTGCTTTCATACCCATATAAAGAGGTTTAACTCTGAAACATATCAATTTATACAAACAAACGATCACTTATACTAACAGCCGTGTAAAGTAAAGTCAATACTGCCTGGAAAACTCATTTGGATGATCGGTTTGAGAAAGAAAGGTTCCTTGAGTCTTAATCACTTCTTATTCCATTCCTTACACGAAATTAATTCGGCTGTCTTTCTAATGGTGTACCAGGAATGAGTTTCAGAAATGTATTAATGTAACCCTGGTTCCTAATGATCCTTTGATTCATGGCTCTTTACCTTGAATCCATTTCTCACGCCAGGCGTAACGGTTCTCTTTGAGGAACCCTACGTGGATGATGTCAACACCACCTCCATGTTCAGTCAGAAGTTTGAAGTGGAAGTCTATCCACCTGACGTGCGGAGGAGTGACTACCCAACACAGACGGGAACCTCCTGGTCCAAACCTCAAGATGAGTCCATCAACCGATATGGTACAATTTTTGAAGATTATTTTCAGTGTATATGGAAATAACTAAATTGTTAATACGATGATGTTCATACAGAGTAGGCCAGCGCCAAATTAACACGTTTATCGATGACAAGGGCAGTAGCCAGACCTGTCTTATTATTATTATTCGGAGGTATGGGGAGTCAGCATTGAGTTATTGTTGTTCTAAAGAAACTGATTGTGTTACAAGTGTATACCAAAACATTTCAATTGACAGAGTATTGTGTGAGCAGCACAGTGGAGCTATTGGATGACATTGTCCCCTGCATGGTGGTAGGCACCAACTCATCGGGCTCGGTGACCATACGAGACGGGTCAATCATTGTTACGGCTGATGGCAGAGAGGAGGTGTACAACATCACTGACTTCCAAGCTCAGCGAGAAGACAGTAATGAGATGACAAGTCAGCAAGATGCCAAATTTAACATGGAACCTGGGAAGTAAGTAAACTCACACAAGCTGTCAATTAAGTCAAACATCAGGGGTGTCTTAATACTTAATTCTAAAGCCCTTTCACTGTTACTCATATTTGCCAGTAATGCAATAAGAAGCAATACTAGCAAAACAGTAGAACCTCCAGTTATATATGTTATTAACATTATGAGACATTTCAGTACTAATGCTTATTGTCTATACCTAGAGACCCTGTGCTTATGACATTATTTTTCTACTCCTAAGCATTTTGTACATGTTTTGCAGTAATATTTGTAACCAACAATGTGTTGTTTTCGTTTTTGTGTGTAGATGTCTTTACTCTTGGATGAAGATGTGTAACCCTGCACTACTCTGTCAAATACTGCCAGCAGGAACGACCACTGTTTTAGGTGACCTATGGGTGTATCTCTGAAGCTTTGAAATATTTCAAATTGCCCTGAAAAATGTCGGGTACAGAATTCACCCGGATCCGGGTCCCTTTAGGGCTGACTCATTTCTGGGTTTAAAAACCCCAGAAATTGTGTCAAAAATGACACATAAAAGGGCAAAAATTACGCAGATTCCGAGTTGAAATTCCATGTTTTTTTCCTTTTCCGGGTCAGTTACCCGGAAATCGGTCAGACCTTCTTGGACCCGGATTTACCTGACATTCACGTATCTCAAAGTAAACAAACATTTTCCTTTTTTTCACTTGATGTTTCTTAGGAGAGGATGACTTGATGATGACATCATCAAACGGTACAGATCTCGTCCTGGGATTTCCACAAGGTAGGAGAAGACGACGAAGGGGGGCGCTAGACAACCATTTTGAGTTCTCCATTGCTACAACTGGAGGTAAGCTGACCAAATATCGTGAGGCACAAGAGAATAATTCCAAGTACAAGTTAAATAAGTAACATCCTATTAGGAAAAATTACGAGATATCGGATATGTCAGAAAAAAGTCATCAAATGTTTCTCTGACATGGGAAGATAAAATCAATTGTTTCCATCTTGTTGTTATGGAAATTAAGCAGAGCAAATTTCATATCAGCCCTCACCTTAATCCTGATTATGTTTCCAACATTACCATCCCTTCTTTACAAATTTCTCCCAGGTCTCCAGCAGGGTGGTTCAATAATCCTTGGTCTGTTGGATGGGAATAAAACCAATGAGGATTTCACATCTGATGCTAATCCGGATTATGTCTCCTACATCAGTAATCCTCTAGACACCATACAGAAGACTTCAAGGCTTCTTAGAAAAAGGTTTCTTCTATTATTGGTCTTATTAAAGTGTTCTTACTTTGCAGAGGAAAAAACTGCTACATACACATATTTTTAGCAATTTGATGATACATTCAGTCAATGGTTTTCTTTAAAATTAATTAATGATAAAGGTGATTTATAACCGAAAGAAAATTCTAACAAGGAACAAAATGGAAGATTATTGAAATTGTTAAATTTTCAGGATTCGTTTTGTGTATGAGCCTCTCTTCTACGTCACCAGCTTGGGACAGACAGAGCTCCAAGGTCCACTGATCATCAACCTCACCCTCAACACACCAGGAAATTGGGCAGAGGCCAAACCCAGACTCGTTTATTGGGACAGTGGTAAAGTTGACTTTTGAAAGTTTAAATTTGTTTAAATGATTTGTCAAAAATAAGGAAAACGGAAATATCTTTATTGAAGTTGATGAATGCTCTAAACTCTCACTAAAATGACTATACGAACTAATGTTTTTAAAAAGAATATTTAAAAAAATGGGTAAACCGAATTTTAACTCACTTCCTGATTTATTTGGTTTCCCCCATTTATTCAAACACAACTGTTTGAGCTGGGTGTGAGGTGCAAACAACAAAGGAGAAATTCAGGATACGAAGGTACCTCACTGGACTAATTTTTAATCAGTATAAATAAAACTCACAGTAACATCTTTATTTTATTCAGAGAGTTCTCAGTGGCGAGATGTTTCTAAAACATGCAGCGATGTTGATCGGGTGACGTACAACCTGGAAAACAATCAGCTAAGTGTGGAGGTACGCCATTTCCTCCTAACAGTTCTTTGAAAATTGATTCATTCAAAAAAAGGTTATATATATTCATTTTACGAAATAACTCCTCAAAGAATGATGAAAAGACATAAAGTAGAGGGTTTACTTCTGTTCCAGCGGTTTGTTTGTCAGAAAATTATTCTGACTTGAACTTTTCAAGTTCATCTTCTTTTTCTTCTGTTCAAAATAATCTAATGTTTCCACACTGTAAACTGAGAGGGGAAACAGTTTTACCTTCTTACCAAATCAGTATTCGTCATTGCTACTTCACGTAGGGCAAAATGATTTAATAATATAAAAAAATAAGTATTAAGACTTATAAAGCGCATTTTCCAAAGATACAATGCTGAGAGTTAGTCTGTTTATGTGATTTTTTTTTTTTTTTTTTTTTTTTTTTTTTGGGGGTAAATCAGCATTTTAAAATCAGTTTGGTGGATGTTTTACCATTTTTCAATTCGTACCAGGTGTGTAAAACTAGAGGAAGGACCTCGTCTCTCTCGGGAGGGAGTCGTCAACGCCGCGCTGCAGAGGAAACTTCTTTCTTCAGCCATGAGACTCAGTTTGCATTGACTGAAGTCCTCAATACCATCCCCAACGACCCGCCAGAAATTGCAAATCTCGTGGATATCTTTACCATGGATGAAGATGAAGGTAGATCTCACACATCAGAACCCAATAGACAGTGCAAGTCTCGCGCGTTCGAAAGTTGTTTGGACCACCTTGGTCCCATGTTTGTAGCTTTAACGTGTTTAAGGAAACAAACCCAGGCTAGCGCGCCGATGTAATTTGTTTTAAAATTCCCCCCTACCCCCACCAAAGCTCTACTCCTCATCTATCATTCAATACATGGCACATCTCCCAGATACATCCAGGATTCAATACAGCTAAGTGTTTCTACAAGCCGGCTTCGTTCTACAAACACCATGCTTCTCAATATCCCTTGTTCTAAACACACTTGGGGAGATCGTTTTCTCTTACGTGCTGGACCATCTCTTTGGAATGTTCTTCCACTTATCCTCGTAGACACTCTGTCCATCTTTAAAACTAACTTGAAAACACATTTTTTCAGTCTTGGTTTTAATTACTGTTATTATATAGCAGAGTTCTTTTTCTAAGCACCAGGAGTGTTTTTCTGACAGACATGTCGCACTACAAATGTCCATTGTTATCATTATTATTGTTACTATTGCAGGCACTCTGGAATACTCATTCGAGGCAAGCGATCTGGACGATGATTTCTTAGTCTTTGAGTTGGGTCTTGATAACGAGACACCACTAGGATCAGCAACTATCACCGAGGATGGTGTCTTCTCTTTCACACCATGTCCTGACTGCCATGGCAGTTTCACGTTTCAACTTATTTGTAAGTACATCAGTTTCTTCATACTCAAGATTGAACAATATTATTCCAGTCGTTTAAAACGGGACTTGTAAGGACTTTCTTAAAGAAAGATAATAGCTGACCGTCTGTTGTATGTTCCGTACATATCCTTTTGTTTAACAACATTGTTGTTGTTGTTGTTGTTGTTGTTGTTGTTGTTGTTGTTGTTTGTTTGTTGGGTTTTTTAAGACCTTATCAAAAAGAGTTTTCTATTCTGTATTCCTAGTGAGAGAGATACAGACCGTGGGCGAGATTGATCCTTTGACTACTGTCGTCGATATCTCAATGGAGATCAACCCAGTCAATGACCATCCTTACTCCTATGTCGCTCTGAATGGAGAAGTTGCTGGTAATGGACGGGATGCAACTGTAAGTAGATTTCTTTGTTTTGTTTAAAGGGCATTAAATTAATGAGCTATTTTTGCCCCGTGAACAATCGGAGCATACTGATTGGAACACCAAGTTGATATATCACTTGCTCTTTTCAGAACCATCACAGCACGTAAGAAATACAATTGAATGTTGCCAAAGCATATTATAGATTTCCCACCATGCAATGTTTCAAATCACAAACAACAACAACAAATCTCAAGCTGTTAATTTCATAAAATTTATGTCTAGTGTTTTCAACAAATTGTGTTTATGTGTATTTGTTGAGAAAAGAGCATATTGTCAAAATTTGGCACATTTTCCTGTCATTGTTGAAGTCGGTGATACTTACCATGCTGGGTGACACCTGTATTAACTTTGTACAAGCTGAAATTACACCTAATGACACGCCATTTTTAAATACTTTTCTCCTTGTGAGTGCCTTGAGCATTCCTATTGGTGGTTATGTTTTGCGCGTTATAAAAATCTGTATTGCTTATTATTATATTCGAATCAAAACCCTCCACTTTCCCACTGATTCTTATGGCAGCTAATAGTAGAGCAGAACACAGGAACCAACATCGCTTACAAAGACCTGGTGGCAGTGATAGGGGCCTATGATGTTGACGTCAATGATAACTTGACGCTTCTAATTCAACCAACAACGTACGGTGTACTCACAATGAGAGATGAGGTTAGATCAATCCCGCTGAGCCAGAACTGTAGTCAACTTCCTCGTATCAGCGAAGGGAATGTTCTTCCATGTGGGTTGGAAATACCTCAAAAAGCGGTGAGGATGTTAGTTGTTTAGTTAGCAATTAGTTAGCAATAAAAACTACACCAATCACAATGGACTGCTTAACGAATCACTAACTGACAAGTATGTTTTTGCATGCAGAGAGTGGCTGACAAATTGGTAAGAGAATGGGTTAAACGGCTTGTCGATTGTAAACTACTAACTAATTTAGTTCACAAAGAGTCTGTTCTGTCTTAGTTAAATATCGAACCTACTCGCACTGTACTTGTTAATGTTAGTCCATTGTGTTTTTGTTTGTCCGGGCATACCGACCACAAGCTTTGGCTTTTCTGGCTATGCCCCCATTTCCAAATATCATCTTACTGTTCTTTGTTATTGTTATGATGATTCTCTGTTGGAGTGGAAAATAAATGTCTTGAAATAAATAAATAAATTAAAAACTACTCTTTTATTCTTAAAGCTTCAAATTGTCAACAACCTGACAACCCCAGACCCTTCAAAATCCAGGTTGGAGACTGCACTGGTAAACGTATTATATTTGACATGCAGAGTCAAACAATTTGAGTTACTATCTATATGGTGTAAGATTATTTTTGAGTTGGGAAGGCTTCAAGCTATTCACCCCTGGGAATTAAAATTCTATCTTCTTGACTGCCAATCTAATCTAAATAAAGTTTGGATTTGGTTTGAATTTCAGGAGGTGATGAGTTGGGTATCATCCTCGTTTACCTACGCCCCTAATCCCAACTTCCATGGAAAGGATAGTTTCCTAGTCTTGAGTAAGGATGAATCAGGCGCAGTGTCTCATCTACTGAAGATAGAGATTGCAGTCTTGTTGAATCCTTGCATCAATGAGGGAGTTTGTGGAGGTATGGAGACTCGCAAGATCGAAGCTTATTATTTAAAAGGGTTGTACAAATTTGTATCTAGGAAGAAGCAATTCATTCCATTCCTCCTGATTTCAAGACAAACATCATACAACCAAACTAAGATAGTATAATTGAACAGACGATTTTTACATGTTTACGAATTTTCTTTGTATTTTAACAACTTAAATATCTTAGTCAATAAATTTGAGACATCGTTGACAGCAAGTTTCCTCGGCATAATTGACGAGTTGGAGACGCTAGTAGGTATGATGGCATTCAGGTAGTTTTCTGCAACTCAAAGCCTCTTCTGTCTCCCAGCGTTTTGCTAAAAGAATGCATTTGGAATTAAATTGTAATAATAATTATTGATAAATTTATAAAACGTTTACTTTTCAATTCTTTATTTCCGAGAAAATGCACTATATAGAGAGTGTCAGAATTGAACCGGGTTCCAGTCCCCAGGGGGCATGACCCATTTCCGGGTCAGGTTGACCCGGAAAATTGTATTACCAAAATTGGATTTTAACTCGGATTCTGCGTCAGTGTGACCCATTTCTGGGTAATTTTGAAACATAGTCCGGGTCACATTGACCCAGAAATGGGTCAAGCCCCACGGGACCCGGATCCGGGTCAATTCTTACCCGGAAGTTTTCATAGTGTGTCCTCAGTCCTCTTCACATCAGAAATCATTCACAAACATTATTACCTTTGGGCTGTTTAAACTATGGGTTGTGGACATACAAATTAAATGAAGAAGAAGAGAGAATTTGGTAGCTAATCCCTTCTCTCTCCCTCAGGACCTGCTGATGATCCAGACTGCACTTCTCCAGCTCGCAGTTCTAATTTCGACTCTTACTTCTGCATCTGTGAATCGGGCTGGGTGGGTGACACCTGTGAAATTGACTATGACGATTGCACATCTACACCTTGTGAATTCCCATTTGTCTGCTATGATCTGTTTAATGGATTTGAGTGCGCATGCCCACTGTCCGACCCAATGTGTGCAGGACTCAATCGGAGGTCAGAGTTCATCTAGATTTCATTGAGTTCAGTTTATGTTTAAATAATTGAACATCACACTGATGTTGACGAGTTATTACGGTATCCAAAAAAAAGAAGATTAAGTAGTTGAGGTCTCCGAAAAGCTTGTATTGGGTTGAGACCCACAATATTTTTGTCCGTACATTGTAATTAGAGAATGAGCAATGCTTAAAACTAGCTTAGATATAAAGGGCACACAAGCTGAAACAAGTACTCAAACTACTGATCATAAATAAGAATTTGTCAGTAGACTATAAACATTGATATAAAAATTGTTTATTAAAGAAACTTGGCAGTAAATAATACCAACAAATAAGGAAATGATTACCGGTTTCTTTGATTGTTTGAGGTTGCCCAACTTCACTTCGTTGTCCTTTATGATTCAATACGATCACCATAAATGACAATTATCACAACAAAATGTGATGGAAATTCTTTCTTTGAAAAAATTTGTTATGCTTTTGAAATGCCCCCAGCTGACAGCTCGTCAACAATTTATTGTTTGTATTTGTTTAGATTCACGAATATAATTGCAGTTACTTGCACATTGTTTGGATTGCTTGTCGTCGCTCTGATTGTTTTCTACCTCTACAAGACAAGAGGCTCTTTCAAAACGTAAGTGGAAACGTCTGATATTCCTAAAATATTACAAAGCATGATATGATTCTGAATTTCATCTTATTCAATCAAATGTTGAACCTTTATATTTTGTCGTAGTACAAGATTGTAAGCTTTAAATTAGGGATTGTACGTTTGGTAATTGGAACCCACTGTTTGTTTCAATCCTACATAGTTGTAGATATATACCATAAAATTAACCAGTGGAAATTTCATTTCAAAATTAGCATTTTTGAGATACTGCCGAAATCGTGAGCGGTTATGTCCACGCAGGAAGAATAATCTTCAATTGGAATACACAATCTGAGAAACGTTACTGCAGTAACGCTTCTCAGATTCAAATTTGTTGGGGTTAAAAAGCGATGTCTTTTTCCATAACCACATTACTTCGAAGTAAAAGGTTTCTCAAAATGCATTATACTGTTCAAAGCTGCTGTACTTCTTACCAAGTAAGTTTTTATTGCCATTAATTTTCAGAGTCATTACCAATTGTATACAGACCCTTTAAAAGCTGATTGATTTATCTGACACAAACACAAAACAAACTTTTGGACAATTTAAATACCATTGTTAGTTTTTGACATTTATTTTATTTGTTTTAAATCAAGCAGTTTTGGTAAAATAGGCTTTAATCCGAGCCGTGATGATAAAGAGCGAGTCGTGAATCTACATAGGCAACATTTTGTTATCGAAAATCCTGCTTTTGAAACTGATGATGAAGACTCCGATGGAGACAGCTCACAAAATTCTCCTCCAGCTTCTCAAGAAAGACCATCGCCTGATAGTCCGGGTCCGTCAACCGTCTCAACAGTCACTGCCCAGTCAACTGGATCAAAATTGACATCCATCAGGTCGGATAAGAAGAAGTCCAGAAGATACCGCTCTCGTAATGGCCGTTCAAACTCCATAGGAAATGCACCCACGATGGCAGAGGAAGTCCCAGCTGAGGTTTATTCAACCTCCAAGAGACCTCGCCCCAAGTCCAGAAGACCTCGCTCTCGTGGCCCTTCAAACTCCGTAGGAAATGCACACACGCTGACAGAAGAAATCCCAGCTGAGGTTTATTCATTTTCCAAGAGACCTCACTCCAAGCCCGTACCAGAGGTATCGTCAGAGAGTTCCATCAGAGCTGCGAATGGGGGAGAGACCACGATGCCAACGGGTGGCATGAGTCCCAGAGTCGTAGTCGGTGTCCAGGAGTTGTTTGACTGGAATAGCGCTACGTGCAGTTCGGGAACACTGAAAAGGGTTGCTGAGGTCGGTGACACAGCAGACTGGTGCAAGTTCTCGAGAGCTAGTCCAAGCTCATCGAAAGAGGAGAATGCCGGCCCTCCGATTCAGGTAAGACAAGTTTGGGTTTTTTAATCGAGCAGTATCCAGAATAATGAGTACACGAATGTTTGAAGTATTTTAAAACTATTTGGAATCGGTACGGTATGAAATGTCAAAATGAAATTCTGAATGAGCCGAAAATAATGTCCTTGTATTATTATTTTTATGTAATTTTCTAGTAATGAAACTTAAGATACCTCATAAGTGAACTTAATCACTATAGCTCGCATGCTTGAGGAAACCTGTAAACGAGGGTGGTTGCTCTGTGAACCAGCAACACTGGAATTAACCTTATACTCTTCCAAGATAAGTGTTCTGGGTTCTGTTACGTGCACTTCCAATCCTAGTACACAAGACCTACTGCTTATTGTCCCACCCGAAGGGCAAAGCAATTATGGTAAAGCATCTTGGTAAAGCAAGTGCCATGACCAGGACTCGAACCCAGAAAGTCCTGATCAGAAATACCAGAGGTTGAGTCCGGTGGTCTAGACCGCTAGGCCGCGACACGTTTTGATGCAACATGGTATTTAAAGTTCCACACACTTTTTCAATCCAACCATTATTTCAATCAAATTTGTATTTGCAGCTTTCAGGACTGCTGGTTGACATCAAAGAGGATGATTGGACTCTTGGAGACGTTGGAAATACAGAAATATAAAATATAATAATGTTCGAAGCGCAATGATCACTCTTTGGAATTGCGCTATATAAGAGTCGATATTATTATTGTTATTATTATTATTATTATTATCCTGTGTTTTGTCTTAATTGCAATATTTGTTCCTTTTGCTTTGTAACCACCATAATTAAAGTTAAAGCCCGTACCCGGTAGCTACACATAGAATACTGTCTTGTAAAGTTTGACGAATTCCAGTTTGACGAGTAACGGTCATAATTATTTTGAAATGAACAAAGTCTTTTGCTATAGCCTTGAGATTGTTTGCCCTAGTGTTTATATTGTCTTCTTTATTTCTGCTAAAATTTGCAGTAGATTTCTTGATGCAAGAGTATCGGGTATGTCTGCTAATTCTAGGTAGTCAACAAGGTTTTTCTCCAATGATTCAATCAGCCTCCCCTATATCTAAAATATTCACTCTTTTGAACTGACCACGGGCAGCCATCTGTTCGTTCAAAATCGATAACGCAATAAGTGTATAAATGAATAGGCATGCAGTAAATCAGAAACAAATAATATAGAAACGAATTGGACTGCAAACATTTAAAAAATGTTTGCTCATTGATGAAATTGAATGGTTGACCAGCCTGTTGTTGCTAGCTTTCACCAAATTGAATGGTATTTGCTACCTAATGAAATTGAAATGTTATTTGACCAGTGAATGCTAAACTTGTCAAATTAATTTACACCTTTTTACTGTTGAATGATGATGCAACGGAGCAATCATTTTCAAACGAAATTGAATGAGCCGTTTTTTTTTTATTTATTTTTTTTTTTTAATGGCCGTGAAACCTGTAATAACAACATTTTGCGGAATTACAAGTAAGATAATCATTAACAAATGCATTGGCTACAATAGCAACAAAAAGTACACCAAACATGTATTATAAATCACTTTCATTAAAACAAATGCTTTTGTTGAGGATAACAATTATGGGAAACTTTAACTAACTTCAACAGCACAAAAATAGCAGTTAAGTTGAATAAGGTTCAGTATCACATGTTCGAACAAAATGTTGAAAGAAAGGGGGAAACGATCGCGGCTTATCCGAAATTAATTTTTTTTTTTTTTTTTTAATGCTTACTTGGTTTTGAACACTTTACCAATTTTGAAGGGGGAATATTTGTATATAATAAATGTTGAGAATATGTGTAATCCTAAATTGCCAAGATTAGGAAACTTACCGGCAATGTGCACTAAAATTTCATCGAAAACGTTAGGTCTTAAAGGTATTATTGGTAAGGATAAACACATCATTGTTTCATTTTAGTCTGGAAGCTTACTGATTCCGAGTTTATACTAGACCATTTTTTTCTGTGAAACATTTTCCTCTGGAACTTTTGTTTAAATTTAATCACTTAGAATGACAGTTTGTTTGCAAAAAAAAAAACGTTTACCCAGAATGATGACACTTTAACGTGGTTTTATACTTATTGTACTCAGTAAAGGTTACTTTTTATTGTTACACAGAATTTGTTAAGATAAAGTGTAGCATGACAGTGCATAACGATAATAAAAATTCAAAGCTGTACTTACACGGTGATGGTGTATGACAGGTAAGAATACATTTTGTTTGTTAGTAAGGGCGTACAAGTTTTGACAACCAAGATAGTTATGCACACTGTTTGCATGAACTTGGACAGGTAAACAGGCACGTTGATGTTCCTTTGTTTTAACATAATTGATATAAAATTTGATTGACAATAAATAGTTTTTTAGTGTAAGCAAAGAAGTCTGTGTGGTATTGTTACACAGAAATTGTTAAGATAAAGTACGACATCAAAGGAACAAAACAATAACTAGCAAGAATCAGAACGAATCACCAACTTACCTGGTGATTTTTGTTTATTATAAGGATACCGTTATTTTTTGTAAGGGTATACATTATTTACACTAACAATGATGTCCTTTGTTTTAATATATTTTAAATACATTTTGTTGAGTTAATAAACATGTTTAATTGTTTATGCAAAGAAAACTGTTTGTCGTGGTCTTTTTTCTCCCGAACTTCTGATTGTTAATAGGCAGCAATCATTTTTCCAAAAAACTTGTACGTAGAAATGAAATCTTGATTGGCCGCAAGAGGGAGTATTATCGTAATGGAAATTAATTAAGGTTTAACAACAAACAATAAACACAAATGAAATGCCAAAGTCGGTCCTAAACACTGATAAATATGCATTGTATCTGCATAATGTCCACTGCATCCCAATTCATGGTAGGCTTACTGAACGCTATCATATTCTAGTGTGAGCAATGCTGCGATCTGCGATATACGTTTTGTTGAGCAAAGTTATTAATTTAAGAACAATCCAAAGAATGCAGACGATTTCAACAAACACCTGTTGCGTGTTACATAAAGAGGCACTGGCCAATAGGATTCACGCATAGGCCAGGTGGCGCATAGTCCGTGTTGTGCACAGTTACAAAGACAGCGCAGTTAAAACGACAGTGTATAACAGCGCAAATGAATGGTCGCATAACACCATGGCGGACTTACATTAACAGCGGTTGTACAAAGTTGCGGACATTTACCTGATATTCATGGAGTTTTACACACTGTTGTACATGTACATGGAGTGGTTAGTAACACGTTGTCGAACTATCGGAGGAGTGTATTATCGTGTCTCAAGGGCCTAAAGTTCTACTGGAATGAGGAGATAAAAATGGATTCTCCGTATTACACGAGCACTCAACTCACCCTACCGCATAGACATCTGAAGTCCTTCGCGCTGATCTTCTATGTCTGCGGTTAGGTAGCTTGATTCCGTACCCCTTGCTGGCTGGGTGGACCCAGCTGCTCAATCCAAGATGTTCTCGGACGACTTCTAGAGACCATCCAGGTTCTGGGGTATTCTGCCTCTGCAGTTAATGGCCTCTAGCACTCGGGAGCAGTCAAATGTACGTAGTCTCATCAGACTACTGCTAGTACTACACACAACACGGATATACCTTTAAAACAAATTACGCAAGTGTGCCCCAAACAAGGCTCTGGGGTAAGGAAAAAACATTAAAGATGAAAGTAACTCATGGGAGCTGAGGGTAGGAATTGATATTCCTCTTAAAACAGTCTATATGATGGAGGGAAACATGCACCAGGCAAGGAGTTCCAATGATGCAGTACGTGGAATAAAGCTGTTGGAATGGGTCTTTCTTCTATATCTCAGCAAAGATGTAGAACACACTTCCACACTGATTGGAAGCTGGGATGTCCATCTAAAGACTGGACTGTAAACAGAATACTGGTGAGTCCCTTCTTTTAATTTATGAGGTACAAGATCATTTGAGTTACATGAGAAGAAACTGTCAGATTTTTGTACGGTTCAATGAGAAGAGGAAAGACAAATTAAAGATTTTGGAATAAGATCAAGAGAAGCTACAGTCCTAGCTTTCAGCAGTCAATGAGTTTATATCGTTACAGGCAATGTATGTTGTTGTTATAACTTGGTTAATTGTGTAAGGAACTATTTGTGGTCTAAATGAATGATATCTTTGGCACCCGACGCTGCAGCTAGGTGATGTGCAACATCCTCGCACATTAACACATAGTGACAGAATAGGCAATGAGCTTGAATTATTTATTAGGTGTTCGGGCACACAGCCCGGAACACCTCTTGTTTTTGTTCGTTTTTTTAAATTTTTTTTATTTTTTTACTTCTTCTTCTTCTTCTTCTCGCCGGCGATTGTCCGCTAACAAAGACACACTTTCGAAGCTCACATAAACTTGAAACTTCACACATAGTTAGATATTTATTAGTAGATGAAACCATTTTTAGTTTCGTCATGATGACGTCATCAGGTGTCAAATTACAAGCCATTTAAGGTAAAAAAGTGACCATATGCGAATGCATGTATGTCCCCGAATATTACAGCTACAGTATTTATATTTGGGCATATGATAGATCAAGACACGGGCAACATTTGAAAATTTACGGCCAAATTCACATGACCTTTACTTCCGGTCGTAACGAAAGGTCAAAGTTTGCCTTGGTGTCATTCTTAAAAAAAACACTTTCCCGGCAAAAACATTAACTTCTGTTTATCAGATCAACTTCAAATTTACACCATGTAAGGAACTTGATAAAACCTCAATCAAGTAGTTGTGACGTCATGATGACGTCATCAAGTGTTGAAATACAGTAAATCGAAGTTTAATCATTTAGAAATTCATAACTCAAGAAGTACATAAGCTATTATAACAATCTATACATCATCGGAGAGGTCTTGACAAATGTAGTAAATACTACACAGAGTCGTATACCGTTTAACCTTGTCTTCCTGTTCAAACCGGAAGTTGAAAACTTCACAATTCAAACTTTAAAGAATACTCGTACTTTTTACATACACATTACTCACAATTTTTACATCATGTTGTAGATTTTTAAGCCTTCTCAAACTTTTCCACAGAGATGTTACCTTTTTGACCTTCAGTTATGGTTGAAATCGGGTATACATTGACCCGCTGTCAAACCGCGGGAATAAACTGCATTGAAAACACACACAATACGCGATCTAAACCAGTTAGATGGTGAGCGGCTGCTTGCTCCATTGAAGCAACCGCAAGGTTCAAAGTCCTTCAAACATGCTTGTAGTCTAGTCTCTTTTCAAGATTCGCGCAACCTGATTTTGACATTACGTTTTGTTAGTCTCTAAAACAGCCGTCCGTGCAAACCTCGCTAACAATGTCAGATTTTTAAAAAAAATCATAATTCAAGAACTACACAACCGATTTTCAAACTTTTTTTCAGTTATAAAATCCTTGGGCATTGAAAATCAGCCTTGGGTAACCGTGACCCATGTTGACCTTTACTTCCGGGTCAACCGGAAGTAAGACCATATCTCAAGAACTACACAACCGATTTCAAACTTTTTTTCAGTTATAGACTCATTGGGCATTGGAGATTAGCCTTGGGTAACCGTGACCCCATGTTGACCTTTACTTCCGGGTTAACCGGAAGTGGGACCATATCTCAAGAACTACACAACCAATTTTCAAACTGTTTTCAGTTATAGACTCTTTGGGCATTGGAAATTAGCCTTGAGTACCGTGACCCCATGTTGACCTTTACTTCCGGGTTAACCGGAAGTGACACCATATCTCAAGAACTACTCAACCGATTTTCAAACTGTTTTCAGGTATAGACTCCTTGGGCATTGGAGATAAGCCTTGGGTAACCGTGACCCCATGTTGACCTTTACTTCCGGGTCAACCGGAAGTGACACCATATCTCAAGAATTAAACAACCGATTTTCAAGTTTTTTTCAGTTATAGACTCTTTGGGCATTGGAGATTAGCCTTGAGTACCGTGACCCCATTTTGACCTTTACTTCCGGGTTAACCGGAAGTGACACCATATCTCAAGAACTACTCAACCGATTTTAAAAATTGTTTTCAGTTATAGACTCCTTTGGCATTGGAGATTAGCCTTGGGTAACCGTGACCCCATGTTGACCTTTGCTTCCGGGTCAACCAGAAGTGGGACCATATCTCAAGAACTAAACAACCGATTTTCAAACTGTTTTCAGTTATAGACTCCTTGGGCATTGGAGATTAGCTTTGGGTAACCGTGACCCCATGTTGACCTTTACTTCCGTGTCAACCGGAAGTGACACCATATCTCAAGAACTACTCAACCGATTTTCAAACGTTTTACAGTTATAGACTCCTTGGGCATTAGAGATTAGCCTTGGGTACCGTGACCCCCATGTTGACCTTTACTTCTGGGTCAAACGGAAGTGACACCATATCTCAAGAACTACTCAACCGATGTTCAAACTGTTTTCAGGTATAGACTCCTTGGGCATTGGAGATTAGCCTTGGGTAACCGTGACCCCATGTTGACCTTTACTTCCGGGTCAACCGAAGTGACACCATATCTCAAGAACTACACAACCGATTTTCAAACTTTTTTTCAGTTTTAGACTCCTTGGGCATTGGAGATTAGCCTTGGGTAACCGTGACCCCATGTTGACCTTTACTTCGGGGTCAACCGGAAGTGACATCATATCTCAATAACTACAAAACCGATTTTCTTTTATTTTCTTTTATTTTTTTATTGAAACTTCATGACTTTTCAATATGATATAATATTAAAATGTTTTGCAACAGAGATATGCACAATTCAGCTTTTGTCAAAACAACATATTGTGTGAAGTTTTAGATTGATGACGTCATCATGTGTCACGAGGTATCGCCTTAAAGGTTCACGTTTTGAAGCCGTGAATCTACTAAACCACAAGTCTGACTGAGTTGAAACTTGGCATGTTGATAGACAATGATATCGACTACGTAAATCTAAAGAAAAAACATGATGACGTCATTCTCTTTTAAAAAAAAATATACATTTTTACCCATTATTACGAGTATTTTTTGACCCGATGTAAAACCACGGGATACACACACACACTACGCGATCTAAACCAATTAAACGGTGGGCAAACCAACCGCAAGGTTAAAAGTCCATCAAACATGCTTGTGGTCTAGTCTCTGTTCAAATTTCGCGCAGCCTGCTTTTGACAATACGCTTCGTTAGTCTCTATAAGACTTTGGTCACCAAACTGAAACTTTGCATGTATCCAAATTGGGATATGTTATATCCAAAAAAGTTGTTCACACGACGATGACGCCATCAAGTGTGATATGACGTCACCTTAAAGGTGCAGGTTCAAGATCCATATACTGAGTAGTAGATGCTTGGTCCTGGGGGGAAAAATACGCTTCTCGAACACCTTGTTTTTGTGCTTGCAACAAAAACTTATATCTAGTTAAAATCAATTCCGTTTGTGACTAAGAATCAACGTTAAACAACAAACACTTTTTGACAGCCTTCCAGATATTCAACAGATTAATATCTTATGAATAACCAAAAGTACTACAGGTATACAATTCATTTTACAAAAACTATCTGCCAGACCAGCCATTTTTTTATTTTACGCAGAAATTTAGTGTGTCAAATAAGGGGTAGAACAAAATCATGCCCTAATATTTTGTTTTCTACAAGCAAAATTACAATGAGTATAACTTGTATGTATAATTATGGGTAAATATATACACTGATGACTGTTACGCAATTAGTGGCCATTGAAGTATATCAAGTTGTTGAGCTGTGTGATTACGTCAGCCATGTATTGTTACTCTGAGTATGAAACATTTACAGCAAAGTTAATCAACCAAATGTGCAGTTATGGGTATGTACTTTCAACATTAACACGACCCACGTTTGGTGGTTGGTTAAGTAAAAAACTCCATGAAACTTGTTAAGTTCAAACGAATTAAAGCGAGATCTGAAAACTCACCTTAGAAATTAAGGTTTACTTGTTATTATACCGATTAATCTGGATATTGTTTGAAAATATTATCAATATCGATAATCAGTTAAAATGCCGAAACATGTTAGTGTTATCATCGTCATCACTCATATGCTGAGACTGGGGCAATAGTGAGCACCTTCCTGAAGGTCTTATCTTTCATTAGAACTGGCAGGTATGAAATTGTTGTATGGCAGGAGATTATGTTCCCCGGAGATTCTGTCCCCCCATCAGCGAACTGTCTCCTGATAGCGCCCTCTTTTGAATCAACCTCCTCCAGACCATATTAATTTTCCATATGGGGACAGAATCTCCGGGGGACAGATTTTTACTAGAACACCTGAATGAAGGTTTTGCTTTATTAGTTTGATACTTGTATACAATAATGTGCAGTGTCCTTTGTGTCCCTTTGGTCTGCTTGGCATGTGTGTATAGGTGACCAATAGTAGGAATTTGGACACTGGTTTGTCGTTGTGGGTACCAGTGGAAAGCAATGTTTGTCTTGTTTGTCTCGAAAAGAAGTAAATGGTGACGTATCCCGACAGATAAAATGCAACCTCGTCCCCAAGGTGTGTCGAGCAGTACGAGGTTGACCGCTCTCTCACCCTGGTATTGGATCATTTGCATATCCAAAAATTTTGGGTATGCAAATTAGAAGAGTCTGGCTGTGAACACGGTGAATACTGAATGAGTACAACTTAACATGCTTACTTTAGACTTTTGTACACCAGTCGTTGTCCAATCAGGGTCCAAGTAAGGAGTTTCCCTCCCAGGGTTTACTATTGTAAACATGGTTGGAAATAAAGTAAACCATGGGGACGAGTTTGGAAAAAATGATGCTCTGAGAATGAAGCATAACATCAATTGTGTTGCCACTGAGAAATTGTAACGTATGGGGCGCCCTTTATTTGCTTCCTTCGAAAACGTGTTTACGATCACATTTCAAAAGTGCCCATACTTGATAAAGTTTTATGAAAAATTCACGAACTAAAACGTAGTACAATAATTAGAACAATGCTTTATTAAAAGTCCACAAACTTAAACGTCGTAAGTAATTACAATGCAATGTAATAACGTCACTCGGTAGTGCAGACAAAAACAATCTGAGTACACAAAAACCGAAGATTTTCTAATGGGAATAATTGAGTGGTGACTCGGCGTATTAAAACAAGCCACGACCTTGTTAGATTTTAAACAGCATTTAAGACTGAATCACGCTCTGCGCAATCATCTGATAGCGCCCTCTTTTGACTCAATCTCTTCGGGCCATTTTTAAACACTCCGCACCATATTTATATCGCACGTTTAAACATGGCCACGTGACCTCTCTCGATCAATCAAAATGGACATACCGGACGCGATATTTTTTTCCAGCTCAGTTGCGGCAGAACCAACAGGGGGCGGCGTTTGTGGAGGATGTCGTCACAGAAAAAACATGAATAATGCATGTTTTAGCTTCTTGTCAAAGGCGCAAACGTAGTGTGGCTGCACTGATAGCGCTTTTTATGTGTTGTGTGATTGTAACAAAAAATAATGTAAAACATTTCCACGCGCACAGAACACTCACTGTCTGTGTGTATACTGTGGGTACGGTTGATCGGAGAGGGATTTATAGCATACAATAAGCCATTTTGAGATAACCCTTCCTCCATGCTATAACACTGTTTCGTTTGGGTAAATTTGTCTGTATACACCCAAATCCTACAGTGCACTCCTATAGTGTCCACCATATCTCAAAAAGGCTAATGAGCATGTTGTGAATGCTCACAAGGTAGGCCTATATAGTCGGCAAACATCTTAGATCCTAAATGTACGAGCATTTACAAGGTTCAATCGGAACACTTTTGAGATAACTAGTTAGACCATGGAGGTAGACCAGAACCTTCCATGACAACACTTTTTAAAAGAAGGCCACACGATTTGTATTTACGGTGAGCTGAACAGACTCGGTACAAAAAATGACGCCCAAGTGGCAGTTATTGGTAATTCCCATAGCAGAAAATCAATGAATGTGTGGTGCCACGCCTGACATGGAGTGCAATCAACTTTATATGAAGGAAAAAGAAAACAATCGACTGACCTGAAACCTTACGTCATGAAAGCTTTGTATTGTGGCATTTTTGCAAAAAATACATCGTTTGTATGCACAAAATAAATAAACAAACAAACAAACAAACAAACACCCCAACAAACAAACAAACAAACAACAAACATTTTGGTGTATCATGCACAGGTCTTTTATTTACTTAAACCATGTAGGTAGACCTACATGCTTAGACCATGCTTACACGCCTGATCCACCAGCCACCGTTAACAGTTTTTATAACACCCAACAAGAAAAGTGCCTGTCATCAGCGCATTGCGATCATAGAGAGCTAGCAATGCTGACAGCATGCACGCGATTGCACACAACAGCTAATGCATTATTCATATCTTTTTTCATTACGAAATCCCGGCAAACAGCGCCCCCTGTTGATTCTGCCGCAACTGAGCTGGAAAAAAATATCGCATACCGGACCAGGTATTTACGAATAAGATTGTTTATCATTAAAATCTGAGTAAGTAATTAGTAAAAAATTCGCTCACAAAGAAAGCATTGCAGTGGCGCACCGGAGGGAGAGGATCTCAATTTCTTTAAAAGAGAGGCGTGCCAGTTTTTGAAAACAACAATATGTGGGAATGATACTATTTTGATTTCTATTTCGTGGGTCCCCCACATCAGCAATTAGTTTCTTAGCCGCCCCTCCGTATGTGTAGTTACGCCACTGGGCTCTGAGTAACAGTTATACTTAATTTTGACATTGACGTAATCATCTAAAGGTAAAACCACCGACTATAACTGGACATGGCAGTCCCTTCAAAGATTGTTTTCTTACGAGCTGTAAGCACACAAATCTGCCGTAAGCATTGCCATGAGGTTGGGGTCTACAAGGAAGACATCTTAGGACACAAGAGAAACCCTTTTCCCATCACGTTAGTTTCTTTGTCTTGCCAGTACACGTATGGTGAATATTGAACAATGTCGAAATCTAAGAGTGCATTTAAAAAAAAACGAACCGTAAAAAATTACCAAAACTATTACAATGATTAACTTGTTAAAAGAAAATAGAGTAGAAATATGACATAAGTATTTATTCAGTACAAAAATAATAGGCATAATTATAATATTTGCATTTATCATCCATGGTAAATGACAGTTTTCACTGTCTGTGGCAACCCTGCTGCGTTGACAGCCGTCACTGTTAGGTAGTAGTCTGTATGGGGAACCAACGGCGATACACGCATACCAGTTTTCATGGTTTCTACCCACTGCATGACGTCACTTCCGCCCAAGACGGTACCGAGGGAGACCTCAAAGTACAGTGGAGAGGAGGAGACGAACATTCCGTCCCAGGTCAAGTCAACCGTGCCGTTCCCATGCCATGCAGAAGTGAGAAGATTCGAATCTGTAAAAGTTAATAATAGACACAGGTCTTTGCTTACTTATGTGCGGCCATTGTTGTTTCTCCGTTGGTGTTATTACAACGCAGCTCTATTTGTATTGTGAGCTTCAGTTTGTATTTTCTACAAACACTTTTACACAGAAACCTCTAGCATACACGATCACGATGTATATTGTTTTAAATTTTCAGAACATTGTGTTGTAAAGAAAACAAACAGATTTATATTGACCCTTGCACACACTTCACACTAGGCGACTGTGCTACGCTCACCATTTTTTGTGTCAACTGGTGAGCGTGTAAACGACGTGTCACCTAAAATTCCAACTACTCTGTATAACACACAGTGATGTGGACTTCAAACAAACGTTATTGTGAAGATGACATCAAGTAAATGTTTTTTTTAATGGCGCTATAATTTTAACTTGATGTGACTCGGACTTCTGAGATGAACTGATATACTTGTAGTGAGTCTAGGTTTCCTCTGCTCCAAAAGCACCATCAATTAAAGTCTAAAATGAAGTGAGGTGAACAAAACAATAAAGGAAAAGGTAACGCATACCCTGGCTTGTGGGTCTTGAGGTCTCAACTGTGAAATTCTGAATGATAGCCTGGCTGATCAGATCTGCATGATTGACAGCTCTGACAGACAGGCTATATGTTGCGTCATCCTCAAGGGTAAGATCTGACCAATTAAGATGCTCTTCCGATGCGGATCCACATCGTGTCCATGAAGATGTAGAGTAACTTGGTCCGATGAGACGGCACTGAAACGTGGGAAAGGAAAAAGGAAAAATAATAACATAAATTTAAATGTAGGAAATCATGTTAACAATATACAAATAGTAAAAACAATTGCCATGTCGACTGAATTTATCTGAAATAATTATAATAATTAATAGTTGTCTCCAGTCATATCAGTGCTACTCACCTGGTAAAATTGGATGCCAAATGGGTCCATGAATCCTTCCCATGATGCTTTGAGGAAACTAGTTTGTGACTGGTACCCGTCAAGCGTTGCAAACGCTGTGTCAGACACTGCCTTCACTTTCACGACGGCTGCCAGTGAACTGGGCGGCTCTGTTACTATGGTAACGCCGTCAGATGATTTCCATGATGACCTCCCGGCTTTGTTGTAGCATTTAACCGTAGCGAATAGTTTCTGACCTTCGACCATGACGCCAGAGAGATTTGCAATTATCTTGGATTCTGAATCTGGTGAAACTATGCCAGGTAAGACGTCGTCAAGCCCTGGTTCTAAACCTGAAAGGGGAAAAGTGTTATTTGTTGACATCATTTTCGACATATCTCTAACTTTTGGAAATGAATATTTTCCTAGATGTGTCACGTTACATCACAGAAAAATAGCCTGCAGCATCATATACGATTTTTGATTGGCAATTAGGGTACCCTTGACTGATTGATACGGCCGTGAACCAAACAAGATGGCCACTGAAGTAAACACTACTGAGATAAACATAACAGCTCATAAATTAAACAATCAGGGATCGCTTCAGTTAGAATCCTGTTGCATTTTAAACTTTAGAAATCATGTCGAATCTTACCAATGATCCATTCACAGTAATCGATTCCACTTTCTGGGTCAGACGCGGACCAACTGAAACAGATAGATTTGTCATCTGAACTGAAGTCAATATCTGTAAATGAAAAGGGAAGAAAACAAGAAGAAAGCGTATGTTCCCCATAATTATTGTTCATCTCGGCGTTTACTTTTAAATTGTATACTTTAATAATCTTAATAATGTCAATAATGGTTATCGATGGTCATTTCAGACCAGACTTTCTGACACTCGGCTTGATTTTGATTTTGATTGGGAGAAGCGTTTCTTGGCTTCAAATGAAAATCAATTCCTAGGCCTATTATCTGTCCTGTTGAGCATTTGAAAAAAGGCACAAGAAACAGTCATATTATAAAGGCAATTACTTTACTTACCATCTTCACCTGGACCGTCTAGTACCGAATTAATAATGGGAGTTGTCAGGTCAATTAGTACAGGATCAGAGGTCACTACCGAAGTGAGGTCAGCAGAATTCTTTGCCGTCACCGTGACGTAGATATGGGAACCATGAGACATTCTGAGTTCAGTATTGATAGCGTCTGTTTGGGTTCCAACGGACTTGAAGTTCTGCAACTGAGTACCACCTGAAGTGGTGCCTGAAACAATGAATTCAAATACCGCATGGCTTTTGATTATGGAATCCATATCAAAAACGAATAAAATGACTCTGGGACCCTTGATTGTACAGACATACTGTATCTCCCGCAATTCTTTGTGTGGCCATATTTTAGATATGTATAATTCAATAACTAAACAAATAAGACATGAAATTGGCATTTGCAATACAAGAGTTAAGATACATTTGCATTTGTCTAAGGTGAACAATAGGAAACAAGTGATTCTCTGGGAACAATAATATCTGAACTTACCTATGGCCCAATTGTAGTCAATTATTGGGCTCTCTAGGTCAAGGAAATGCCAACTGGCCTTGAGTGATGACCAATTGTGGATAAACTGTGTATGGACATCTACTGATCCCTGACCAGTGCTCGGTTCAATGGATATTAGTGTCACCTAGATTTGACCAATAATCAGACAAATTACATGGTATTACAATTTTCAAACTGACTGTTTGGTTAAACATATATCGATCTAACGGTAAAAGTTTCGGACTGGACTGTGTTATTGATACACACTTCAGCATTTAGTAGTTCTGGAAACGTTTTATTTAGAGCTACCAAGTGACCGGAGTGTTAAAAAAATGTAACGAAAAATGAAGTTAAACATAATATTAAATATAGGGCAAAAAAGAATCAGCACTGTAAAATCCATCTTCATCTGTTCTTTATATTTATTATTTTACCTGAATGTTGTCAAGTAGAATTCCATTCGATTTTCCAACTGTTGATATTGTCAATGTTGAGAGAGCTTCGCTGGCTGTGAAATAAAACCTCTGTTCATGCCATCGTATGGATGAAAGACTCTGATCAGAGTGACCGCCATTTGGTCGGCTGTACAACCTGAATATGCGGTTTAATCCTGGTGCTTCAATGCGACCTTCCTGGTTTAACAGAGGCTCATGAGACGGGACAACGTGACTAGTGAAGAAGAGAACCCGGTAATGGCTTCCCGGGGTTGAGTTAAAAGTTTGTGAGATCGATCCGTGCAATGATAAGAAAGAGCGTCCATTGGGAGCAATCTTCTTCCCGCGAGTGACCACAGTGATTTGGGTATCATAGCCAACTTCCCATGGCGCTATTTCATCCTGTGAGCCTTTGGATTCTTCCTCGGCATTTGTTGTGGAATTAACTACAGGCGATTCTGTCGACGAATCAATTTGTGGATTGTTAGTTAACTGGGTGTCATTCATCTGTATATATTTATGAACTGAACCATTTTCTTCCAGCCTTGGTTAAGTTACACTGAGTATATACTTAAGGTAAAACAGGACAGAAGAACCACAACAGAAAACCATGCATTATACCTTCACGGTTTGATTTTGAATAAAGGACTGGTATTTTACAATCACGATACCAGACATTGAGGTTACATTCAATACCTGGTTCATTTTGTCCTTCAAATGATGGATTCACGATGAGATTATCTCCAGTTTGGATGGAATTCTGCGGTTCGGGAGGAGTGACGTCAACCACAAACCCATCAGAGAAGACTTGGTCTGACGCTCTACCAGCTGCATCGACGGCTGACACTCTGGAGTAGTACCTAATACCTGTGATGCATGGAACAGCAATACAAACACATGGTTCAGTAGAAATATGTTAAAGTCATGATACATGACTGCAATGCTAAATATAAAAATGAACAACTTAATGGTAAAAACTTCAATTTGAGAGCTAAAAATTGTACCCATAAACGGTTCTATCTGAAATATTTTCGTCCGACGCTCCTTCATTTGGGATCTGCAAACAAAATGTTTGACCAAGCTTCGAACATTCTTTGGTTATGTATGTCTGTTACATGAACATCCCATTGGAAGAAAATTTGTTCATTTGGTTGTAGAAGATGTTTTAAACTTGACGTTTTATCACCACGTTTTATGACGTCATGAAAACAGTTTATGGAAAAGATCTTTATATAAATCAGAATTCGTTTTTCGTCTTACCTCCCGTGAGAGGTACTAAGAGTGTCCGTGATGCCGATAGCTGCATCCTAACATCGGTACATGGGAGGACACTATCATCTGTAGGGTCAAGAGTTCGTCCAACACACCACTCATAGTGGTCAATGTAGGATTCCAGGTCTGTAAAGCCATGCCATGAGGCGGAGATCAGCGTGCTCGAGTTCTGGTATTCAACATCATGCAGATCTATGAGGAGAATACAGTCTTTAATTGTTTGGTGACTGGGTGTGATATAAGCGATGGCTAGCTGAAATACGGTAGTACAACATGTCCAATCAACTTGTATTGGTTTCCACTATGAATGTGACTGAGCTTAGTGGTGCCTTTTTAAGAAGGAAGATAGCCTTGTCTGTGCAAGGTCAGGTACAAACACCATCAAGGCGAAAATTAAACGTTTTAGCGCCTTAATAATTTATGTTCGCATCATTTACACTGTTGAACCGTCCAACTATTCAATTGGTAGTTCAACATTCTGCAGCCCATATTTCTTATAAATTCGGTGACCTTCGGTAGAATTTGAGATGCAAAAAATGAATGGTCCTTTCAAACAGAAACCATTGTGGTATAACTGTAATTTTGAATTGAAGAAATGTTGTATGTCATACCTAACCCATCAAACACCAGACCAGCATCCGGTTGTATCAGATCAACCAAAAAACCATCACTGCTTCTGAGTGTGCGCAGACCAGCTTTGTTGATTGCCCGTACGTTGCTATAGTGACGGTATCCGCTCTGCAGACCAAGGTCAGTGAACTGTGCCCTTGATACACTCGATGGCAAGATATTGTCGGCAAAGTGACGGATATCTTCACCTAAAGGTAGACAAAATGAACCACTATTGTTAAACAATAGTGTTTTTAACATACCAATACCGGTAATCTTCAGGATATATTACCTGTTACTAGAGGATTGTACCATACGATCGGTTCAAGAAGCCCACACAAGACTGACATTTTAAGGGGAATGTTATTTTACTATACTACTTTGAGGGATTGATAACTCGTGGTCCAAATTCCTAACACTTATTGATGACACTACCTCCTTTAAAAGTGCTCAGCGAGACCTCGTAGCGTGATATCTCATCTCCTCGAAACACTCCCTCCCAAGAGAGGTACAGAATATCAGGATCGGTGAGATAGTCGGTATCCTCGGAAGACTCGTCGGTTGCTAGATCCTTTATCTGAAAATTTAAAATAATATTACACAATTTCAAATTAAAAACACTACTTTAAAACAAAACCAAAAGCTATCTCTCTATGTACCTAATGGTTCAAAATGTCTAATAGATCACCAACGACTTCATTTTGATTCATAAAAGTGTTTTGACAATCAAAACTAAATTTGTATTCCATGCTTACCTTTCTTCCGCGAACTGTCGAGATTTCTGGAGCCTTGATATCTGGAGTAACACCATCTGATCTAAACACGGCGTACGTGTTAGCATTATACCAGGCACGAACGTAAACATGATATTTCACCCCAGCAATCAGCTTTCGGTCTGAACAGTTTTACAGAAAATGACACAAACAAAACACAAGTATAACATTGTATACCTTACATTTCTCCAGTATTACTTTTGTGATCAAATCTTTTACAGATTATTGTATGAAACACATTTTTACATGGAATTTGATATAACCCTCAATGTTATCCTCAATATACTCTGGAGTACGATATACCAACATTCAAATTATACAGACTGGTCTTGGTCTACGTTAAACCATTCCAACAATACCGTACTGACCCACACTGTACATGGATATTGGTGTAGTACTGAGAAGGCCCATAAAATAACAATGTATATTGTAAAAGCAATTGCTTCATAAGGCTTGACAAAACATATTAATTTAGAGTGAAAAGTGACAAGTTTCGATACAGTGTGATGAACCCCATAACAAAATACGGCCGAACAGGATCTTGATACCAATCAAGATTAATAGTATACCAACAATGATCCAGAATATAACCAACTATAAAAATCCAATATAACAGGACAATAAATTTCATATGTCGCATTTCCTCGACTGAAGAATACCTTTATCGAGCATGGCGATGGTGTGATTTTCCTGTCCGATGTCAAACCAAACCCTTTCGTTGGCTTGATCGAATACCCCTGTAGGCTCAACATCTGATGACGAGTCGTCCCCAATACTCCATTCATACCTTTAACCAAATCAAATCAAAGAGTTCTGATATTGTTGTACGAAGTAAATATTTTGCAATTTTTTCAAGAATTTAAATCTCCAACCCGCCATACACTGCCGAGTTAAAACCTTAACATAATGTATTGATGTCCTTTCATATATCATAGTTCAGATGATTCGATTGATCTAAAGGCACAGAAACATCGGCCGAATCAGTCTGTTTTGTACTGTGTCCTGCCCAACTTAGCCAGGTTTCGCAAGATCGATAACGAAGTCCCGATCAGAAACCACACTCTAGTTTCTGCAACTTATAAAATGAAGCATTGTTTATGAAAAGCAAATCGATATCTTAGCAATGTTGAACTCGATATAACAGAGATATATAGACTTACCACATGATATCAAGTCCTTTCTGCTCATTGACCCGCCATGCAGCAGCCATCATATACCGCGTGGCAGTGTCATCAATATCGATCAATTTATTGACATCATCAAAATTAAGATCAACCACATCCAGAACCTCAATCTCGGTGTTAGAATTGTCTTCATGGGGAATAAGGAAACACGAATTATTATGAACGTTGTTATGCATGATAAGTGTATGTGTTTGCACTATTTTTATGCCCCGCCGGCGAAGCAGCCCGAAGGGGCATATGGTGTTTGCCTTGTCCTTGCGTGTGTGTGTGGGTGTGGGCATACCCACCCATCCTTGTGGGGTCCAAAACACAACAGAACAATGGACCCCACAAGGGATTCTTTGTAAAACCTGTACCCCAGAGGGGAATTCTACATAAAAGGGAATAATAGAACAATAATAGCAGGACCCAACAAATCACCAGCTGTGAGGGTGTGTGTGTGTGTGTGCAATCATTGTCCGAGCGATTACTCAAGAAGGACTTGGCATATCAACTCCAAACTTGGTGTGTGGATTGGTCTTGGGGTCCTATAAAAGCCTATTGTTTTTGGATCCCATACAAAAAATGTCAAGGTCATTATGGCTAAAACAAAAGAAATGTTGTCCGAGTGATAACTCAAGAAAGCCTTGGCATATCAACTCCAAACTTGGTGTGTGGATTGGTCTCGAGATCCCCCAGAAGCCTGTTGTTTTTGGACCATCTAAGTTAAACGTCAAGGTCATTATGGCTAACACAAAAGAAATGTTGTCTAAGCAATAACTCAAGAATGAGGTAATCTCAGCCTTGCGTGTTTGTTAACACACCATTCTTGTTTAATTCGAAATAAATCGTCAATTTTTCAGTGCTATATCAGCAATTTAAAACAATGCCAAAATATATTTGCCTAACTCCTGAAACAAGGCAGCAAAATGTAAGATAACTTTCAACAAACATTGTAAGTTGTAGAAGAGGTTGCTTTGAATTTGGAGTTTGGTCTAGACGAGCATCATGACAGGAGATTGTCACAGAATTTAGATAAATTTGAGAGCATTGTAAATCAAAATTAGTGTCAAAGGCAGTTGTAATAGAGCCTGACCTCTCAAGTCCTGCACTAACTGCACATATATGTCCACTTACTTGTGGTTAAATCATTGCATTCTTGTAATGGGTCACAGGATCTATGAATGGGAGCACAAGCACAGTGACCCTCACATGTTGTTGATTGGCAACGACGTAGCAGGACCAAGGCACCCTCATCGGGCGATGTTTGAGAGATTTCAAATGTGGAATGGTGGCGACTACTTGGTAGCCCAACCTTCAATGACAAAATTGTGTAAAGCTGTGTTAACAAAAACAAAATATTACAATGTCTTTAACAATATTTTATCAAGTAATTGAAGGAACGAAACCTATCAAAAATTCAGAAGGAAAACATATTAATTTAAAATAACAATTACCCCATTTACAGCCCATACTGATACGTAAAGGTAGTGATTGTTGGAGTCAGTTATACTGCCCTCTACTGGTATAATTGCCGTCTGCGCAATGCCTTCGTCCGGCGACATGCCATAACTGCTGTGGTTCACACGAACTGGTCCACTCTGCAACAGAAACGCAATGAGAGGGTCAAAATTGAGGTTTAAATTAATAGAGTTGATAAATAAATAAATAAAAGTATTTATACTTACTGGTGTGAGTTCTGAGCCTCCGTATGTTCGTCCGACAGAAACAAAGTAGTGACTGATTCCAGAGTGTAAATCAGCAAACCCGAGCCAGGCAAGGGCAAATGATCCAGTGGAGGTAAAGGTGTCCTCTAACCATGTCATCCAACCAGAGTGATAGCGTGGAGGCTGTGGGGTTGTCATTGACTCTGTCGACGTTTCGTCATAAGTGTCTCTAGGCTTCAGAAATAGTGTTATGAGCATAAAGTAAGACTGGGAAATATTGTGAAGTTCTATAACCCTTTGATGTACCAACAATTTTGTCTTTCAATGATACAAACAACATTACTCGGCACAAACCTCATTCAAGATTAAACTTTTCAGCTGGCATAGTTTAAATTAAAAAATGTTACTTAAAAATAATGTAATACTTAAAGAATAACAGTATTTTTTAGAAGGCTAAACAAATAACAGTGAAGCGGCAGCATTGAATCAGTGATATATAATTGAGTTGATCGTGAACTTACTGTAGTAGTTCTCGTTACTGAACTAGTAGATTCTGGCTCGCTTGGAGTTATCCAATTTATGTGATGACGTTCCAGAGTAGCTGCACTCCATGTCCAAGCTGCAAATGACCCTACGGTTGGGGAGCTACCGTCTACCTGTACAAGTGATAGATGAATTATCAACGCCTTGATAAAATGCTTAATTGTAACGATATACTATCAAATTAGTAATGTTCAAAGAGGAGGATAAAAATTCAACTGTGTCAATATGAAAATGACAACAAACAATTGTACATGCTGACGCATAAACCATTTCCTTTAGAGTGTTTTGTTCTAAATTGCTAAGATGAAACCCCTGCGCAATGGTTTAAATTTTGATTTATATAATTATATTACAACTTACAAGAAACTCTGCTGACTTTGCTTCAGTACAGAGACCAGCATGGTTACATGCTACCACTGTGATGACATAGCGGCTCCCTTCATGTAAGGTCAGATTGGTAAAGGTGTAGTCTACCTCACTTCCGGCAATCTGTGAAATGATGACAATTTATAATTCTTCACTTTAACTAGACACAATGACACCCATTTGCCACGTGTGAGGACTGTTTTTCAATGGAGCGACTAAGTACTCAAGCTACAAAATTACAAAGTCTAATGTATTATAATGTTACCTCTGCCCCAGGAAATTTGTATTCAGGAACATTACCTTTAGTGTTGGAATGTTAACATCTCCGTTATGATGTGTGCTCACTGACACGTACTGGTCCTTTATGCCACTCTCTGGGTCATCGAACTTCCAGAAGAATCGAATGACGTCACAGAGAACCTAGACAAATAGAATTGTCAGTAGAAATTATACACGTAAGGGAGTATGACGGTTTCAGACGAATTGTTAGAGTTACAAAGCTTGAATATTCAAGCTACAATTTATCGCTCATTTTTAAGGATTTGATGCAACTTCTTTTCATAAATGTTAATCCCCTTAACATGAAAGTCTTGTAAATGTGTTCCCCAATAAAAATTATAATAATATTAATAATAATAATAATACGCAGTTCTTATATAGCGCTTTACACTCCCGATGGGTGTCTCAAAGCGCTCAGTATTTTTCCTCCAATAACACACACGTAATACTGACATGAATATGAATTGGCACAACAAAAATCTGTTCAATATTTTGCAATAATGATTCAAAATGACACTCTAAGAGACAAGGAAAACAATGACACCAAAAGCTTGTTATATCTATAAATAAGATAACATTTTTTAAAATATCAGTTTAACCTGAGTGTTTCTGACAACTATCCCCACTGTTTCATTCACTGTTGGTTCCTGAATCACTTGAGGTGGGCTTGAATCCACACGGAACCCATTGGATGAAGCTTCACTCCACATGCCAATCCTATTATAAGCACGGACTGTGATGTAGATATCAGTATTTTCTCGCATCTGATTCAACTCCGATAGGAACATCAGAGCAGATTCCGACAGCTCAATACGTGTTGATGAAAGGATATCAGCAGAGCCTGGTGTGGTACCAGCTCGCCATTCATAGTACGAGAGACCAGAATGGGGGTCATGGAAACCCCACCAATGTGCAGAGAGCTGCTTCCTGTAAAACGAGCAAAACAATAAAAAACCAGGATTTACACCCAGAGGTTCTTCAAGCATGTAAGATGGGTTCAACGTATATTTATTTCAGTCAAATCTTGAACTATAAACAAACACCAGACAAGTTACACCACGTACCAATAGTTAGGCCTATGATGATGTTAGTTAACTGAATTTTGATTGGTATTTTCTACCAAATCAAAGTTTGAGTATAACTTTATAATTATCGTTCAAAATTAAAAATATCCCGGAGGTGGGTATTTTTTTTATCAGATTCCCTGAACGTTAAGATAGTTACATGTGTTTGCAATTAATGGATGAATTGAGCAAAGTCAAACTCAAGAAGGAAACCAACCTTGACGACCGAAAGCTGATATCGCCACCACCGGGGCTTCCATCATACACGCGACCAACTAACGGGGGCGAGTCATCAACCAGAACCCCATCAGATGTCACTGAAGCACATAGATCCGCAGCGTTGCAGGCCGTCACAGTTACATAGTATGTGAAACCAGGCACAAGGTTCAGGTTGTCAGATTTAAATTCTAAAATTAAAATGTTTCAGAAATTCATGAAAATTGCCAATAGGGTTTAATTTTAAGTCTGCAAAATTGAATGTATTAAAGTGTGCCAATAGCTTGCTCTGGCGACGATTGTGTAGTTTTTGGAAGTCTATATATTTTGCAAACAACATCCATATTCATAAGTGTGAATAATGCCAAGTGAATTTTCTTACTTTTGCGTCAAATGCGTAACTTAGTTCGTATAAATCTGTGGACGTGCATGTACGGATAATGTCGATTTTTAGAAGCGAGGCTTTCAAATACTTTTCTTCGGACGGAACTAAAAAATCGGCGTACAATAAGATCAGGGGATGTCGACTGCCTCAATTTTATAAAACAAATATCAATAAAATTGACGATGTAATTTTGTGTACCAGTATCAATTCCGATGTGCTGCTCTGGTATGACGTCACTACATCCTTTACACGTCCCTGTCTTCAATGAATAACCGAGGAGGGTGCTATGGGGATCATGAAACCCTTCCCAGAAGGCACTTATCGTCTTTCGGTCCTCCTGGAAGTCACGATCTCTGTGATTGGATGATGCGAGAGATGGATCCCCATCGAAGACGTGACCAGCCACTGGAGGGCTCTCTTCTACCGTGAATGCACCGAACGCCTTCAACGTGATCAAACCAACATGGTTGATGGCCTGAGATGGACATTGTTCAAAAGAGGCACTGTTAAATTCTCTCTTTAAGTTAATTTGTCAATTTTATGTCTGATGCAAACGATTACGACAAAACCCTATGGCATAACTTATTGTCAATTTATTTTCAAAATTTGAAACTTGCCCTGTACTGGCTGGAATGGAGACTGTGTTGTTGGGACACTACTCACCGAGCATGTGGGAGTGCTGATGATGAGTAATATCATTTCACTCTTGCAAAATGCTAACCTTAATTGAAATGAAATAAGAGTGACCCTCATGAAGGGTCAAAGGGCGTGAAGGGTCAGTTACTCCAGACTCTGAGTCCTTTCTGGTGAATGGCATGACGTCAGCATGACCCGGATGCGAACCCACTGCCCACTCGAAGTACGCGATGCCACTTTCCATGTCAGTGAAAACATTCTCCCAACTAGGACAGAATACAAATGTGTTTAAAACATTTTAATATCAAATAGGTATTGAATCTTGAAAATTCACTATTTGATCAACGAATCAACCTTTACTTTGTCTAGAATACAACAGCAACTGTTTAAAATGATAAGTTTGGAACTTTGGAATATATTAAGTTTTTTCCCATTAATCTTTAGGTGAAAGGACACAGTTTTTTCAGTTCCTGTTCTGCCAAATAATCCCCAGCTTCGTTTGATACTAATAGTTTCTTTTAATTTTTTTCTCTCCAAACACAGGGCCTTTGGTGGCATAAATTCTCTTAACCATCCTTGCTCTTTAGATAGGAAAAGCAAGAATCAAATAAAACATGCATAATTTTGATTTAGAGTCACCTTGCTGAGATAGCGCTTGTAGACAAGAGGAAGCTGCCCCCAACATCCAATGTGTAGATATCACTCACGGTCGGAGGTGTCGTGTCAATCATAATTGCGTCAGACATTGATAATGTAAATAAACCAACAAAGTCAGTGGCTAATAGGCGAAAGAAAAAACACACCGATTGGGTTTTCTTATTAAAGACAATTATTTTGGTTTAATTGGGGAAAAACATTGAGCCAGTATATAGAAGAGATCTTTGTTTTATTGAAAATACAATAACGGTCAGAACTCATAGTCATTCCCTAAGAAAGGAAATCTTTGAATAATTACAAAGATCTGTGAGTTCATTTCTGATAATCTAATAGTTTCGTATCCAATCATTTCCCACTGTTTTCTTCAAATTTGTGTTCACTTTTTATAACAAAATTACACAATAAATGAAGACATATTTATGAATCGTTCTCATTACCTTTAATGACTGCATAGTAGGTGTGGCCATTCTGTAACCTCAAGTTGTGTAGGATGATGCTGTTGGTGATACCGACACGGGTAAAGTCTTGGACATCGCTTCCACCTGGCATGGATCCTGTAAACAGTTAAAGCCATCATTTAAAATAAATCAGTAATTGGTAATTGTTTGGACAACAGGTGTTTTTGAAATTAGTGTGTTTAAAGATACCATTAGGCATAGTTATTGGTAAAAGAAGAGAATTTTAATCTCACCGATTGCATACTCGTAGTATTTGATTCCAGAGTGATGACGTGCAAGGCCGTGTTCCTCGACGTCACTGAACGACTCCCATTGTATAACCAGCTCTGAAGTGGAACTCTTAACAACAACAATATATATACCATACGATTACAATATTAAGAGTTTTTTTAACAGATGAAGCTGTTCTTGCCCTGAATGGTTTTCATCATGTTCAAAGTTCAACACATTGAGCAAAATTCCAGCTACAATTAATGTGAGGATGTCGCTTTAGAAATTTATTTGCATTTGCTTAAATCGGCAAAGTTCCACTATATACATGATACGGTATTTTAGTTTGCAATAGATCCTAAGCAAAGATTGAAATGATTATACGATATGAAACGTATTATTACCTGATATATGTTGTGTTTATACCAGCCGATCCAAACAGAGCCAGGTGTCGGCGGGGTCGTATCAACGACCACACCGTCGCTACAGCTGGACACTGACGGCAGAGAATCCTTCCACGTCTCATGCTCAAGTGTGACTTCATCAGCGTGGATGCAGATGCGGTAACGGATGCCGTGTTCGAGGGATAAGCCATGGACATTCACAAACTCTTTATCTACGCAGCACGATTCAATCAGTGAAACGCATGAGTAAAATGGAAAACTTTTTCTTGAGCGTCGATAATAGAGTCAAACTGTCAGTCTTATTACAACTATTTCCTTACCTGTGTTTCCACAACCTTCAGCCATTGGATGTTCGCAAGGATAGTTCAATCCATTGTCCAAGTCTCCAAATTCGGCAGATCCTGTGTCTTTAATAACCGCCCAGACGTATTCCCTGTGACGTAATGAAGGCCAGACTGCTGATAAAACGTTTGTTGATGAGATGTAGTTCTTATCGGCTTCAGGCCACAGAGCATTCTGCTCTAAAGTAACTTCATCTATAGGGAGAGAGAACAACATTTTTGACTTTTTGTTATTTTGAAATGTTATCTATCCATGTTGTCTGCCGTGGCAGCGTGGTTTTAATAAAAAAATAAAAAATGGGTTGAATTTCGGCCAAACCTGCCACAGCCCTCTAGCCTTGTACTTTTTATGATTTATTTTGTCTCCGATTTGTAGAAAAGTTCGTGTGATGGGGTAGTCATGGGTACGTACTCATTATGGTGTTGAAATGGTTTTAGAAATGTTGTTTGCCGGACAAAAGGGTTTGTAACAGTGAGAATAATTTATAAGCAAAGAAGGTACTAAACATGGCCATTAACTGTAAATACAGAATCCCCAGACATGGTCAAGATCTAGGGCCGTCCGAGGACATTTTGGAACGAGCTATGGAATGAAGCTATCTTACCGTAGACATAGGAAATCCGCGCGAAGGACCCCAGATGTATATGCGGTAGAGTGAGTGAGTGAACAATTGATACTATTAAATGCCTATTTTGACGCATTACTGCCTTCTTGACAGTACAATACTCAAAGACCACATGGCTGAGGTTGGGACTTACGGTCTGAGTCGATGACAACATGCGGTTTAACAATCATCACATCATCACAATCCACAACCTCTTTGCTCACTATGGAGGAAAGTCCAGCCTTATTGTAGCCCCTCACAGCCACCCGGAGACAGGTGTCATGGTCGACATGTCCTTCCAACGATGCAGTGAAATCGGCCTTCAAATGTAACAAAAAAAAAGAACACAAAACTTAATTTCTAACAGGATTTGGGGTGATTGAAGTAATTTAATGTAAACATTTCTTGTTAAAATTATCACGTGTATTTTTGTTTATTAACAAGAAGTAGAAAAACATACCATATCGCCAATGACAACCAAATCATCAATGCGTTCCCATTCGCTCAACACAGCACTGTCTTTCCCATCTTCGGCAATAGTCCACTCGTAGAAATCCATCAATTCTAACTGTCTATCATGGTTGATGTACGCATGCTCAAATGACTGGAAGACCACGTGGAGATTTGTACTTTTTGAATCCGTCTCTATGCTATCGATTGTGATATCGCCTACCAAAGGAGGCTGGGAGAGTACCAAGAATCCGTCACTTATAATCGGTTGAAAGCAGACACTCACGTGGCAGAATTTAACCTTTATAAAACAAAGACAGAAACATAATTAATTAAAAACAAAAACATTGTCAAGTAGGTTTGTAGATACGTTGGTCGAGCATATCTTTAGTTCGCCCATCCATAATTTTTCTCTGAGAGCCTTGCTAAATATTTTTTAAAAGGAATTTCAACCTTAGTTTTTAAAGCGATTCCCCTTTATAGAATTGTAATAAATAATTATATAGTTCCATGAAGAATAAAGTATTTCTTAGCGTAAAATATTAAACTCAATTTTCAAACGATCCTATCTTACAATGGAACGATTCGTGAGCACTTTAGTTTGTATATATAAAGTTGCATACGATCATGCTAAATAATCTGTTGGAAGAAATAAACATTCATTTTGTAAACAATAATTATTTTGAAAAACTGGTCCTAATAATAAACATTGTGCTTAGTTACCTTAGACCTCAGATGTGCTCCGTCATCCAATCCTAGTCTTGCATCCAAATAGTTGAAGACCATACCAAGATCTTGATAATCCAATAATGTGACCCACTGCCATGAGGTGGTCCCATCTAAAATAAATGTTAGGATATTGTTAGGACGTTGATACAAATCAGCGTTCACAAATCTAAGGGCAAGAAAACCTTAGAAAATTTACATGTTTTGATTGAACTTAAATTCAAATATGTAAATAACAAACTTGTGACTTAATTTCAAATGAGCTAGGCTAGAATGATACTTTTTTTATTTGATTTGTTTTTCTTAAAGAAGTTGGGTTTCAAGTAATACGTGTACACCTTTAATTAAATTTAAGGCTATGTACCATGGTAAGTCTGAATCTCTTGTTCCACTGCCCATAAGACATTGGTTACAAAGGGCTGTAACATCTCCGGGATGGTCCATCGGGCGGAGATACCAGATGCAGAAGACTGGTATGTGACGTCATCCTCACACGGTTGAAGTGGGGCAATTGAATGATGAGATAACCCAATGGGCGTGGTTACTGAAGAGGAAATGTGGTCAGAATATTAAGATGAAGATAGAACCAACACAGATAAACTTAAGCCAATAGTTGAATTGCCATCATGGCGTCATCATAGCTTGGACAAGCCCAATATCAGCCTGACCTTGATTGTAACAATAACTATGGAAACTACATCACAAACTACAAACATGTCTTAAATCCTTACACATTTGTTCAAAGAAACAGCCAATAGTCTTACTGTTAGCAGGATCACATCCGAGTCCATCTTTAATAAATGCCCCTTCTAAGATTTGACCCTCTGGGATGACCTTGATACCGTCTGACGTCACGTTGACACTTCCAACTTCAGAGGTTGCCCGGACGGTAAAGTAATAAGTCTAGACATTGCAAATAATATAAAGTTACTGTTTTATTTCTAATAGCGTAACTTTCCTAAGCATTGACAACCTTTAAATTGTAATGCCATTTGTTGAATTTGTTTAAAAACTGAAAGTTTATGTGCAGCGCAGTGTTGCATAACTTCAGACCAAACAAGTTCCCAAAATGAACCCTTAAGAAGGTAAAGTTATATGACTCTGTCTTAACCTTAAACTTCTTTATAAATGTGTGGTTTACCCTGATGGGTGATTTAGCATTAGCTACGCCAACATAAGCACGCACTGACATTCCAAATTTAAACCTAGGTATTAAAAAAAATTTCAGCTGCCTAAAATGTGTCCAAAATATGACTACCATGAAAGGTGTAAGATCTAGTCCGTCCAACTGGTAGGAAGTTGCATTGCGGACGTCAATGAAGCCATTGCTGACATCGTATGAACCCTCTCTTCCCGTACCAACGGCTACTTCATAATTGATATCAAGATGAGGATGTTCAAATCCAAACCACTGAGCAGAGATTCTTGACGTATTCCTCTGAACATCGACGTCCTTGACAATCTAATGTAATAAGAAAGTAAAAACCGTCAGCAGAAACTAAAATGTATTTCAATTAACAAAAATAACTTAGTTTATTTCTTAAACAACAACTATTTTCCAAATTCCCCACTCTCTGAGGTACATACCCCAAAGTCAACAATAACCTCTTCCCCAGATGGTGTAACATCCAGCACGACCCCCTGTGATGGAAACTGCACGATATGCCTGTAGACAGACGAGGTTCCCACTGTCGACAGCCCGGCACCATTCTCAGCTTTGACTGAGATGTAATATTCATGATCACCATGGAGATACCAGCTTAGACCATCCAATAGGAAGGCGGCACAGGAGGTGCGGGACTCACACGGACCGATGACGTAGTCTGTATTTGATCGAAAGGAGGTGATCTCTGTGCCTCCTCTAGTATGTCCTACAGCGGGACCGGAAAACAAAACAATTATTGTCGTAGTTGACAACTATCAGAAAAAAGTCAACATTGAAACAATTTATTTGTATAAACCTCTCAAAAACAGTTTGTTGTAAGTGTTGTTGATCATTTAAACGTAACACTTTAATGTTGATAGTTTAGTTATACAAATTATAACGACTTCATATGTTACGATTGCACAAGGTTTGCTTATACAAAGACTTTTCATCCTATGACAAACTCCTCTTTAGTAAAAGAGTTAATGATTCTACAACTAATTGAACTAACATCTTGGATGTCAACAAATGAACTGTTTTGTTATCTCACCAATGCCAACTTGATATGCAAGATCTGCATCCTCATTGTCCGTGAAGCCGTCGTCACCCCATTCAGTGACCAAATAACCGTCGTCTAAATGAACGAGAATGCGGCCAACAAACATGGGTCGTGTGGTGTCCACGATGATAGGTCCAACAAACTTAAAGAGGAAACCAAATTAAAATTTTTGTTTTTAACTTGTCACCTCTGAAATTTCCTTCGGTTTGTTATTTCTTAAACCTTTTCCCAACCAGCAAAATAGAGAACCGAGATTTGATCATAGGAAATTCCAAAGCTTCCATGCCTTTAACAATTAGTGTTTCATAGCACTATATCATAAGTGTATAACTCTCACTTAAACTCCACTCATTCACTACTCTAACCTGTGCAAAGCAGAAGCCGTCAAGTATTGTACAAACTATTGTCTAAAATTGATTGTCACAGTATCAAAAGTGAGAATAAAAACATAAATTTGGATATTGTTTACTTACTATACATCACATACCTTAGAATAAGCCAACTGTGCTTTATTGATAGCTTTAACAACCAGAAAGAAAACATTTCCCTGGCTAATATGTGGATGATACATCACAAAACGATCATGACCGGATGCTGACATGAAGGTCACAAGGTCAGGGGTCGGATTGGATGGGTCACTGCTCAGACCTATCTCGTAGTCGGAAATGGAGCTCTCTGCGTCACTCCCCGACCAAGACAAGATAATCTGGAAACAAACCAAATTGTTAATTGTTAAATACTTAATTATATTTCTTTGAAATGAAAAATTTAGAGAACTGAGACATGGTTAGAAAATATCCTGATTTGCAGTCTTCAATATGTGTACGTGTTGCTTCAGAAATGTGTAAAACCAACATTTGGAATATGCTTTCACATGGTTAGCATTTTATACTCTAAATAAATTTCTATCTATCATTAAGACTGGCTTTCTTTTAAGATCGATCATTTGCTAAAAAGTTGCATTTACGCTCTAAAAGCCTCCGCGGTTTAATAGTTTGGCTTAATCTCAGGCTACACAGGGATTACAGATTTTCCAGCGAAACGATTCTTTATCGGCTCAAACCACTGCTTGAAAAGGGGTTTAAGGTTGAAGGAAGCTTATCAAAAAGTTTTGAATTCCTTACATGTCTGTGTGAAGGAAGAAAGACTTTCTCTTGAATACCGGATGTCCACAGACAATTATTGTCTTCTCCGATGAATGGTATCGAGTCATTTGAGATGCGATTTCCTGGATACACCTCTATGTCACTCACTACCGTTGCCTTGGACCTGAATGCAGGGACAAGGCGTGGTCATAAATTATCTCTGGAAAGTATGATACCAAGCAAGCATACTTTAAACCTGCCAAGTTATTTGTGCTTGACATGTAACAAAGTATTGCACAGGGAGCTAGTCATATTCAACAAAAAACAGCCTTGTGGTGAGACCAAGGTCTTCGCTTCAATTGATGGAAAAGCAAACAAATAAATAAAACTATAGCCATCAATCCTTTTCAAACAAACTTGTACTAAGGTTGAGATAAACTTAGTGAAATATTACCTGCACACGTCAGACACGTTCAGTAGTTCAGTCTTCAATCGATGTTCATCAATGAACCACACACGTCCCTCACTGTCCTTGGCAAGACCTGGCCATATTCGAGCGTCACTGATTGATATATTATACAGCTCTGGTGGGCTAGTGTCGATCATGACACCATCCGAACAGATAGAAACAGAAGGCTCTAAGGCACGGTTGTAAGCGATAACTGTGATGAAGTACATGCCTGGTGATGGCGCTGTCCAAGTTGCATGTGTGGCGGTAGTTCTTGTCATCTATGGTTGTAATGTTGGTCAAAGAAAAGTAACTTAATTGTTATAGCTTGTATATGATTGTAACTTCACAGTGAAGCAAAATGTGTTTGCTTGACCATTGCTACAGATCATGCCTCGTGTATGCTTGTATTTGTTTGTAAATACATGTAGACCCATAGTGAATTATCTGCGTATGCTTGACCATAACTACATTTGATGCCTCGTTTATGCTTGTATGTGCTTGTAAATTCATATAGTGCCTTGCTTGACCATAGCTACATATGATGTATGGTGTTTGCTTACGTTTGTATGTTCATGTGAACTTTTGTGTGTACATGCTTGACCATAGCTACATGATGTCTCGTGTATGCTTGTATATGCTGGTATATTTATAGTGACTTAAATTGTATGCTTGACCATGGCTACATATGATGATTTGTGTTTGATATGTGACTTAACTGTGTATGCTTGACCATACCTACTTATGATGCTTCGTGGATGTCTATATATGCTTGTATTTGCATGTAGATTTATAGTAACTCAAATTGTATGCTTGACCATAACTGCACATGATGCCTCGTGTTTGCTTGTATATGCTTTTAGATTATGATTTGATTTTCAGGGCTTACATTGTTTTTGATGGAAGGTATCCTGTCTGCATCATTCCAGCATGTGAAGTCAAAAATATACTCATAAAATTTGACCCCGCTCTCCCTGTCAAAGAATCCTTCCCAGTGCGCAGCGAGGTCACTGACCTCCTGAAAGTCGATCTCATTTGACCCGCGAATCCCATCATGCACCACACCAGCTTGAGGGGGCGATGCGTCCACAGTGATCTATACATATACATTTCAGACAAAAGTTATAATTTAAGTGCAATAAACTTGTCATTTAGGTCGATTTCTTTTTACCCAAAACACTACTGTTTGTTCGAGGAACTATTCTTGAATCCTACCTGGATTGTTTGAGATGTCACCAGTCTAGCATGGTTGGTAACCGTCAGCATAATGTTATAGTTAAAGCTATGCACACCAACGTGGAATATAGGTTTGAATCCGTAGTCCACCTTGTAACAGTCACCGACAGGGACACACATACATGTTATTGGATCACAGTCTTCAATATCCTAGGAGAACAATAAATATCAACCAAGTATAACTGGAATTATAATTTAATATGTTTTCTTTAATTGATGGCTTTCACCAACAGCTTTCAAAAAGAAAAGAAAAGATAGGCAGCAGACGTATTTCCTTTTACCTGGTCAACTTTGACTGCAGGAACTTGCTGACCTCCGTGTTCAACCTCGCTCCCCGTCTGATTGTCAAATAGACGCCACTCGATGGTTCGAACCCCACTGTGTATGTCATAGGTCCTAAACTCCACACTGATAGATAAAATGGGAAAGGAATGGACTTGTCTTTTCTCCAATGAATCAGGAAGGAAGGAAATCGAATCTCCAACATTAAGCACAGAGCGCCTTTTTCACAATTATTCATCAGTCACATGAGTTTAATCTACTCGACGGCTTACACTTTTGAGAACATCTATTTAAATTTTCATAGATCAATCAGGTTGTAGAGAAAATTAGTGACTGTTATCACCACCTCGAGGTATTTCAAGAGAAAGAAAAGTTCCAACTATTTTTCCAAGTTCATGAAAATTAAGGTCATAATAAAATCCTACCAAGCGTGTCTTACCTTAAATCGTTCAAGTCGACTGAATTATGTACGGCTATATTCACATCATTGCCCCGAACAAGCCAGAAATCTTCAATGATTGGTGGAGAAGAATCAGCATGAACTAATACACTGTCCCTCACGAAGTGACCAGCGATATCTCTAGCCTCTACCCAAAAGCGAATGGAATCGCCATCCACCAAGGTCAAGTCATAAGTTGCTTGTGTGTTCAACGCTTCATTACTCCAGTGGCCCGCGTTGTCTTCAGACGCGTCAACGATTGGCCTGCCACCGATGCTGTGAAAGACTCGGAACTGTGTAATGCCGAGGGCATTTGGGATTGCTGCACGGCCTCGCTTTCCGAAATTCTGGTCATAGTCTGCTCAAAGGAAAACATGTGAGAGGGAGCAAAGTAAGCAAAGACAAACATTTTGTATTCTAAAAATGAAATGCGATGAAATGTAAAGTAAAATCAAGGTCCAGATCAGCTCAGTCGGGATCCTGACATTATCTCGAGTCCAATTGCCATGTACATACAATCTTGCATGTTAAAAGTATTTTGTGCATTGCTCGTGGCCTATGCAAAAATTGTTGTATGTTTTTCGTTTTGAAACGTCTTCATCTTAAATCACGTGCAGAGAAAATTGGCGAAAATCGGGCCATTCAACTTTAATGACTTAGGGAGTCTTGAAACAAAATCAAAAAATAATCTAAGTTTCCAGTCCCACTAAATGGCAGCTATCCTAAAAAAATATAAGGTGGAATTTCAAGTTAGTTTTTTTTACTTGACACGTAGGTGTACTCACCATCATCAATACTACCACTAGCCCATTGACCAATTGGTTTTAACAACCCCTGGTTAACGTGATGCAAGTTAATGAAATGGTTCGTCCAGTCCAGAGGTACCGAGGTAGTTCCTCCAGTCGTTCCCAGTGTGGTGATCCACTCATAGCTGGTTTGTGTGGTAGCAGACAGAACACGCATTGGGTATGTGTCCTGTATGGCCACGTCATTCGGGTCATCGTCAAAGAAAACGAAACGTCTACTCAGGCGAGTGTTGCCAGCGTTGTCATCCACGGTCAAGACGATAGAGTAGACACCTTAAGTTTTAGTACAGAAGAAAACGCATCCTTGTCACTAAACTTGTAGTTTTAATTTTGAGTAATTCTGCAGTTTCCACAAAACTGTTACTCAAAACAGTTAAATAATGTGGGTAGTGCGAAATGTGCCCCACACATACCTCTGCTGTATCATAACTTTTTCAACCGTTTTAAAATGTCACAGGTACCCTTTTCTATACAATTAACCATTGAGAAACTATTTTTCCCCCGCAGTATTTATCAAAATACTTGCTTTCACTCATTTCATTTTCAAACTATGATTTAAGTCAGGTATGCCAAGTAGTTCTGTAGGTACAAAGACAATCTCCACAGACTCAATTCTACTGATTCCCATCATTTTATCGACGTTTACTTGATACAATGTAACGTCAACCTTAAGTGGCTGTATTTCTTGATTTAGGTTACAGCAATAGAGTCCAACATTCTCCTGAAGATGATCAGAGCACACTGATCGAAACGTTGAGGTGTTAAACCGGTGGTACTTCTCAAACCCACCCCAGTTCATAATGAGATTGATTACATGTTGTCTCCGCAAACCTCACTTGATTGATTTAGGTTATTACTGAACTTGAACATTCAGTCTAAACCCTGTGATATTTGTTAACGTACCGATATGAGGTAGGGTGATCTCCTGTCCCGATTCAGTGATATCGGAATAAACAGCTGGACTGTCATTGATTTCCGTCATCTGGTCACCATGGCTTCCTGACAGTTGTCTCACTTGTAGGTCAAAGTCCTTGATACCAGAAAGGCCGTCGACCCAGCCTTCCCACGTGACCGTAAACATTGCCTTTTAAAATAAGTAATGACAATTAATATTATGATGATAAATATGTTGATGCACGGTGCTAAAGTGTAGCATTAAACATGAAATACAAGCCAACAAGTTGTATCTTGTCATGAAAACGTGGACTTTCGTTGCAGTTACAAAAACAAAGAAAAAACGTACACAGACAAAAGCTTACCTCTGAGGTGACGTCATCACCAGCATGCAACATAGTATTTCGGCACCCGCTGTTGACATCCACACAGTGGTAGGGGTCGGTGAAGTCAAAGGTGAAAGTTGAGTACCCCGACGTCGTCCTGCCAGTGTAGTACCGGGTAATGATTCTGTTTGAATTATCCCTATCGTACAGTTTCATGTATCCGCCACTGACTGATGTTAGGTCATACCTTAGTCTGAAATTAAGTTCAAAAGACGAAAATCATCAATTGTACGGAGGAAAAAATGATATCCCCAAATTGGTCTTTTGCTCACACTGTTTTCACCATGGGCAGTGCTGTTTTTGGTGTCATTTTTTGATTTTTTTCTGATGCTCTTTTGTCCTTTTCTAAAGCTTTATGTCAATGCAAATATCTTTACTTTGTATAATATAATGTATGATCATTGAATACAAATTTTGGTATGAGAATGTTCTTTCCATCCAGTGATCTTCAAACAAAAAAGCTTTCGATTGTGCCTGGTGTAGTCACAAGAAAAAAAACCTGTGAGTTCTCCAAGAATGTTTAAGCTTACCTTCAAAATTTGATTATAACTTACATATCTCCAGTGGCTGGCGTCCACGAATTATAGTTGATGGAGAAAGTACGATCACATGTAACCAAGTCAGTCGCAGGATTGTCACGAGATCCGGCAGTTGAGCAGGATGCTGAAGTTGCGATTGAAGTTATTCTTGTTCCAGCTCCTATAGATAGGGCCAGGTCAAAAGTTAAGTTTATGTCGTGGAAATAAATTGTCTTTATTTTGTTAAGTTGACCTTTGCATAGAGAGCTAACAAAAGGAGTACAACAGACTGATTAGAATCAGTAACTATGTCAGTTCTTTCCTTGTGTGGTATAGTCTTCCCACAAGGAAAACTTTCAAGTTGTTACTGTATTCTACTTGTTGTATTACCGATGTGCAGTGTCAGTAAATGAAAGTTGTTAATTACACCACAAAAATGCCCTTCCACCCTCATTACATTTACGTATTACATTTTGGTTGCGAGTTCAATCTCTCAGCACCATGCAAAAGGTTATGTGGGATATCACATGGGTTTATTGATGTCAAATGTAAAAGGCTCACCTGTTTAACTCGCCATATTGGAAGATGAGAGATTACATGTCTCAACCCTTGAGGGCGCTATTTATACAATGAAAGTGGCAATGTGCATAAGATAATTGGAGGCATATCTTACATTTCCTCCCCACTAAATTAGAGAGTTCAGAGTTCAAGTTATTTATGCACTTAGTTTGTCATAATGAAAATCCTGTATCAATGAAGGCATGTTTAACTTTCTCCTTTAGATATTGAAATAAACTGCAGGTTAACAAACAAGTAAAGAGTAAATTACCTGCTTTTGTTTAACAACAAATCTTTTGTTTTGAATTTAGCAACTTTCCAAAAACACTAATTCTACGGAACAATAATAATAAACAGAACGTGGCTTCCCAAGCCTCGGAACACGAATACAGTTTCTGTGAATCATGGTTTCTATAGCCACCGGCTAAAGATCATGTTTATCAGGGGGTTTCCGAGTTCGCAGCGGATAGCGACGCTCAGTCTTTGAAGGAGATCCTGTTGTTGTAGAAACATAAGTTGGTTGTTCGTTTCCACTCTGTAAGGGTGATGTAGATCCTGGTGATGTGGAAGTTATTGGGGGATCTGATGTAGTCTGGCCACTGGTCTCTGGAATGACAGAAGGTAGAGTATCAGGGTCCATCTCTGGCTGTTGATCGAAGGGTTTTGCAGTTTCTGCGTCAAGAAGTTGATCAATGTGTCTACGCCAGATGGAGTCTGGGCCAACTCTTACTTCATATGACAGCGGGCCAGTGCGTGCATTGATAACTCCCGTTATCCACTTCTGAGGGCCTCTGTAGTCACGAACTAGCACATGTTGATTCTCGTGTAGTTCTCGAGTTGTCTTTGAGGATTTGTGACACACCGTCTGTTCTACCTGTTTCTGAGTGACACGGTGACGAATGTCTGGTTTGATGATGTCCAGTCTAGAACGGAGATTCTTTCCCATGAGCATCAATGCGGGTGACTGTCCAGTCGTGGCATGGGGGGCATTGCGATACGCAATCAGGAACCGGGACAGCTTTTGAGTGATTGAACCTTCCTCTCCCACCATAGACTTCAGTCCATTCTTGAATGTTTGCACAAAGCGCTCTGCAAGACCATTCGTGGATGGGTGATATGGGGCTGAGGTGATGTGCTTAATGCCATTCTGCTTCATAAACATTTCAAACTCATCAGACTTAAATTGGGGGCCATTGTCACTCACGAGTTGTTCTGGAATACCATATCGTGCAAAAATTGTTCTCAGGATATCGATCGTCTCACTAGACGTAGTAGCTTTGGTAGGTATTACTTCAGGCCACTTTGAATGAGCATCTACTACTACCAAGAACATGTGTCCCAAGAATGGCCCGGCATAATCGATGTGTATTCTCTGCCAAGGTTTTGCAGGCCATTCCCAAGTGTGAAGTGGGGCTTGAGCTGGGTTGTGCTGGACCTGTTGGCAGCCGGTGCATCCTTTTGCTAACTGTTCAATGTCGTGGTCAATTCCTGGCCACCAAGCAAAACTACGCGCAAGAGTCTTCATCTTGACGATACCCAAATGGCCTTCATGGAGCTCATTTAGTACTTTCGTGCGCAATTTGTTGGGGACGATAACACGGATTCCCCACATCAAGCAACCATCATATAGAGTGATCTCGTTTCTGCGACTGTAGAATGTTGCTAGAGTTGGATCAAGATTCTTGGGCCATCCCTTCAGGGTGTTCTCAAACACTCTGGCAAGTAGGGGATCTCTAGCTGTTTCTTTACGAACATCAGCGCTGGAGACTGGTAAAGTCTCAAATTGAGTCATGTTGAATATGTCGACTGGATCATTCTGTGGGGACATTGTTTGGCCCAAGGGCAATCGAGATAAGCCATCAGCGTTGCCGTGTAGTGTAGTGCTCTTATACTCGATGTCATAATCGTGACCGCCAAGAAAACTGCATATCTCACAAGGCGTGCAGCAGTGGTTACAGAGGTGCTCTTTACTGGATTAAAGATGGAGGTAAGTGGTTGGTGGTCAGTCACTAAAGTGAATTTCCGTCCACATAAGTAGAGATTAAATTTCTTCACACCCCACACCAAAGCAAGTGCCTCTTTGTCTATCTGAGAGTAGTTGCGTTCGGCAGTCGTTAGTGTGCGAGATGCATACGATATGGGACGCTCTGATCCATCGGGCATGACATGTGACATAACTGCACCCAGGCCATATGGTGAAGCATCACATGCAAGTTTTACTTGAAGACTTGGGTCATAATGGGTTAGGACTTCATCTGTAGTGATGAGTGATTTTGCTTTTTGAAATGCCTTTTCACAGTTTGCATTCCATTCCCACTTGTGGTTCTTCTCGAGCAGCTGATGTAACGGGTGTAGCTTAGTTGCTAAGTTGGGTAAGAACCGGTGGTAGTAATTTACCAAGCCCAGAAAGGATCGCAATTGGCTGACATCGGTGGGGCATGGTGCATTCATCACAGCATTGATTTTGTCCTCAGTTTTCTTGAGACCATCTTCCGTTATCTCATGACCGCAGAAGATTACTTTCTTCTTGAGAAATTCACACTTTGCTTGATTCAAGCGTAGTCCACTTTTTTGAAGTCTTTGGAGGACTCTCCTTAAGTTGTCAAGATGCTCTTCACCAGTGCGGCCTGTGATAATCATGTCATCAAGGATACATTGGACGCCAGGTATGCCTTGGAGCACTTGTTCCATGGTCCTTTGCCACATGGCAGGTGCAGATGCTACACCAAAAGCTAGGCGGTTGAAGGCAAAGAGTCCCTTGTGGGTGTTGATCGTGAGTAACTTTTTTGACTCGGAGTCCATCACCATATGTAGGTAAGCTTGACGTAAATCAAGTTTGCTGTACCTCTGTCCTCCCGAAAGTGTGGCAAAGACATCTTCCACTCTCGGCATTGGGTAGTGATCAACGATTATATTTGGATTGACTAGCACTTTGAAGTCACCACAAATGCGGACACCACCATTTGGTTTTGGTACAGGGACTATCGGGGTTGCCCACTCACTATTCTCTACAGGTTCTATTATGTTCTGCCGCTGAAGTTTCTCTAGTTCAGCTTCAACTTTCGGTCGAAGAGCGTATGGCACCTGTCTCGCTTTCATGAAGACGGGTTGCGCATTTTCCTTTAGTTTGAGTTTTCCTCTTATCTCTTTCAGCTCACCAATTCCTTCACTGAAGAGCTCAGGATATTCATTCAGGAGTGATTTTAGTTTTTCTTCAGTGGTCGTTGTAGGTTGTACCGTCGAAATTGCTAGCAAGTTGGGCCAATCCAGCTTTATGTGTGCTAGCCAATCACGGCCTAGTATTGGAGGTCCACCACCTGCAACGACGTACAGTTTACCAAAATAGTGCTGCATGTTGTACGAGACATTGACTTCAACGATTCCTGCAGGAGTGACTTTCTCTCCAGTGTAGGTTTGTAATTTCACCTTTGTCTTTAGCAGCTTCTCATGAGGTAAGTATTTCTTGTAGTCTGCCATGGAAAGTATTGTGATTGCAGAACCAGTGTCCACTTCCATTTTGACTGGAGTGTTATTGAGATGTAGAGTCACAAATACAGCAGTACTTGTGTCACAAGCAGTGCGGCCAACAGTGTGGATGCTTACTCTGGCTATCAATACATCATCATCATCATCATCCATATTTGAGATTTCCTCCATGACCTTAACATTCCCCTTACGCTTCTGATAGGGTTGGGGTTTGTTGGATGGAGTGCGAGGTGGTTTGGATCGGCAGACTGGTGCTATGTGACCATGTTTTCCACAGGAGTGACATGTTGCATCTTTAAAACGGCAGTTGTCAGGAGTGTGTCCTTTTTTTCCACATCGGTAGCAAGATGAAGAAAATGAAGAAGAGTAAGAAGACTTCTTTGTAGTTATGGCATGTACTGCATTGTTTGGCTTCAGTTGTTGTTGTAGTTCAACTGCATCTTTGGCTGCGGTTTCCATTGCGATTGCTAATTCTGTAGCTTTTTTCAATGTGAGCTTATCTTCAGCCAATAACCAATTTTGGATGTTACCGGCTCGCAATCCACAGACAAATCTATCACGTAGAGCTTCATTGAGATACTCCCCGAAGTTACAGTGCTCAGCTAACCTGCGTAACTCAGCTTGATAGACGCTGACACGTTCCCCCTCTCTCTGATCTCTTTTATGAAATCGAAATTGCTCCGCAATTACCAGGGGTTTGGGAGACAGATGTGAAGTTAAAATGTTCACAAGTTCATCATAAGTTTTGGAGGAGGGTTTGGCGGGTGTTGTCAAATTCTTCAACAGCCCATATGTTTTACTTCCAATAAGACTAATCAGGGCCGGAACTTTCTTGCTATCATCTAAACTGTTCACCTCAAAATATTGCTCTAAACGTTCAACATATGTTGGCCAATCCTCTTCTGCGTTCTTGAAGGGATCGATACGACCGATCATCATAGACGCCATCGTAATGCACACCGACTATTCACGTTGACTATGTGTATAGCATGCACAAAACAGTAGTATGACGGAGATCACGTTGTCAAGTTATTTGGGAAAACGGGATCCAAATCACTATAAATCAGCAATAAATACTGCTTCAAAATGCCAAATGTCTAGTTGAAGAGTTGAGGTATATAATGTATATCAGTTAGATAAAGTTTTTAAGTCATCCTCGTCGCCAGTTTGTGGGATATCACATGGGTTTATTGATGTCAAATGTAAAAGGCTCACCTGTTTAACTCGCCATATTGGAAGATGAGAGATTACATGTCTCAACCCTTGAGGGCGCTATTTATACAATGAAAGTGGCAATGTGCATAAGATAATTGGAGGCATATCTTACAGGTTACATACCGTTGTTTCGACAACCCTGTTCAGATACTCCTGTGTTTCGACACCCCTATTGTGTATTTTCCTTACCCTAAGTATTATAACCCTAACCCTAACCCTTACACTAGCGTGTAAATCACGATCGTTTTTTTTTGGAACATAGGGTTGTCGGAACTTAGGGGTCTCGGAATGTAGAGCAGTCACAATGCAAAAGGCCCCTGCAAGTTCAGTTGTGGTCGGGTTTCACAAATTTCAATCATTTATTTAGATTTACCTTGAACTGATGAAATTTCGGCACTCATTATCTTATTGAGGGATTGGCAATGACCGCGATAGAGACTTGAAACGTGGGCTCTAAAAGAAATGTAACGAACTCACGGTTTATGACGGCAGTAACGGTCGCTGACACAACACCTAGTCTTACACTTTCGATGTACGGATGACCACTGCCTGGAGCTGAGAGATGGGTGGGTTGGTACGAGCTTTTCCATATAATCTGAATTTCAGTGAAGTCTCTGACGTTCGTGTAGACCGTATCCGTACTGCCCTGGGCGGTAGGGGAATCTAAGATAGTGGTGCCCTTCTTCAGGGTTGCACGATGCTCTAACAGCACAGGTGCTTGACTTGTGTCCACTATTAAATAATGACAAAAGATAAAAGGTATCTCATTTGAAGGGTCTGTATACGTTTGGTAACGACTCTGAAAATTAATGACAATAAAAACTTACTTGGTAAGAAGTAAAGCAGCTTTGGATAGTATAATGCATTTTGGGAAACTGTTCACTTCGAAGTACTGCGGTTATGGAAAAAGATATCACTTTTTATCCCCAACAATTTGAATCTGAGAAGCGTTACTGCACTAACGCTTCTCAGATTGTGTATTCCAAATGCAGATTATTCCTTCTGTGTGGACACATAACCGCTCCAGATTTTTCGGCAATATCTGAAAAACGCTACCACCTTTTCAAATGATATTTTGACAGGTGAGTTTTTAGAGTATATATCTACAACTAAATAGGATTGAAACAAACAATGGGTTCGAACTACTAAACTTATACAGACCCTTCAAACATTTCGCTTTGCCTGTTTTTCAACGATAACAAAAGTAAAGAGCAGATGAATATTTATTCTGTGAGAACAACGGTCTACTTTGTTAGGTTTCTATAGCTAAAACCTTCAAAATGTAATACGCTTTCCATCGACATATCAATTTAACTCACTTGATATGCAGTGAGTTCCAGAGAACCCAGCGGTACATGTACACCTGGCGTCCGTGCAAGACCCCGGGTAGCAGGCGTTGCTGTCCGTCCTCCATGAACATTGCTCTGGGAGGAAATAGTTTTGAAAAAAAAACAAAATAGGTGGCAAAATTGACATACTCCGATGATTAAAGATCTATGAAGCAAATTTTAAAAACTCCCGGTCAAAGTTAAACCGGATTTTGGGTCCTAGGGGGCCCGACCTTTCTTCCGAATCAGGCTGACCCTAAAAGTGGTAAAACATAGTTTTAGCTATTTTGCTTGTTTGTTTGTTTGTTTGTTTGTTTGTTTGTTTGTTTTGTTTGTTTGTTTGTTTGTTTGTTGGGGTGTTTGTTTGTTTGTTTGTTTGTTTGTTTGTTTGTTTGTTTGTTTGTTTGTTTGTTTGTTTGGGTGTTTGTTTGTTTGTTTATTTATTTATTAATTTATTTATGTATATATATATATTTTTCTTTTTTCTTTTTTTCTCTTGCATTGAAGCTATACAGCTTCATTTATTCAACAACAACATAAACCAAACAATTACACTTCGGTTCAACAATATAGCTATTAAATAGCAATCAAGGAGAACAAAATAAATAAAATAAAAACAGATGCAATGATATACAATTTAGCGTGACATAATCACGTGAAACGAAGACCCAAACGATAGATAATTAAATTATAATATTATGATACAATTGAAGGTGACATAAATGACAAATGGGGACAACACTAAAACCCAATGACTTGAAGGAGAAGGAAGCTCTTTAAAACCCAAAACTTAACTCACCATTATCATTAAAGAAACACGGCGCTTTGTTTTCTGTGTAGCACGCCTTAAAGGTTTCATGGCACATTCTTTTGTGTTCAAACAATAGAAAGGCCCTCAAATTCCGTTTGTAACATTGAATAATGTCAACATCAGTAGGACATGTGTGACTGTCAAATATTAATTTACATCTGATATTCCATATTTGTCGTAGCATTTTGACAACAACCTTACTTTGCACTATGATTTAAGCTGTTACCCCAAAATTCTGTTAAGGTCGGAAAGGTAAAAGTATTTGTTACCCATGTATTTTCTTAGAAGACATTCGACAAAAATCCAAGCATTAATTGTACACGAGCAGTAAATAAAAAGATGCTGATGGGACTCGTTCTCAGTTTTACAAAGAGGACATAAAGTGTCAGGAACATTTTGTATCTTGAGGAGAACATCTCTGGTAGGAAGCACTCTATGTTTCACTTTGTACCAAAACTGTTTATCTTCTGAATCCAACAATTTATTTTTAAACCCTCTCTCCCAAATTGTGGTCCACTCAATGTGAAAGGCATAGTGAAACACTGCTTGCCATTTCTTTTGACCTTTTGGGACAATGAATATATCTAAAAGGAGATTAGCATAAGCACTTTTAGCAGTGGTTTTAGAAATGTGCACACTTTCACCCTTGTTATTTTCAAAAACCATCCAATTTCAGATGTGGTTCGCGGGACCCTCTCTCGTGTCACAAACCAGTTCATGATCAATTTGGTTGTTTATTCTACCCATAATTTTTTTTTTAATTAATTTGTTTTAATTTTTAATTTTTTTTAAATTTATTTATTTAATTTTTTTAAATTTTTTATTTTATTTTTTTTTTTTTTGGGGGGGGGGGGGGGCAAGAGACATAAATTTGGGGACTATTTAATGTAGAACCATTCGATACATTTGTGCATTGTTTTTTCGATCTCGGCAACCGAGCCTAGTTCATAAACCTATTGAGAATAAAAGTGTAGAACAGAAACATGTGTGATATAACAGTACACACATTATTCCTATTTCAAAACTGCTAGTGCTAGCACATTGTATATTTTTTGCTTGAGCAGATCTACAAAATTTGATCATAAAAGTCGTAGCAGTGAACGTATTTAAAATAAAGACGACCATCTCTACTCAATAGGGGTTCAAATACACACCACCTCTTAGCCCTTTTTATTAAAATGGCTACAAAACACGTATATGATGGAAGTTATTAGTATACTCACTGATGCATTGTCGCTGGTCGTCCGTCTTCTTGTAGGCGGAACCATGAGCTGGGCCAAAATCACCATCGCACGTGTCGCATCTCTGATCATTGCTATTAGTGCAGAATCCTGCCAGACAGTGGGCAATCTGTTTGCACACTTCACAAGTTGTATGATAAAAACGTAGTTTTAAACACATTAATCCACAAAATAAGGGTTGCAGTTTAATCCTATTCCTCGCAAGTTTGACAGATGTTTGTTTACATAGGCCAACCATAGCAAGTTTTAGTTCGGGAGACTCGCAATGCAGTGCGCCACCACGAGTTCAGACAAGGCCATCGTTTTAAATCAAGGGGGAAAACCGCGATGTAATCCTAAAATCTTAATCTTTCATGGGAGTTTAACGAACAAATAAAACACAAATAACATGCCTAATAATACTGAAGGAGCTTGCCGCAAAAGCTTCTAACAAATAATAATTTGTTTCGAAGAAGATAGAGGGCCTTTTTGTACTTACAATCACAGCGTGGTGAGTAGTAGCCGCGAGTACAGCTACTGCAATAATCAGGACTAGTGCATGTGCCTCCGTTAGGACAGGCGGTAGACTCAAAACATAATGCTAAAATGAAGGGGAGAATACCAACGAAGAAATAATATTGATACAAAGCTGTAATTGAGTTGTTTTCAGATATAATAACCGATATCATAGCGCAAAAATGGTGCAGCAAATGGCTTGAATTTGGCAACATCTGAGTGGGGCACATCCTCCTCCCACTCCCTTCTGCGTCGAATACGTGGAGGGCGGCGCTTTCTTTCATATTCGCCCCCCAAAAAAAAAAAAAAAAAATATATATATATATATATATATATATATGATTTTTGGGTTGAACAAAGAAAAATTGACTAGAGTGGGATTTGAACCAACGACCTCCGGTTTAACGTGCCGGCGCTCTACCAACTGAGCTATCTAGCCCTATGTTGGCGGTCTCCCTATTTTGTCAATATATATATGATGATTTTGGGTTGAACAAAGAAAAATTGACTAGAGTGGGATTTGAACCAACGACCTCCGGTTTATATTAAAATAAATAAATAAATAAATAAATAATACTAATAATAAAATAAAATAAAACGTAAAAATAAATTCCTGGTTACGGGCCTGAACAAGCCCCCTTTTATGTAACTTAATATTTTATAAAAACATAGTCCGGCGTGAGTGTAAGAAAAAACAAATCTGCATGTAAATGGAAAAATAGTTTTAAACACATCGAAATTATCTCATCAAAGCGTATAAAATGTAAAACATTTTATCTGGAAGTTTTCAATCACAAAAGTCCAGATTTCAAATTGGGGGACGGGGGGCACGGACATTAATTGAGGGGGCACGCGCCCCCGTGCGCCCCCCCCCCTTGTTAAGCCACTGACTTTTATAATCAAAGAAAGAACTAAAGAACATACTAAGACAGAAGCTGGAATGACAATAGGGAAATATGAAATATAAAAACAAAAAAAATTAAATGTATTGATTGAATTGTTTAGATTGCTGCGATCATCCAATTTGATTTTTTTGGTTCTTTGTGTATAACAAACCCTGAAATATTAAAACAATGCACAGTTCTCCAAATCTAACCTGCATTTCGCAATGAATGTTTATGAATGCAAGTACACATCGGTTTCGACTGTTAGGACAGGCGGTAGACCCAAAACATATTGCTAAAATAAAGGAGAACATACCAACGAGTACACCCGTATAAACATTTCAGCCTTAAAATGTGTTTTTACCAGTACAATACAAATACTTGTGTTTTCATTTTATACTTCGTTACTTAAAGGTCGGGCCATATAGATATTTTTTTTTGTCAACGTAAATTTTGACTTGTTGGGAAAATTATAAGGAAAAATACAACAAAAGTCACATGTGAAAGTTGCAGCTGAATGAAGTGTCTACTTGCTGAGAAAACAGACACAACTGTCAAGGTATTTTCACACGAACGTCAAATTTATCCACGTTAAGTGAGGCCGTATCTCAGGCCGCAGCATTTGCAAACGGACACCAATCCTCAAAAATCTGAGAGCCAATTGATGCATGAATTGTTACTTTGAAGGGAATCCTGTCTTAAAATAGTTTATACTATCAACAGCTGCCGTGCTTCTCACAAATTTTTTTTTTACGGTCATTACTTTTTGGAGGACTTACCAATCTACGACCCTACCTTTAACTAAACTCTAGTCTAATTCCAATCAAGAGTGTGAACAATAAAAACAGAGAGCATGGAACAGAAAACACGTAAGTCAGTGGAAAAGAAAAATTTATATAAAGTACAACAAATCTTGGAAGTGGAGGGGATCCATAAAAAGCACAGCTTGTGGAGTGGTCCCCCTAAATTACGTTAGATTGGGACCATCAAATGATAGGAGAGACCCATTCTACAACCAACATAATAACTATAATAAACATAAAAGAACTAAACGAACTTATTAAGACAGAAACTGGAATAATAATGGGGAAAAATGAAATGTAAAAACTAAAAGACGAAGTGTATAAACGTAATTGTTATTATTGTTGCAATCACAGATAAAGTGGTTATAATTTTTTTAAATTTTCTGGTTCTTTGTGTATAATCAAAACTGAACTATTAAAACAATGTACAGTACTCCAAATCTAACCTACATTTCGCAATGATGAATCGAAATACACATCGGTTTCGAAAGTACTAGTAAGACAAGAACAATTGTAAGAATGTATTTATTTTACAATTTTTTGAGCAATCAATAAACTTCTCTGTAAAACGTTAAGCTTTAAAACATGGACTTCTATGAGGGACAAACAAGTTTAACTTACGCGTGGTACAGCCGGTACCAACGGACCCCGTCCACCCAGTGCAACACTGATAGCATGTAGTATATCTGCAAATCGAGCAAAAATTCCAAACATTTTAGTTCTGCCATTCAGTGCATAATTATATCAATTATTAAAGGCACTGAACACGTTTGGTAATTGTCAAAGACCAGTGTTCTCACTTGGTGTATACCAACACATGCATTTATGTCAAAAAAAAATTGAGCAATCAATAAACCTCCTCTGTGCAAACGTTAAGCTTTAACACTTGCACTTTCATGAGGGGTAAACAAGTTTAACTTACGTGTGATACAGCCTGCATCACGTGACTCCGTCCATCCAACGCAACACCTATAGCATGTACTATATCTGCAAATCGGTGCATAGTTTGATGCATATTTGAAACAATTAAGTACATCATACCATACAATTTTGATGCAAATTTAACGTTGTGCGAAAAAAAAATTCCCCGGTTTTGTCGTTTGAAAGAAACACATTTTTTACGAAGCTGAATAAAACACTTGTCAGTTGTGTATTTTATAAAATTGATTCAAATACAAAAAACAATTACGCCAGTTTTCAGTTTTAGATGTATTATTTCCCCAAAAAAGATGCCAAAAACGGTTAAAGGGCATACAAAGCCCGAGTTTAAAAATACAAGAAAAGCGTACATTAAACAAAAATATAAATAAATTAATAAGTTAAATTAAAAGTTCAAATCAAAAAGTGCACAAAATGCCAAACAAATAGTTAGCAGCAGTTTTCAACATTCCAGCTTTTAGTTATAATTACAATTTGTACAGTACAATAATTGGAACAATAATTAAGTTTACGCTACCGATTGTACTTTCAAAAACACTCAAGAGATAAAAGCTATACATACGTAATTGTTTTCCTTTTTTAAATTTTATAGTAGACATGGTTATGATCGTAGAGTTTAGGGCACCCACATTTCTCAGGACAGAAGATCTGTTGAGCCGAAAAAATAACGTGTATCGCGGCCTCAGACTAATGCAAGGTTGAACTCAATATGCCATGTAGTTTTAAAACAAAATGTACGTTCTCTTTCTGTCCATCGCCACAGACTGTGCCATTCCCGCACGTATTCAAACACTGCATGGGCTCCGTTGAAATACTTAAAATGTTGTCCCCCTAGACCCTTTTAAAGGAGTAATGTACGTGGCTTTTGCCCCTGCGCCAAGTCAAATCATCCAAATGTCTCTGACAAATGTCTCTAAAAGTAAACAAACCTGTAACGAGTACATCGGCTCCATCCCCAAAAGCCACATTTAGCCCCATATCTTTCAGTACAAGTGCGAGTACAGGTAGTCCCCCTGAAAGAAATTGTTAAAAGTGGTATCCCTTAAAATAATGTAAATGAAGGGTTTAAAGTACTCTGTTTACCTTGAAATAGTCAAACGGGATTTTCAACGAACAAGCCGGTATAAATTGGGCAAGTGAGGTTAGCTCTATAAAAACAATAACTAAAGAAGATTGAAAACTTAGATGGAAAATTGGACCCCATTCATCTCCAAAACTAATTAATCTCAGACATATTTTCTGTTTCAAGCACGACTTTTGGTGGGGTATCGTTGATGTATTGCGACGTATTTGTCTTAAACGCCTCACCGGTATTCAATACAGAGCTGCCAAACTTGTTCTCACCGTTAACTGTTGGAGAGCTCATGGATCTCCCTTACTTGCTGAACTACACTGGCTACCCATGGAGAAACGCATCCAGTTCAAAACTCTTCTATATGTTTATAAATGTTTAAATGGCATTGCTCCACCTTATCTCTCTGATATGTTTCATATTTGCCAAAACCACCGTCAAGGACCCCGTTCTTCTTCTGATAAAACTCGGCTTAACACTCACAAGTCCAGATTAACTTATGGCAAACACGCCTTCTCACACTCTGCTGCTGAACTTTGGAACAGTCTCCCAATTAATGTCCGTAATTCTTCTTGTGTTGTCACATTTAAGAAAAAACTTAAAACTTATCTCTTTCCTAAATTGTAGATTTATGATTTGCACTAGCTTGTTTTAATTTATCCTTTTCTTTGTTATGCGCTTTGATCATGTTTTGGAAAAGCGCAGTATAAATACCTTTTATTATTATTTATTATTAAATGTCTACAAAACATGATCCAACATCACATCTTTCCAACCATACTCACTCCATGTGGCAACTATCTCATTAATTGGTAATGCTATTATTCAATTATATATCAACCCCTATCCTTTGGCACTTTTTTGCACTACTCTGCTCCCCTGCTCTTAAAACAAACTTGGTACTCAACTGTGACAATGGTATCCATGACGAGATCAAGATGATGACGCAATAATTGAGCAAGTTCATGATGTTCGTTAAACTGAAACCCGAATGGATATTTCAGCAAATGGTCACGAGCAAGACTTTGATAAACTGCATAACGTAGATGAAGGAATTCTTAACCCTTTCAAGACAAATTACACAATAAAAAACAGAGACAAATAATATTTGAAAGGAAGAGCATGTAAAGTATAGTTATAAGCAATAAAAAACACGAGTGATTTGAGAAAGTCTTTAAAAAGCAATCCAGAGGGTTTACTCATTTGAGCGAGGATGGGATAGGAAGGCGTTCCACACCTTAGGTGCGTTGCAGAACATGTGAATCCTTTAGAACAGTATAATTTGGTTCTTGCTATTGTTTTAGTAAACTGAGCCATTTGCGAGTATTGTATTGGATTCTTAGAGGGATTGGCAACCAACCAGTGCCACTTCATGCCACATCTTACCAAAGATTGCAGATGGGGAACTCGGGCTGAAAGGTGAAATATGCACTGCTCTCCATTTCAGCAAGCAACTCTTTTGATTCAACAGTAGACAATGGCCGTTCGTTGCTACCAATTATATAACAAAATATGTGCTTGCCGAAATGGCGCCAATCCGTTATTTCACGTTCCAACAATAGACTGTGCAAGTCTCGCACATATTAGTCGAACTTCCGGGACAATTGTGGTCCCAACCATATGGAGTTTTACGTGGGCGAGATTTTGTTTCGTAAATCATTTTAGTTTAACGTAGTTTACGGCCATACACCAATTCAATGAAATTGCGAAGAAAACCCGAGAATAAGACTTGACCTCCGTTTCCGGTTACTTTTAAAACATTAATAATTAAGAATGCTGCCCAACTGACGGGTATGTTGTCATTAAACCTATGTGATAAACGCACACATTCGGGCATAATTGGCAAATGGGGTTTCTAACAGTAAGCATCCTCATCCCAAGTTTTAATTTTGTTTCAATTTTAGTTTGAACAAATTATTTGTATTATGCAAACATTGAAAATGTATTGATACGTAAAGAATTTTGTTTGCATACAAGCCACGGGGGAGACCATGAAATATAATGTTTTGTATCAGAGTAGTGGATATGTACTAGTAGTTGTGGCCTATACTGTTGTCTGCCACATTTGGTGCTCGATATGCATGTTGTACCCCATATCATATCTTCATTTAAAAGTATTTAAAACAACTTGCTATTTTTTGTTTCAAGAAATTTGTATAAAGATAGGAAGATTTGATTTCATATAAAAATATATTCTTCGTTTGAGTGTTTTTTTCTCGTTTTGATATGCACGAGACTCGCACAGTCTATTGAACTCTTCTTGTGTTTCATGAAACTGGTGCATTGATGTGAAACCGTGATGTGATGTCATGATGTGATGATGACGTGATGTGATCTCACACGAGATGGGCAAATCTCCCCGTATTCGACGAGATGGAGAAATGTGGCCAAATAACGGCTGATATTCAGAAAGAATCTCGCAAAGTATACGCAGCTCGATGCAACGAGGCAAAAAATATAAATAAAAATATACGTTTTTTTATGTGGCTCGGGCCTCTGTCACTGCTGTGAAAATAAAATAGCGCCCTCATCCACTCTTATTTTTTGAGACCCAAAAGCTGGCTGTCTACTTATCTTACTCAGATAAGGCCGGTTCGCTTGGCATAAACCAACGATCAGGAAATCCTTTAAAGCACGTTAACGCATAGTACTGCATTTGCAGAGGGGTCATTCCATGTCAGACCAACGCACTTGTTTACCTTATGTCTTCCAATTTTGATAAAAATTGTTGTGCTTGTAGGTCCTAATAAGCAATGAATGCACATCAATTTTTTGCCCGATCCGACCTACCATGTGGTCAGGGCAGAAACCACAAAAATGACATTTTTAGAACAAAATACCACCCTTTTGGTACAAATAATGTCATAACCATGTAAATTTTCATCAAATATATGCAATTAATTTGGTATTAAAGTAGGTCACCGTGACCTATAATATGTTATCGTGACCTGTGACCCAATTTTTTGTAATAATGTATCGTTCGGAAAAACAACGAAATGAAAATTACTTGATAGAGCATGTCTTCCTCTATCAGAATCCACTAAGAAAAAAAGTAATATTTGTGTACAGTTGGTAGGTTACAAATTAGTCAAATTATAGACTTTACAATAGAAATCCTCTAACACAACTCACTCTTTTGTTTCTTAAGTTACTAAAATTAAACTAGATTTGTAAATGTATAAAGTACGAAGCCAGAAAAAGCAAAATTCATTCTACCTTCTGATTTCAAATAAACTCTCTCATCAGAATATCTGGCCTCTGAGTTGTGAAAGGAGATTCTGCCCCCCTCCCCTGAGATTCTGTCCCCCATACGGCGAACTGTGTACAAACTACTTTTGATAGTGCCCTCTTTTGAATCCTCCTCCTCCAGCCCATGTTAATTTCCCGTATGGGGACCGAATCTCCGGGGGACAGATTTCCCTGGGACACTTGCACTGTATCTTTGTTATTGACTGGACAAAACATGACACTTGAGGGCGCTGCATCAGTCAACACACCAGAGCTGTGTATTGAGAGAGTTGCGACATGGAGGGACCAGCTTTCTCCGGTCACGTGGTTGCTGGACGCCATTTTGTTCCAAAATGCAGTACAACCCAATGGGCAGACTAGTCTGGCACCCTGTATTCGCCAATGCATTTTTTGGAGAAAAAATGGCTTCTAATGGCAAGTTGTCGCAACTCTCCCAATATACGGCTCTGCAACACACAAGGCATAGACCTTTTCGCAAATACACAGTGTGCACAAGTTTCCCATAGAGCCGTAGTGCATGCTGGTCTAGGTAGCGATCAAATTGCTTTTGATCGCTATCTAGACCTGCATGCACTGCGGCTCTATGGGAAACTTGTGCACACTGTGTATTTGCGAAAAGGTCTATGCAATTTAGCATCATGCAATGGTAATTGGTATGTAATTCAAGTTCTTAACTGATTCTACAATAATTGGGGAATTTTGGCTCATAGACAGTCTTCTCTTTGGGTGAAACAATGTCCCAGTCTCAGTGTTCAGTGGGACAGCGCCTGAATGAAGTATGTTCTGATGACACTGAACATTATCTGCACCCGCACGATGATGAACTACAGAATGATACATTATTTAAAAAAATGGCTCAAAGGTCACAATAACATATTGAAGGTCACGGTGACCTTAATTTAACAAAATTTATTTTTGAAAAAAAAAATTAATTTGAGCATGCAATTCTCATTATCTTCATACAAAATTTGCATATTTTGATGAAAATTAACATGTTATGACATAGTTGTACCAAAAGGGTGGTATTTTGCTCTAAAAATGATCGGGCTAAAATTTTGGACCTACAAGCACAGCCATTGTTATCAAAATCAGAAGACATAAGGTAAAAAAGGGCGTTGGTCTGACATGGAATGACATGGTCAGACATGGAGCGCCTCTAGGCGCTCTGAGCTTGAACGACCTCCAATACTGTACTATACACGTTTGGCGTTGCCCTGTCTCTGCGGCTCCCAGTGTGACTAAAGCTTCTGTTCTACTGAGTTCGCTGGGTTGACCGGGGGCTAAAGCCATCCCGGGCGGGCCCCAAAACAGTACAGTGAGCAAACATTTCAAAAGTAGAAGACACAGTGAAAGAGAACATTGCGAGAATACCATGTTACGCTTTTTCGTAACGATTGTGTGGTTATACAACGTTTATGTTTATAGATCATTGTCCTTGTTGCGGGTCGAGTTGTCTTTCCATTTACTCTTTTCTCTTCTACAAAACTACAGCGAATCTCATACTCTTATATTTAATGTTAAAAATACTTCATGAACTAATGACTCTGCTTTCAGATTTCTACTAGTCCGTTTTGTTGTTATAGCCAGCCCCCCCCCCCGCATTAAAAAGAAAAACTAAATACTGCCGAAAATAAAATCCAACACCCACTTTATTAGTGCCTACCACCAATTTTTCGACGTCGACTTCTAAATGATAATTGCCCGATAAACAAGAACCAATACGTACCATCAAGTCTCTGTCAGACAAAAAACACTGCTGGGTACTTGGGTACTTCGACCAAAACCGCATCTACTTGCATTGGTCCTAGACAAGTTAGTGTCAAATTTTGCAAATCGGAGTCACCGTCAGTGTTTCCCGGTTAATGGGACTGAGTAACGATGTTCGCCGGATAAATCACCAATCACGGGCAGTATACTACAAGTACGTGACGTTTAAGTAATGCAATGGTGATACTGCACCTCGCATGTCATGTTTGCATGCCTTTCGTTTGTGTATTACAACATTTCCAAGCTCCGCCCATTTCAAGAAATGTGACGACGAACAACTCTGATGATTCTTGAAATTGTGTTCCATGTTTACTATATCAAATAATATAATCCGTCACCGTCTCCAGATGGAAAAACAGACTACCTAAGCCAGTGCGTCGATAACTCCTGATTTGAACATTTTAAACCACCACCAAGACCCTGAGTTTGGACTGAAGGACGATAACAGGTATGGTGTAACTAGAGTGTCAAATATTTGTCATAAGGGAATAATGGAAATGTTTAGACTGTATAACTCCTTGTATCTTTAGTGAGCCTTACAATAGCGTGCCTCGTTCCAGTTTGGACAAATGTAACCTATAGAACACAAGTACTTTTAGTATACGGCCGGTAGATGATGCATGGTTGTGCCTTTGATGATACAAGCATGGCATTTGGCACACAGTTAGAGTATGTCATTAGGAAGATATTTGGCTATAAATAGGTTCATCGCAAATTTGTTTTCTTTGAAGTGACAGCCATTTTCAAAACTTTGAAAATTGCTCGTAATTCTACGTGTATATTTTCAAATAACAAATCTTCAATGGCCCTGGAGTCAAATGCTATGACTGTGTTCCAAATTCAATGCTTGTATCTTCAAAGGCACAATACCCCACTAAAAGTCTGTCCATAAAACAGTATAATTTATACTTGAGCCTTTCTAACAAATAGCGTACCTCATTTCCGTTTAGACCGTTACAATACGAGTATATACAAGCGAAGTATACAATTTTCACACTCGGGACTCGGTAAGCAGTCATGAAACTGTGCCCCTAAATGTCTTTCGTTTATTAAAATGGGTATGCCGTGTGTTTGGACTGATGCAAAGCCCTTACTTTACCATAATGTCTTTGTCCTTTGGATTGGACATTAAGCCGTGGGTCCCCTGTACCAGGATTGGCAGTAACCCTAAAAGAACCCAGAACGATTATCGTGGAAGAGGAAGGGGCCATTCATAATAGTCAGTGTTAAACAAATTCGAAATTTTTTCGAAATTGTTTTTACCCACCCACCCACCCCAATTTTCGATTTTTAAATGCTGATGGATTTTTCTATATTGTATATCCTAAACACTGAATAACAAAGTAATGCCCGAAATAAAACTGGTAATCTAAATCTTAGTATGCTCTCCAAACTCTGTACGTGAAACATAAGAGGAAAAATAGTTCGAACAGGGGATTCTACTTCCGATGGCATTTGTGCCGTTTCAAGTAGGTCGGGATTTTTCTTTTATTTATGTTTTTTTGTTTGTTTTACTGAATTTCGATTTTCAGTTATTTATTTTGACCCACCACCCACAATTTCAAAACAAAGATCGAATTTGTTTAACATTGACTATTCTGAATGGCCCCTAAGTGTCAACCCCGGTTTTCTGGTTTGCATTTAGCAGACACCCTTGTTTACAGGTTTCCAACGTTAATTAAGTTCATTTATGAGGCATCCTTGGTTTGGAAATATAATAACAAGTGAAATAAAGTGTGGCGGACTGATGCAGGACCTTTCCTCCCTTACCCTAAGATACACCACGTCCTAACAAAAATTAATAGTATTTTTTTAAATCTTATTGTATATTTATGTTTGGTTATATTTATTAAGTTCAATACCGAGTTGTTGCTATACATTTGTTTAACTTTTTATTCTGCGCGTTTACAATTCTTTTAAAGGTGGGGTCATATACTTCAGAACATTTCAGCCGACTGGAGTGACTGCTTGCTGAGAAAACAGAAACAAAATATTACAAAAACCCGGTATTTTCACACGAATGCCAATTCCATCCATGTTTAGCGAGGTGCATAGATTTCGAGGGTGTCAATGAAGGCTACCCTCCTTGAAGCAATTATGTATGTTTGTAAACAAATGTTGTTTATTCTGCGAACAAATTAGATAATGATAATAATAACAACAACATAACAAATTTGTTTTACATTCCACATTCCCTCTTTAGAATTAACCAAATAGCCCGGAAAATTTAAATTACTCTGGGCTGATCCCTTGATTATTTTTTTCCCCCAGCAATTACCCCCCATCACAATAAGAATTCCCGCAGGGGTCAAAACTTATTTCTTAGCCTGGGGCTAATAGCCACACCTGGCTGCAATCTATGTCTTCGCCAAATGGTTTGACAGGTTGGAATTTGTCCAAAGGCTCTTATCTGACAATTCAGACCACTTGTAAACCATTACATGGTGCTCTGCAAAGGAATAGGTCTTATACTTCAACACGTAACTCCACCTACCTTGTAGGAAAAATACTGAGCGCTTTGAGACACCCGTCGGGAGTATAAAGCGCTATAGAAGAACTGCATTATTATTATTATTATTATTATTATTATTATTTTATTATTATTATTATTTGAAAGGGGTTATTTTAACCCTAAAATAAATGAACATTTTTTTTTTTTTTTTTTTATCAACAAAATGCTGAGCTGTTTGAGACACCCATCGGGAGTATAAAGCGCTATAGAAGAACTGCATTTTTTTTTTTATCAACAAAATTCCAAGTTACGTAACTTGTTCAAAGATTGTAAGCAGCGCCATTGTTGTCTATTTGGATGAATTGAGTGGGGTTGTGTTGCAAGAATAAGTCAGACCATGGAGCTCCGCGAATTACGTATTTTTATGGTGTCAAGTAATGTTGCACTAAGTCTACAAAGAGACAAATGTGGGGTCATCTACAAATAATTTCTGCTTTAATTTGTTTTATTTAGTCAGAAGGGTATATATTTAATGCTTTTGGCGATATCAAAGTGCTTGGGTTCTCCAAAAAAATGACTTACACATCAAACTGTTATTCAATAAGTAAGGGAGGCTGTCCGAGTGTGATTTTTGTTTATGGTGTCACGCAGGGTTAAAAGATATCCATGCACTTTGTAGGCATTTCCCATTCATCATGCTCCTTGGTCCCCAAACTTAGAATTTTGGGAAATGAAAGTTTAAGCATGCATTATGCTCCATGAAATATCATTCCTCCGAAGAGATACAAACTTTATTTGTCCATGTATAACATCCCTGTGTTGTTTCTCTCTCTTGCAGATCGTAAAAAAACCATTTATTCAACCTATCATTTACATCAGGCCAAGTGCTGGCCGAGTAGCCAGCAGTATGACTTCGCCGTCATACGGCAAGCTGTCCAGCGGCCACTTGATGAAGATCTGGCTGGTCTTTATCTTGGGCGTTGGAACATTCACCATGGATCCGGTGCTAACCAGTTTCATCTGGTTCAAGGCGGACACAGAATACATCTACAATTTCCAATCATCAACAGATCTGAGGAATGTTGAAACAATCTTGATAGAATCTAAGGTAATGATAACAAACAAAAACCGACTCTTTCTAGGCTTAAAAGTAAGGGACTGTAAGTATCAAACACAGGGTGGCCGCGGTCAAAAATTGATTTTCTTCTAACTTTCATATTTGATGGACCTTGGCCCCAAACTAACGGTTCGGTTTTGGAAGAGTGAAATTTTCATATTTTCAAGGCTGCGTTCCAATTAAACAGTTTATAGAACATTATTCCCTTTAAATGTGATGGATAGTTGGGACCTCAGAGGCTGCATTGAATGCATAAAAATAATCACCAGGTTGGGTGGGTTATACCATTAGTTTCAAATAGGGGGTGTTGTTTAAAGTATGACAATATACCATCTTTTAACACCTCATAACTGATATGGTAGTGCTCCGATTCCTACATCGACCACATAGTTGAGATGAGACATTGGTCTTGTGGAAAATTACAAAATTTGCTTTGAGAAAAATAATTTATTCTTTGCAGTGTTGCCCGGCATTTTCCCATTTCTTTGAAATTATAATGGCTCTAACATAAATCCAAATTTCTTGAGCGATTTTTAAAGAAAACTTTGCTTGAAAAAGACAAAAACTAAATAATTAAAAACATTGAACATGTTTTACCAATGGTTGCCATGGTAACAGCTCACCCCGATAACAATATAACCCTATATAATACTGGGAAAAAATCAGGACATTTGGCGGTGATTGGATGCAGTGTTATAAAATATACGGGCAAACATCCTGGCAGGGATAATGTATTTTCACACTCTTGGAAAAGTTTGATTATATCCATAATTCACTGCAAAACTCCAGTTAAACCAACACCTACCATTACACGTTATCTCATTTAGTTCACTTTTATTCAATAAATGCTACCTGCAATGGTTAAGTCTCATTTTATCACACTGAACTATGGGGTCAGCATTGAGTTTAAAAAAAAGAAGAAAAAAAAAGAAAAAAAAAGTATTGCAACACTACAGAGAAAGAAGTAGGCCTTATTTCCTCTGCTGAAGTTGACATTTTCCTCACTGTGGTGATGATACACCTCAATCACATTTTTGCGAAAAGAAAATTAATGAACAAATGATTACCCCAGCCTCCTCCCCCCTCCAAAAAAAAAAAATAAATAAAAAAATAAATACAAAAATGGGTATCATGGCAACAACATAAAGGTATCGTACACGTTTGGTAATTACTCAAAACAAATATTAGCATAAAAACTTACTTGGTAACAAGCAACGGAGAGCTGTTGGTAGTATAAAACATTGTAGGAAACGACTCCCTCTGAAGTAACGTAGTTTTTGAGAAAGAGGTAATTTCAAACTAAAAAAAAAAAAAAAAACTTCTTGCAGGAAGTTTTATTCCTATCTGAAAGCACCCAAACTTGTACAACAAGGGTGTTTTTTCTTTCTTTATTTTCTTGCAACTTCGATGACCAATTGAGCCCAAATTTTCACAGGCTTGTTATGTTATGCATATGTTGGGATACACCAAGTGAGAACACTGGTCTGTGACAATTTCCAAACGTGTTCAGTGCCTTTAAATGCCAAGATGTAATAGTTTGACCCTATTAAGGGGGTTTAAACTATTATATCAAGTTTGTTATTAATGTTTTTTTTTACATACAGGCCAATAAATGCTAATACTAAGTTAAATCAGGTTTTTTAAGTGAAAAACTAAAAGATAAACATTTTTCCACCAACTGGGATAAGCCAAAGGTTATAGCACCCCAACAATAACCCCAGTAATACAATACAATGTCATGTTATTGATTATGTCAAAATAAACAAGTTTACACATTTGTATATAGTATTTGGGAAACAAAACTCAAATTATGGGGTAAAAATATGTTTTTTTTTGACCAAAAATGGGCAAAACAACCCCAATTTAACCAAGTAGATCTTGGTGAAATGAACTTTTGTGGCAAGTTTCATAAAAATCACTATGAGCTGTCAAAGATGGGTTTTTTCATCTCTTAAAACACCCCTATTTGGAAATAATGGTATAACCCACCTATATACCTAATGATTATTTTTATACATTTAATGCAGCCTCTTGGGACCCCCCTATCCATAAGTGTTTTATGGTAACGCGGCCCTTAAATGAGGTAAATTTCACTATTCCAAAACCGAAAACAAAATCTGCAAAACCACCCCGAAATGGCAAGTCGGCTGTTGCCATGACGACGAAGTTATTTTTTGAACTGTTTTCCCATATTTGTTAGTTTGGGACCAAGGTCTATCAAATATAAAAGTATACAATTTATTAAAATTTATTATTAATTTAACTTCCGGTCGTACCGGAAGGTCAAAATTGCCTTTGGGGTTTTTCGTCAAAAAAAACATTTTTCGGGATTATTTACAGCATAACTGAAGATTGAAAATGAATTGAGCATTGAAACTCATCAGACAATTGAACCTCAATATCGAGACGACACAATCTCGATGATGTCATAATGACGTCATCAGGTATCAAATAACATTACATCATAGTTTAATATTTGTAATAAATCATAACTCATGAACCACATGCTGGAATTTTACAATATATACGTCATCGGAAAGTTCTGTTAAATATTTACAAAAGCTACATAGAGCATGACCCCATTTGACCTTGAATTACGGTTCAAACAGGAAGTTGAATATTTTTTGTTAAATTCATATCTCAAGAACTACTTATATTTTAGTCAAAATGTTTACATCAGGTTGTATGCCATTCAGCCTTCGCAAACTTGTTCACAGACGTGTTACCAATTTGACCTTAACTTCCTGTCGAAATCGGACGTTAACGCCCTCACGTATTTAAAACAACATGAAAAGAACTGCACTATAATATAATCCAGTAGCACGTGCTGGCTGTTGGCTGTTGCACTCAATGGACCACAGAGTCCAAAGTACATCGAACCTGCATTGAATCTCTATTCTTGTACGTATTGACAACACGTTGTCGCGAACACACAATCTTAAACTAATTCAAAGTTCAGTGTGAATGTATTTATGTTTTGCCCGTCCGATGGCTGAATGGAAAATAAAAAATAGAAGAGGAGGTTTCACTGAGATGTCCACCTGCTTTAGTGATTTGTATGACTTTAAATAACTGACAAAAAACTAATCCAAAAAAGAACGACATTGGTTCGCTTCTCATCAAACACCGAGACCCACATCACGTTGATCGACGTGACCATGCCGGCCAAAGGCGTTCTAGGCCCGCTGAGTTTGCCCTTCAGACACGGTGATTAAACTGGTAATCTTTATTTCAAAATCATCGTAAAAAAGGGGGGGGGGGCATTCCCTATTTCGTCTTCAATCATGTTGATATGTTTCATCTGTAAACTTGCCAAGCGGTGTTTTTTTTTACCTACAAAAAAGATTATTAATTTGGTCATGGTATGATTTCTAACTGTCGGATTTGAATTTATGCTAACCACCGTTCAGGTATAATTATGTGCATGTACTGTGTGTGCGAAAATCATATCTCGCGAACCAAAAAGGGTTTCCACTTTAAACTAACCATGTACTTATACATTAGTGTGTCGATGAAACCTCAAAGGTTTTCGGGATGATGACGTCATCGATGACGTCATAACAATGACGTCATCGATGACGTCATAACATTAAATCAACGTTTAATATTTAGAAAAATCATATCTAGAACCATACACACAAGTTTTTTGGACCATGTGAAGAACCCTGGAGGTTTTTTTAAAAAATCTTACACAAAGTGTGACCCCCTGTGAACTTTACTTCCGTTTATTTTTATTATTTTGTTGAATACTTCTTTTTCTTCTTATCCCCGCGAGTTTCCGCTAATTGGACATGTCTACCGAGCACCTTGTTTTTGTTTGAACACAAACTTAAGTCTAGTTTATGATTGTCTTTGTTCCTTTATTTGTATATTTCTTTCTCTCTTTATTTCTTGATTGTTATGTTTGTTTGATTGAGGTGTTATCTGTTGTCCCTTTGTTCGTTATTTCTTTGTTTCTTTGTTTCTTGTTTTTCTTTATGTCCTTGTTTTGTTCATTGATTGAAAATAATGATTATAAGCATAACACATTGCTACTAATAAAATACTTGTTTGATTATATTTGCGCACTTGGGTAATAAACGTTACCATAAGGGCATTGTTGCACTAAATAGTATAACAAGAGAGGGGCACAAGTCGCAGGTCATAAGCAGAGAGCAAACGGAAGGGATGAAGAGGTCGGTTGGTTAAACCACAATGTGTTATGCTGATTAGACCTTCAGGGCACTTGGGTCCCACTGGCCAAAGTGGAAGAGCAAGAAGTTGGTTTGATCCTTTCTCTATGGTTCGACCATTGACCTTCAAACACAATGGTTTATGCTTATAATAGATCGTTCTTTATTTTGTTCACAAACATTGAGTTTCATATGTATGGCATGCCTTGAGTATAACAAAAACTGACCCCCAAAAAAGTAAAATTTTGAAGTAAATAATACAGGAAAAAACTGCAGGAAACGCAACTTTATTTGTATGGATGAAATTGCAGTTGAAGCATCACTAAATGTATTTACTGGATCAAGAGAAATTTATCCTTTCTAATAAATTAAATTAAAAACCTATAGTTTAGGGCGTATACTTGTTGTTTTGGATAGTAAAACGAAAATAAACACCGGGGTACTACATAGAATTATCGGTGCCAAAAAAAAAAAAAAATGACTTTTAACAGCCGAGCCGCCCATATTTTTTCTGTTCCCAAGTCCTGCAAAAAATAAAAATTAAGTATTGCATTTTTAGCAGCAAAACTGCCCATACTTTTCTGTTCCACAAGTCCTGCAGAAAAAATCTTACCCATATCCACCAATCGGAAGGTCCGAGGGAAACAGCCAATCAAACAGTTCATTACAGGGTGAGTTCTGTGAGCGTTTTTACTATCTGGCATCCTCCTCGAACCCACGATTACAGAGTACATCACGGGAGTCATCCAATCAAAAGGGCGCGGGTCAGAAGGCAAAGGGAAAGAAGTGAACCAATCCGGAGATCCGTTTGCGAAACAACCAATGAGACACTCCGGCCGGAACATGGCGGTTCGGGAGATTTTTTGGAAGTCAGATCAGAGGCCACCATCCTAAAGGGATCGCTACACTTCCGACCAACCAGGAGGCGCGTCTCAACCAGCCAACCAGACATCTCGCACCACGGAAGTTCGGGTGACCATTTACCGCATCTGGTACCCCGGCGGACAGGGCGTCTGCACCGAAGACGGCAGGGAGGTCACCATACCCAAAGCCAAAGATGACGGAGCTTCTAATCCACGATGGCGCGCTTCAAATCCAAGATGGCGCATGTTTTGGCTTTAATTGTATAGATAATTGTTGTCCCAACCTATCCTCCCCACCCTTTGTTTCTGATTAGATTCCAAATTTGGTTGTTTTACGTTGATTCGACTGACGTCTTTTTCGCAAATTTCAGAGCAATGCCAATAATTGTTGTTAATTTTCATTGAACATTGTTTTATGCTCTAACGTCTTAAAATTTACATCAAAATGTTTACGAATTCAACTTGTTGTACTTTTCTTGAAGATTGGGTTTCTGGTGGTAAAAAGTCCTGATATCGAAGTCGGATTTTAACAAATCTACCTACGGGTTCATTCAGCGTCCATCACTGGCAGTAACAATCAAGGTAAACGAAATCACTGTGGACATCCTCTCTTCGGGGCATCAATAACTTGTCGACATGACAAAATCGTGTTGGCCAACACATGTCCTGTTTAAGCTTTGGCTCTTTGTAGAGATGTAATGAAACATTTCGTAGTCCTTGGAATTGGCAATGGATTATTCAGCCAATTAGACGACTAATTCAACGACTAATTTCAATCGTGTCAGGTAAATGCCTTGACATTGCTTCTTGCAAGGTTACGCAAGCAAAAAGACATTGAATTTGGTGTTGTGTATCCATATTAACTGTAAACACAAAAGGCCCATCAGAGCCCAAGTTTATGGCGATACTCACCACAAAATGCTGCGCTCAGGGTGACCTCTGACTCTACAGGGCACGGTATCTATACGTGTGGTATTATTCTGCACCAAGAAGTGCCGTGCAATTAGCCTTTGGGCAAAATTTAATAGAGCTGCTTAAGCAAAAACATAAGCTAAGCACAACAAAATTATGCTTACCAGGAAAGGTATCAGCCAAAATACCATCTCACATGTACCATACCCTGCTCATATCTGCTAAGTAGAAAATGCTTAAGCAGCTTTTAAATTATGAAATTGGCCCTGATGTTAACATCTTATCATACGTCAATGCCATCAACCACCTCACACAAGTCGTTATCTTCTTAGTATCGATTTTGTTAACTGCAATTGTTTCCCCCTCTTTTTTTCCTTGATGTGTTGTGCAACTCTCCCCTGCCCTGACTTGTTTTACGGTTACACAGAAAATTTAAGAATATGAAGATGCTGCACCATTTAAAAGTTCGGAACCCTTCTTTACCTTCAACTGCTATGTTTGGACATTCATATCTCCAAAAGTAAAGCACCTACAGAGATAAAATTTACATAATTTTAAAGCTCTTGAGTGGTCCTTATTTGATAACACAACATCTAAATTATACCATATACCACAAAAAAATTACGCAAAAATATGACCTTTGACCTTGATTTGCAAAAATGCGTACTTTCCAAAATGCGTAATTTTTAAAAATTATTTTCAGAAAGGTTTGGGATGGGCAATCTTACAGTTTTTTAGTTTTGATTATTTGAACATTAACAATAACAACGTTTTTACCTTGGTTTTCAACCACACTCTATGTTTTCGTCATAACGGTAATGAACTTTGAAACTGAAGCTCCCGAAATGTTGATGCACTTGAAAGGTTATGATTTTGTATGTATTGATTATTGGTAAAAATATTGTTTTTTGGGGGCAGATTTATTTCAATACTGCATCCATAAACATTGGCTCTCCCAGTATTTCATTAAATGCTCACGAGCGTGTCTAATCATTTGTTTGCGCAATGTGTCATAACTGCAAGGGGCCTCAACGCTCAAGGACACAGACATTTTGGGCTTTTTTAGTTTCGTTTTTCCGTTTATATTAACAGTGGCCTAGTTTAAAGAAACCCGTGGGAGAAATTTCAATGTTTAGGCAACTTTTGTAACAAAGGAATGTTTTTCAAAAAAACTGTCAAACCCCTGTGGTAGGTTTTAAATGCAAACATAAACTCACAATGAATGGTCACAGTCATTGAACACTCTGGTGAAAGGACAAACTGTATTTGTTGAAAGGCAGGGAATGGTAATGGGAATGGGAATGTTGTTTTTTGGCCGTCTCCCTAAGTAAACATTACCGTTTGCACCTTTAACTCAAGTCTCTCTGAAGGAAAATGGGTCACATGCATTTTGAGGGTTTTACGTAAAGTACGTCTTGCATTTTAACAAGCAGTCCTGTAACAGACGTTTACAAACTGTATCCTACGAACTCGAGTCCCGGCGTTTAAACTGCCATGTCAAATTTACACATAGGCCGAGAATTGCACAACACATCAAGGATAAGAAATGGGGAAACAGTTACAGTTGATGAAATCGATGCTAAAAGAAGATAAAGATTTGTGTGTTAAGGTGGTTGATGGCAATGGGGTATACGTTTTGCGTTACTGGACACATTAATTCCAATCGTCATTGGGATTACAGTGATTAAGCTATTAAGGGGTCATTCCATGTCAATTCAACACGCTTTTGGACCTGACCATCATGGATTGAAATGAAATTTGGTGTGATGATTGGACAAGTTGAGAAACCCCTAGAACCGAAATTTTATGTCATTCGGTTAATTATTTTTTGAGATATGGGTTAACGAACTTTTGACTAATTAGCATGACCTGCTATGTTTGGACATTCATATCTCCAAAAGTAAAGCACCTACAGAGATAAAATTTACATAATTTTAAAGCTCTTGAGTGGTCCTTATTTGATAACACAACATCTAAATTATACCATATACCACAAAAAAATTACGCAAAAATATGACCTTTGACCTTGATTTGCAAAAATGCGTACTTTCCAAAATGCGTAATTTTTAAAAATTATTTTCAGAAAGGTTTGGGATGGGCAATCTTACAGTTTTTTAGTTTTGATTATTTGAACATTGGCTAGCAAGGACAAAAACTTAAAATGTATGCATTGTACATGTACATATGAATAGTGTAATGTATACTATTGTGTACATGTACATAGTACGCTATGTGCTTGATGTACAGTATACATGTGATTGCATTACTTGGTCCATTAACAGTGGCCATCCCCCAAACCGGTCATTACCAGGCAGTGAAGACTGGGTCCTCACACTGTTATTCCCTAATGAAAGTGATGAATTATCCCTCAGTGTACATGTATGTAAGGCAACTGTAAGGCATGGGATAAATAATTCCCAGAAAGGTTTGGGAGGACAGTCCAGAAAGGGTTGCATGAAGCAAAATAAGCATGTATTGTATTGGTGCAAGGTTGGCAAGCCCCAAGGAAGAAGATTTTGGAAAAAATTAATATTGGCATGATTTTTATGGGTCACCCTGGGGTGGGTGGTGGGCTTGCCAACATTGCACCAATACAATACAATGTATTGTATTGGTGCAAGAGTGGCAAGCCCCAAGGAAGAAGATTTTGTAAATTAATATTAAAATGATTTTTCTATGGGTCACTATGCAAACCTTTGCAAACCTTTCTGGACTGTCCTCCAAAACTTTTCTGGGAATTATTTATCCCATGCCTTTTTACAGTCACCTTACCTACACATGTACACTGAGGGATAATTCATCACTTTCATTAGATAACTAGAACTGAATTTGTTACGAACAAATACTGGGGTTTCGGCTTTAATAAGGCGAACTATTAAGAATTGAATAATGTCTAGGTGACGTAATGTAGTTTGTTAATTAATAAGTTGTCACAGTCCCGATGGTGGCGATCGATTGTGGGTCAAGTTAACGAAAATGGAACCTGTCGCTTTAGGGCGCTTTTTATGATGAAATTTATATTATATTTGAATTTCCAGTTTGGAACAGATGGACCGGTAGAAGTTCGGGTCATGTGGGAGGATGAAATGTCATGAATGTGGCACTTGTGAGGAGCTAAAATATGTCGTCAAACTATAACACAGAGATTACAGTCCACTCTAGTTATTACGAGCTCATTACGAGGTTTCTGTTAATACGAGGTTTTTTGTCGGTCCCGAACTGCCCCGTGCGTGTTTCAATGCATTTAAATATGGATTATACGAGCACGGTAGAAGCGAGAACACGGTTACGAGCAAAACATTGTTTTCAACCCTTTAAAAAATAAAAAAAGGAAATACCTTTAACAACCTGAAAATCGTTATTTATGGCTTGTAAGACAATCAGTAGAGGTGCTAACTGGACGCTATCGCTATAGCAATACTATAATCCGAAACTGGACTCACGATTCAGCGAGCAGGTTGTTAATTCCAAACTCCGGACAATCGTGGGATCAGGAGGCTTGCATGGTTTTAAAAACGGGGCAGATTCCATACTAAGTAGGCATTCATCAATTCATGTGAAATCTTCAGAAAAGATACTGACCCATTGAGTTTTACAAGTGCTTGATGTGCATTTTCAGTAGAAACCCCCCCACCGTTGCTAAAACATTTGCGCGATCAATATACAATGCAACAGCAAGATTTCCCTGGTATCCAGCGTTAGCAATGAACCATCTAGCATACACTGGTGGTTACCAATGAAAATCAAGATTCTATTTATTGACTGCTGCAATCGAAGTTTTGCACCGAAACATCGCTAAACAAGAACAGCAAGTTAAAATCTCAGACAGTTTTTCAATCATGTAAAATGTAAATTGATTTTATAAATTGACTTTCAGACCAAACTAACTCAGTTAAAACAGTTTTATTAGCCCAATTTTGTGCTTGTTTGTGCGGTACATGCACACACTATGCACACAGTTATCCACTGTATTGCAGCAGCCTTATCTGTGTGTTACACAGGCTGTGTGTGATACGGCCGTATGGTACGTACAGCGCCAATGACTTGTGATGTACACAGACACGGCGATCGTGCTTTTTTGACGGGCGTTTTTAAATCGGTAATATCGTCAAGAAATGAACGAAAAACACTCAACACAACTGCAACTGGATCTAAATTAAAGCACAAGCTTTCATTTGATGTGTCGTTTGTGTGTTTTAAGACTGTAGTTCCTGAGATCGAACCATAACTAAGTTTCACGGGTTAATGCTATGGGAACTTTCGGATGGAAGTATAATAATAATAAAAAAAATAAAAATCTCGACGAAAACAAAGGTGGTTTCGGCGGATAGCCGAAACCCCCAATAACAGTGTGAGGACCCGGCCTTCACTGCCTGGTAATGACCGGTTTGGGGGATGACCACTGTTAATGGACCAAGTAATGCAATCACATGTATACTGTACATCAAGCACATAGCGTACTATGTACATGTACACAATAGTATACATTACACTATACATTATGTACATGTACAATGCATACATTTTAAGTTTTTGTCCTTGCTAGCCAATGTTCAAATAATCAAAACTAAAAAACTGTAAGAGTGCCCATCCCAAATCTTTCTGAAACTGTTGCTTAAATCTTAAGCTAACGATAATAACAAAATTACGCATTTTGAAAAGTACGCATTTTCGCAAATCAAGGTCAAACGTCATATTTTTGCGTACTTTTTTTGTGGTATATGGTATAATTTAGATTTTGTGTTATCAAATAAGGGCCACTCAAGAGCTTTAAAATTATGTAAATTTTATCTCTGTAGGTGCTTTACTTTTGGAGATATGAATTTCCAAACATAGCAGGTCATGCTAATTAGTCAAAAGTTCGTTAACCCATATCTCAAAAAATAATTAACCGAATGACATAAAATTTCAGTTCTGGGGGTTTCTCAACTTGTCCAATCATCACATCAAATTTCATTTCAATCCGTGAAGGTCAGGTCCAAAAGCGTGTTGAATTGACACGGAATGACCCTAAGGGTAAAAATTGCCGCAAAGTTTTGTGCAGAAGGTGTCAACATTTGTACGTCCTGTTTAGTGTGTAATTGTTAAGTTGCTGATTAAATGATTTTCAAAAGAATAAATAAATTATCAAGAATGACCATTTAAAACATGAACCATGATGCTTATACACATTATGCTTTTCTTTAATTCAGATTAGAGAAACATTATTGTCTTATTAAATCTTGTAAAAAACGCTCAATACGGTATTTATTTATTTATTTGCACTTTTAATTCAAATCTCTCTGAAGAAAAAATGACAGACGTTTACAAACTGTATCCTACGACCTCGAGTCCCGGCGTTTAAACTGCCATGTAAAACTGACACGTAGGCCGAAAATTGCACAACACATCAAGGACAAGAAATGGGGAAACAGTTACAGTTGACAAAATCGAGACTAAAAGAAATAAAGATTTGTGTATTAAGGTGGTTGATGGCATTGGGGTATACGTTTTTGCGTTACTGCATGGACATATCGATCTAATCGTCATTGGGTTTACAAAGATTAAGCTAAATTCGAGTTGTAAAAATGGCCGCAAAGTTTTGTGCAGGTGTCAACAAATTCACGTTCTGTTTCGTAGTGTGTAATTGTTAAGTTGCTAATTATATGAGTTTCAAAAGACTAAAGAAATGATCTAGAATGACCGTTTAAAAAATTAACCATGATGCTTATAGCCTACTTGCTCTTTGAAAATTTGTTTTTTTCGGATTAGAGAAAAACCTATTGTCTTGACATACGAAAGTATTACTTATTAAATCTTGTTAAAATGTTGTCAAATGCGCTAAATACAGTATTTATTTGTTTCTTTTCTGGCAGCACATAAACAATAGATACGGAAAACTAAAAATATAAATAGCACTACCAAAACAAGCCCAAGGATAACCAAAAAGCGAAAATGTTCACTATCTAAAGGCAATCCAGACAATAAAAACCCACAACGGCACAAGTACATCGGGATCAAATACGTCATACAAAATTGAAATCACACTGTCAGAAATATCAGTTACAATAAAAAAGGACCAAAACAGAAGTGAATTATGTGTATATTTACAGCCAACTAGTGGTTATAATTTAATTATTATTAGTTATTAACAATTATTCACCCAATTTGTTGTCTTTCTTTTTAGTTCTTTTGAACGAGGAGCACGACTATGATGGATGGTGAGTTTGTCATCGAGAGGTTTTAGACAACCTCTAACTACATTGATCATCATCAAAATCTCTCTGTTTTTTAAAATATCTTGCCAAAGCTGCCATTAACAAATTCATCTTCATCTTTTACTATTAGCTTTATCACCATTCCATCCCAACTTATTGTCCAACCACCAGACAGACATTCACATCGCATTGTGTATGTCAGTAAAGTTAGTTTGATATTGGACATTGGACACATAGGTTTGTACAGCGAATGTAAACATTGCCTTTTTCGATATTGGACATTGGACATTCAAATAGGTTTGTACAGCGAATGTCTACCTTGCACATCGAAATTAGACATTGGACATATACATAGGTTTGTACAGTGATCGTCTACCTTGCACATCGATATTTGACATTGGACGGTTACACCCCTATGTTCCGACACCCCTATGTTCCGATATGTTCCGACATGTTCCGACAACCCTGGTGTATTTTCCTATTCCTAACCCTAACCCTAACCCTACCCTAACCCTATGTAAACCATGAGGGGTTGTCGGAACATATAGGGGTGTCGGAATATAGGGGTGTCGGAATATAGAGCAGTCACCGTACAGCGATGTATACTAATTAAATGATATTCCACGTAGACTTTCACATACTTGTTTTGTTTTTATAATGTTAAACGGGTGTGTTAAACGGGTGTGTGTACATGTAGTATCATATCCAACGTATACATTCTCATACGTTTGTACACAGCGAACGTTGACTTTACCGGATAAGGTGTCCAAAACTAAATGCAGCGGGTGCGCCAGCGGCGTGCCGTAGTTCACGGCTGGGGTCAAGCTTAGAGTCTGCTACTCCCGGAAACATTTGTTTTTATTGTCCGGGCATGGACTTTGGAAATTCACTTTGATTTGTACAGCGATGTATAATAATTACAATATTATCAACGGTAGACTTTCACACTTCAAAAAAAATTTGTGTACAGTACAGGGGTGTCTACATGTAGTATCATATCCAATTATGTAGACTTTCCCATACGTTTGTATTGTTGTTTCCCATACACTTTGTAGACCCTTCAAAACTTTCTTTTTTGTTATGAAGGTAAAGCCCTTTTCTTTGGACGAAAACAAATGCCCCGTGTCACAACGTTTAGAATGTTTGAGAACGTTTCACTGCGAACCGGACTGTCCGAACAAGGTTTTCCCTATCATACAGAGTGCAATTTGCAAAAATTTTACAACCTTGCCAAAATTAAGCAAGGGACCCCAGTTAGATTGATGTTGTGTGAAAAGGGCTTAAAACCTGAAAAATTAGGCAAAAGTGACACTCAAGCTGGGGGCTTAAATGAGAAGTATAAGAAATATACAGAGGGAAATGTCTGAATAGATTTCGTCTGGTGGGAAACAAGAGAAAAGGCTAGGTAAATTTCCTGCCAAACTTGCCAATGTCTCCAGTGTATTAACCAAGATACGAATATATGGGAATTCACACAACAGGTCATCGTTCTATATAAATTTGGCGTCAACATCTATGGGAATTTCCGAGTTTGGGGATTTCTGAATGTGTGCAATCACAATAAACCAGTCTGTGATTGCAATACAAATTTGGAAATCCCCAGTTGGGGATTTCCGAATGTGTGTTGCACTCCCCCAGAGCTTTTTTAGAACCGGTTAATTTTACACTTCAGCCGAGCGAAGCGAGGCCCTGAACGCATGCGAGAGGCGTTTAGCAGGGGTTTAATGGGGCAGTGCCCCTTTTTGGGAAATATTTCTATTTTACACCCTATAAAGTTGTATTTTTAAATCATCACATTCTTTGTTACACTGACTCCTGTACCATTGTTTGATTCCATTCAAGTCTTTTTATGTTTTCCCTGTCAGTAGGAAGGGTTTGTTGTACACATGAAAATTGTTCCAACTAAATCATAGAATCCTTGGATGTCACAGGAACGTTTGTGTAATTGCACTGCTATATGGCTGTTTATTTTACAACATACATGGACACATTATTATCCTTTTCAATTTATTTATATTGCGCATCTAGGTTTATTTCCAAAACAGAAATCGAAACTTGTGATTCCCCGTTTACTGTTTAACTGTTTCTATTCCAATCAAAACTATAAGCCAGCAGATGTCAACACACTTTCCATGTTCACAAAACCAGGTCATAAAACCACAAAGACATCCGCTCTGTCTTTCTTTTGTATTACTAAATGAATCAATGTATAACAAACTTCAGAGGATTAAGATAGGAGTAATTGGATCTCAATAGGAATGTCAATCATTCTCCCAGGAAATGGCGAGAGCGTCTGGGGCTAACAATGAAGAAAAGGATCCTCAGAAATTTGTTGTTTCACAAAAAAGTACTGGTCGGCAATGTTGCAACATTGCATGAGTGCTGGTCGGATTCTTTTTAATTGGTTAGTGCTGACCAGCCCCGACCAGTGTAGTCACAACACTGTATTGTACATGTATATAAATCTGAAACATCACCATGTCGGTCTTTGTTAGCAAGTTAGATTGGAAACAAGGAAGGCTTAAGAATTGTTCAGACAAACAAAGCATAACCACAGGCTGATGGGGACCCCAGGCTGTGGTTATGGTGATGTGGTTATGGTGATGTGGTTATGGTGACATTTCACATTTATAAACAATATTTTGAGAAATTTGTTGGGATGTTTGTTAGTTTCCCTGACAACCACGGTTTGACAACAATGGTTTGACAACAATAGATCAGACGTATCTTTTACGTGGGGAGTGACTCGGGTAATTATCTCAATAATTATTTGAACATAATCGATTAGTGAGAGTCTCGCATGGGGAATGCCATTAAATCTGAGAGAGAGTAAATTTGTGATTTTTTTGTGACAAGAACACTGGGTCTACTTATCAGAGGGTTTGATCTTCGTAGGTCTGTATTTGTCCAAGTCAAAATGTTTTGTGTTTGGCAACACCATCCGACACGAAAACTCAATGTGGAGCATTTTAAATAGCGACCAAGTGTATGCTACTTTAAAACTGTTCTTTCAATCAAAAAATTGTTCTATGTTTCTTTTTTTTAAGGTTTTCATTTGAAATCAGTGAAAACGGAACAATTGGTCACGTGTACTACCCAAGTGGTGAGAGCGAGCACGTGATAGCCGCCAAGAAGGGTATGGCGAGCCTATTGGCTGCAAATCTACAGCATCCTCCCGATGGCACGGTAGGCAGTAGTTTTACATAATCTAATATGGTTTAACAGGGTATATTGTGATCAATATGAAACAGACAGCTGCATTTAGGGCTTTAAATGTTTCGTAAAAGATATCGTTAAACAACAATTGCCTTGTTGCTCCCGCCAAATTAATACAGACTGATCAACAGCCTGAGTGGAGCTACGATTGCAACGAAACAGGTCACGAGGGTCACCATGAGTCTTCATACAATGCCCGAATGTCACCGGACAATGATGGCATCATCGTCTTCACAAAAACCAGACGAACACACCCGATACCCTACGGGAAATCCAAACATCAAAAGGTATGACAATGTGCCGTGTGGCAGGTCTGGAAGGGCGACCTCTGTTGATTAAGATATTAATGTTTCGTTGATCTTCAGACTATAAAAATAAGTCAAGATTGTTTTTAACTTTTGCTCATTTCACCTCCTTTATGCTGATGTATTCATTCCATGGTTGTTTATTGAGCTTAATGGCACAGCAATCGTTGTTTTTTCATGCAACGAAGAAACCATAAAGTCAAAAACATTTAACTGCTCAAAATGGTGCAAATCTGTATTACATGAGATAAAAAAAAAATCCAAACTGAGAAAAATGTATGAAACAATTGGAAAGTTGTTGTAAATTTATTCTTATTGCTTCAAATATTTGTATACACTGATGTCGATGTATTTGGCTTTGCAGGAGATTCATTATCACCCCGGTATGAAGCTACCGACTCTCGTAAAGATTTTGGATCACTTCGAAGCACCAAGAGAATCAACAAAGGAGTAAGCAAAATGAACTTGTTCTGATAAAACATGCCCAAAGACAAACAACTCGAAAATATCAACGGAAATGTGTGCGCATTGCCATCATAAAGTCTACACATTCCTGGGTCCGGGCGTTTTCTGTTACAGACTTTCTATGGCTAAATTTCGAAGAGCTGCAACTATTGCTAAACACTTTTCTGCGAAGCAGAAAAAAAGCAGGAAACCAGTCACAATGAGTTCATGTGGAATAGTATTTTGGCTGGTAACGTTATTCTAGTAAGCATAAAAGTGATGTGTTAGCTTTTTTTATTTTTTTATTGGGCCGATCACTTACCACAAGGAAAGTAAAATGTAAAGCAGACTCACTGGTAATTCCTGCATATGAGTGACGAAACGATTCCAGTGTACATGCACACGTGACAACACATCTTTATTACACTGATGCCTACACACATTTCATGTTCCCTTGCATCTTATTTTGTATTTATCGTTGCTTTTTCTGTTTTCAGGTTTCAGGATCAGTTTCAGGAGAATACAAACAAAGAAGGGTTTGGTAAATTATATGTTTTTCTTTTTCTACACAATTTCTTGTTAACAGCTGATGTGCTGAAATGTATTACCAATACTAGTGTGTGCTTTATTTAGCTACTGGACTTATCTGTTCAATAAACTGACAACACATCAACAATTAAAATGATTTAGTCCATTGCTTGTTATCAGATTTTTCAGAGATGCAAACTGTTTCAGATGGGCAGTTGACATTTGTGCGTGAGATACACTCCCTTTCTCTAGCCCCGCCCACTGATGAAGATCTTTTAACTGATACAATTCAAATGATTAAGGTAAACCTTGTGCAATTTCTTTTTTAATCCGACATGATAGCTGACAACAATGTTCATCTGATTTGTACCAAATTGTCATATGGTTTACCCACGCTGTGTTTCCCTTAAAAATTGTTATGCTAATTGAAGACGGTATTCACTAGTGTTGTTGAAAAAAAGGGAACTTGGCAAAAAGGCTTCAGTGGCAGATCATTGACCTCATTAGGGTTGTTTCCGGTACCATACCAATACTTTTGTTGTATACACATTGCTTATATTGAATTTCACTATGTCTACATAGTATTCCTATCTAAACAATCCTTAAGTATTTTATTACGTTTTACTTCCTCCTTTATGTTATCTTTTTCATTATGCTCGGTTGATGTAGTTACCAGACGGACAACACCTGATTGATGACATTACAACAGTGAAGGACACGGTGTCTGGTAACCTGACGTGCATGAGGAACGCGCCACTGAAAGGTATGTACATATGAGCCCAGTTACCATATCTACATGTCCATAGTAGTCCATAACGTCAAGTAGGCTAAATTTAAGTTACACAATTATAGGCTGATAATAAAAAAAAACAGAAAAATAATATATGTTGGTAAAAGACGGGCTGCTACGCTCATCATCAGACTCTACTCGGCTTGTGGAACACAAAATTCGTCCTAACACTCTCAAATCAGCCGCCGACAGATCATTTTCCTTAGTTGCACCAACATTATGGAACAATCTCCAACCTTCACCCCGTCCTGCAAAATTATTGAACGTTTTTAAGAAAAACTTGAAAACATACCTTTTCCCATATTGATTGTTTGCTGTTTGTATATTTTTCATATTGATTTGTATTGCTCTTGCTCCAGATTGTATGTATCATCACAAACCGCTGTGATCTCGGTGGAATGGCGGTATATAAAATTATGTTGTATGTATGTATTGTATGTATGTGCGAGATGGTGAAAAAATTCAAATGAAACAATTTAACATAGAAACTCTCTAGTTCTCTGAAATCTGAAATTTCTGAAAAACCTTATTTTCATTCTGATGAAGAAGTCTGCACCTTGGCTTCCTTGTCATACAGGAGATTCACACACAAATTGCTTAAACGGCAAGAAAATCGTTTGAGACTTCTATCTCACAACAAATTTGTTCAAGCAGGGATTGTTATGATTGATAGCATTTAGTTTTCTTAAAGTCAACTAAGGTGATATAATTTCGTTCTATGGCAGGATCTCATGAGCGGAGTCAATGTTTCCAGGATCTCGTGCATACCCTGAGGTTCAACATTGATGGACGGCAACTTGCTGAGATTGTCAAACCTTTATATCAACTTCCACTCTCGAGGTATTTCCATCTACACAGTCTAAAATGAATACAAGGATTTAAAAAACGAAACCCGACTGTCTGTGAAACTATTGTTGTATAATTTATTCGGCTTCCAGTTTCGTACTGAGACAAGTTGGCGTCAGTACTACTGCCGCCAAAAGGAGATTTTAGGAGTGATGTTAGTTTCCAAACCATAGTTTTACATTATTTAATACAATCAATTATATCAAAAGGCGTTGTACAAAATTAACTCCTGGTGCTGCATTTAACTGTGTCAGTCTACTTCTGTTATAACCAGTCGTGGAAACAATAATTCCTTGAAACTCAACTAACTTTATTTGTACGTGACCGACTCAACAGCAGCCATTTTGTAACACAACAACAACACTAAACAATAACAACCAAGAGAGGGCGCTAAACAGAATATGAACTTTGCAAGTTCTACAACCTCACATATATTTAAGCCATATGTGAAGTGTAGCATATTTTAGGTTGATCTTTGTTTTCTTCCAGACGGCATCGTGACAGGGAAGACAGACTGAATATGTTAGATGCTGTTTCCGCGTTGGAAACCGACTCCTCACAGTCTCTCCTGGCAGATCTCATCCTCCTGTCTCAAAATCCAAACAAAGACCTTGTCGAGAGACTACTCATTGCTTCTGCTGGCTTCACTCGAGCTATATCAAAGGTATAGCACGCTTCATTTGATAGTCTGTTATCAAGGTGACCTGTGTCTCTTTTGGAGCAATGGCCAAAAAACACCTAATGGAAAAATCTTTCTTCTTAAAGTATACAGAACGTCAGCTCAAAACATATCTGCATGATGTCCTCATAACAAAAAACAGAGAAATTAGAAACAATTATACAACGAGGTTGGTCCATTACAACTAAATTGTTCTATTCACAAAATATGAGATTCCGCTTTACCCTTAAAATATATTATATTTTTGTCCACAGCATTATTTAGAAACTTTGGAGGAAATTGTTTTCAACCCTCAACGTTTTCCAGGTGAGCCATTCTTGTACATTCATGCATTTACATCAACACTTACTACCGCGACCGCACTCCCTCCATAGATGCAGTTTATGTATTTATTTATGTATTTATTTCATAAAGCATCCACAGCACAAGCGCCAAAAGTGGACGGATAACAATGTATAGTAATAAACAATAACATTTCATTATGACACAATATACATACAACAAACACAAACTTTAAAAAGGACTATAACTGACTCAGGCTCACTCTGAGCCAGAAGTGCCCTGCGTGGGATACTCGCTGTCACCTCGCTTGTTCTTGTGAAAATAATGTTGTTTGCTGTTTTCTCTACAAGTAGACACTCTAACAGGTGACTTTTGTTGTATCCGTCGTTATAGTTTTGCCTATAAATCAGCATTACGTTGACAAAAAACAATATATAACTGTACATTTAATGTGCAATCGTTATAGCCGGAAGTACAAACTTTAAAAGGTCTTGCTCCTTTGAAAAAAACAAGTCAGAGTTTAGACTTAAGAACTGCTCAGAAATAAAAGCATCTCAGACTATAAACTTTATTTTAATTCGTTTCAGAGCCACTACGTGACACCGAGATACAGAGAGTTGCTGTGATGGTACTCGGCGCCTTAGCTGGTAATCTGTGGAAAGCTGAATACAAATCCCAGGCTGAGGCGATAGTTATGAAGATTGAGGACAAACTTGGTGTTCACGGTAAAAAACAAATTGCGAGATTAAAACGCATATTACCACACTTTAATTTGAATTCTCTCTCCACACTAAAGCACTGCAAATTAATTACGATGTCAGTTTTAATAGTAATTGCACCTTCTTTGAATCACCAGATCCTTGGGGCTACAGTAATACTGTTACAACTCTCTCGGAAAATGAACGAGATGAATTCCACCATAACACGGTAGCGTGTATCGAAGCTCTCGGCAATGCCGCCCTCCATCGTTCCTTTCCTCACATCCATAGTTATACCAACTCGACCACCACCCATCCTCTGCTGAAAAGAGCTGGTTTACACTCTATGCGAGACTACCACCACGACAAGGTAGAAAGCCAAACTAGCCCTGGTCATGACACGCCTAGCAAGACACAATGTGTCTCAAATTCGAACTCAAAATTTCATTCTTAAAATTAAACACATCATGAACAGTCATCATTTTCAACACGATGGTGTTTTGTTGAAATCTTTTGCAGGCGGCAGGTATCCTCCTCAAGTCGACCCTTGATGAAGATGAGGACGAGCATGTTCGATACGAGGCATCATTGCTTTACAAAGATCATCCAAACGGTGTCTATATAAATGCCTCAAAATTTATAAATCCAGAAGAGTACGTAATTTTTACTTCGTGAGTTAAAACAAACCAACACTAACTGGAAAACAAGATCTTAAGTTAATTTCATAGAAACGCTCTGTGTTTGCTCACAGTAACATGTGAAGGGTTTTCTGAAGTATAAATTCACCAGTGCACAAGAAGGCTCAAAATTAAATGCTTCAATGCAAATCCAATGGAAGTTGTTTTACACATTTCGTGGAAGGGACGGTAGTTCTGATTGGGATGTTCTAACGCCATTTATTATGAAGTAAGTGGTTCAACAATTATCAAACTTTTTTTAAAACTTTGGCCCCAAAATATTGATGTTTGATCAGAACTGCACCGGATGTCTATCAATCCACATTTTACCTATCCGTATCACAGTGGCTTGTCCTGCTAGTTTGTTAAAATCATTGTTTTAGCTGTTCCTGCTAAAAACAATATCTTTCCGAAAATCGTAAAAAAAGAGGGTCCCCGAGGTCAAACGAGGAAAGAATACAAGTCTCTAACCTTACGTTAAATTGGTTTAAAATGCAATTTTAATTGATACTCTTTCAGAGCAAAATTTGAAACATGGCGTCATCGCACAGCAAAACGAAAAAGGTTTGCACATTCCAAAGAATAATTATTTCGCCATCAAAAAGGCCGAAATCAATGCTAGTTTGATTGAATATCATCAAAGTTCAGGAACGTACTGAAAATTATCCGAGAAAAATGTACAGACCAATTTGAAATGTGACGTCATCGAACGTTTTTTGATTTTGACATAAATTGCACTTGAAGGGTATCAAACACAGTGGCATTAAAAACAGTTTTAATAAGAGGTTAGAGACTTGTAAATAAGGACTCTATCTATTGGTAAATGAGTGGATCACAAAACTGAATTTGACGCTGAAGTCACTCCTTAATGTAGATTGTTTGTATCCTGTATCCTTTCATAGATACATGGACTCCAACTCATCAGATTCAATTTCAACGGAGGGAGCGAGTTCCCCATCCAGACGTAGGATTCTGGGAGGGAATTGAGTTGAAGTTGGCCAGCCCTGCTGTCCAGTGGAAGAAGTTCATTGGGAGCCCAAAGACCGGCGCAGAGTTTGGTATAACTATCAGAAATGAGCTCAACATCAAAACAGGTGAGGCCAAAAATAATTAAGTCCCTGCATAAAACAAGTAAACTAATAGGACGTCATCATACGTACACGCTTACACCGTTCTACTGTTTCCAAAAGTATTTTTTAATAGCGTGTATAATATTCGCGGTCTTTTTACACATTCCCTTTCAAACGATCTTTACCATCACATTTTAACCACCACATAAGAACATTCGGACTCAATAAAACAAATTCCTATCCGTCAAGCCACCTGGAAGCCATCTGTCGAAGCATGCCGAAGGAAGACCCAATTGATTTCAGCCAAGAGTGTCTATTAGCCCAGGTTGGGAGAGTTGTTCACAATTCCCGTGGGATCTCTCATCATTGCTGGAATTGTTTTTAAAGGCACTGTACACGTTTGGTAATTGTCAAAGACCAGTATTCTCACCTGGTGTATCCCAACATATGCATAAAATAACAAGCCTGTGGAAATTTGGGCTCAATTGGTCATCGAAGTTGCAAGAAAATGATGAAAGAAAAAACACCCTTGTTGTACAAATTTGTGTGCTTTCAGATAGGAATAACAACTTCTTGCAAGAAGTTTTTATTATTTTAGTGAGAAATTACCACTTTCTCAAAAACTACGTTACTTCAGAGGGAGTCGTTTCCTACAGTGTTTTATACTATCAACAGCTCTCCGTTGCTTGTTACCAAGTAAGTTTTTATGCTAATTATTATTTGTTTTAAGTTATTACCAAAAGTGTACGATACCTTTAAGTCAGAGAATCAACCCGGGTAGTATGATATTTTTAAGGCTATTTTTCAGTTCTAAATAGAGAACTTTGATGATAATTTCTAGCAGAACTGAGACCAGGAGCCACGAAGTGCTTCCCTTCGTATATTTCAAAGTTCTCCTCTGAATTTTATGAAAATTTCCACAGCTTGATTGTCCAATTTACCAAGTTCTACATTAAGACAAGGAATTGATAAGATTTGCTATTTAAGAGGGCATTCTTTGAAGTTTTGGGGGCACTTTTTTTTGTAATAAACGGTACTTTTCCCATGCCTTTCATGTATTTGGTTCAAATGCTTAAACACTAATAAGAAATTTTGACATAGTAAATAACATGAAATTAATTTTTTTTTTACTAGGGCCACCTTTTTGGGTGCTATAATCGAGGTATTTGTAGGTTTGGTCAAGCATACACGTTTACAAAATCGCAATGTTTTTGACTTATTTTTGATATTTCTCCAGCTCCCCTCAGCGGCCATCTTCGTTTAGACATTCTGGATGAGGCTCATGCAACGGTTCTTGTTGGACTCGTCGGAAAGAAACTGGATATCGCAAGAGCACGCTTCTGTTTTAACGGACACAATGAGTACAATTACAATATATTTCAGGTAAATCTAAGCTTTGAAACCGTTCGAATATATGTTCAGGTTTCAGGTTTATTTTAATCACTGAGATCGGTCAATAAATGTCAAAATTCGTTGTCTTTCTTTCCTCAGCGTGATCTGTAATCTCAAACACTTTATTGTACACAACCATATGGCGCTCCGTATGTGTTAGGCTTTTTTGGATCTTTCAGCTCCAATTTGAAGAGATTGCATAACAGCAAGCTTGTTTTATTTTGCCATCATTGGAAAAATTCGATCTTTCTCTTTCCAATGATGGTAAGCTTGGGTATGGAGGGTGGACATGGACAAAACTACAGCTTTATTACATATGGCTTTCGTGCTCAGGCCTGCTTTTTGTGTGTAAGCTTGGTCGCCAATGGTAAGGAAGAGGGTATGAGTGCAGTCAACTGAAGTCGCCTATGGTAATAAAAAAAAGGGTTTTAAACCAAAGAAAGTAAATCAGTTACATATGTAAAAAAAGTTACATATGTAAATAAAATTAAATTTTGCTCTCTGTGCTATGGGTTTAAAAAATTTACTCATCGAAACAGCCATTGGTATGTGTACAGTTTTCCTCTGGTGATGTCATGCGGAAGTTTCTAAAAAGAGGTTTCAGATTTTACGGTGAAAAGTTATCGAAAAAGTGTGGGCCTACTGCTGTGCACTGTTCCCTTTTCAATTTAAGTTCAGCGATCGTATTTTCTTTTAGACCAGCTGCATCTGTCGTTAAAATCAATTGAGTAACGCAGAGATTATGATTCAATTATTCTCAACCACATGGAAACCTTGGATTGCTCTACCCACCCAAAACAAAACAAAAACAACAACAACCCCAAAACAACCAAAACACCCCAAAACACCCCCCCCCCCAAAAAAAAAATAAAAAATAAATAAAAATAAAACCCCCAAAACCCCCACAAAAACACCCCGCAATTTTTCTAAGATGTATGACAAATCCATTGAGATAGAGCCTCAGTAATTAGCGAAAATGTAAAAGGTTACAAATCCGTCATATTTTATGGTTATACCTGTAAAATCGCTCCATCAATTGTGTTTACAATTTTTCCAATCAGGAGTTTGGGGTTGAACGCATTAATGACCTGGCGAAAGCCTACGATTTAATCATCAAGCGAGTGGTTGGAAACATTGTGAGTGCGGTCGACATTGTTGTCGACCTCTTCAACGGAGATACCAGCATTAACAAACTATTCGATAACTTCGTCGAGGAACTTGAAAATATCCCGAGCCGTATCAGTGTAAGTTTTGTCTAGAGTAAATTACTGAAGAAGGAAGGTGTCAGCTTTTCAGTTAAAGGTATCGTACACGTTTAGTAATGACTCAAAACAAATATTGGCATAAAAACTTACTTGTTGATAGTATAAAACATTGTAGGAAACGACTCCCTCTGTAAGTAACGTAGTTTTTGAGAAAGAGGTAATTTCTCACTAAATTAATAAAAACTTCTTGCAAGAACTTTTTATTCCTATCTGAAAGCACACAATTGTACAACAAGGGTGTTTTTTCTCTCATCATTTTCTTGCAACCTCGATGACCAATTGAGCCCAAATTTTCACAGGCTTGTTATTTTATGCATATGTTGGGATACACCAAATTTCCACACGTGTTCAGTGCCTTTAAAGGGATAGCACAAATAATTATGTTCTTCCCGGAAAAAAAACTTTGTATGCATTCGTGATAACCCGCGGAGGTAAATTGAAACTGATGAGGAAGTTTTTAATATTATTAAAGAATACATTATTCGCCAGTAACGTTCCTTATTTTTTTCTTGAAAAAAAAAAAAAAAAACCGTTATTAGGAACAGACTGACTTTTGAGCACTATTCAATTTATAATTTACTTCAGTTTAAAGTTCGGACGTTAACCACTTCCTTTTTAGCTTATACAGCAATATAAATTAATTGATGGAGAAAGTAGTTTTCGTCTTTTCACAACGGATAGCACAATCAATTTTGTTGGTCATGATTGAATTAAACCTTAAGTCATGGCAAATGTTATTTAATTTACTGTTTTCTCCAATGTGCAACACCCATCAGAGGATTTTTATTTTATGTTGTTATGGGGGGATTTTTGGTAAGGGCTGAAAACATTTGTCACTCATATACTTCGCGCACAAAATAGTACAAACATACAGGCCTATCCAGATTTGAACCGTCTGACAGGTGGAGCCATGTTCTTTGTAGCATGTTTTGCTGAGAGTCTGTGCTAGGTTGTGTAATTTCCAACATTCCCTCCTTTTCAAGCAATCTTTTCGGCTTACTGGGAGCCAGTAACTAGTGGAACCTTCCCGCATTTGTGTAATTTCTGGGTATACTCCCCTACTTTTAAGTTACACTCCGGGAAAGCTTTTTATTTACATTTTGGGTGACCAGCGGAACAAAAATGAAACAGATAAAGATGTTTTTTTAAGTATAGCAAACAATATTGATCAGTAACGTTCCTTCTTTTTCTCTTGAAAACATAATTAGGAACGGACTGATTTTCAAATACTATATACAATAATCTAATTTTACATTCAGTTTAAAATTCAAGCTTTGCCCGTTTTCTTTGAAGTATATATACAGATAGCATCATGAATTACTCAAACAATCATCTAGTTTTGTTTTATAAACACCGTGCCTCTGTTCACAGAATTGATTTCAATTTAATTATTTTTTGTAATATCCAGACTATGCGATCGGTGTCGGCCAATGCCGTTGCTAGACTCTCGCAGTTTGATCCAGATCAACTCCCGCCCTCTATCCGTGGCGTGATCATGGTGGTTAACAAAGCAGCTCAACTATTCAGTGATATAAAGACAGATGTCATGGAGTTCTACCAGGTAAGTTAAGCCAATTTATTAGGTGTTCGTGCAACACAAGCACCAACACCTCATTGTTTTTGTTCTGTGTTTTTTTTAGGTGTTCGTGCTATACAAGAATTGCCTATACAAGAATTGCCTATACGCCTGTAATTGTTCATTTTGAATATTATTTTAAGGTGTTAAGCATTTTTGTGTCTGCTGAGGGGATTAAGTTTTTCATTTATTGATGTTAGCTGATTTTCCTCGTTTTGTAACTGCTGCTGATCTTAAAGGTTTTGTCTACGAAGGGGTTCTAAGGTTAAGTAGTGTTAGTTGTAATTCGTGATGTGTACAGATGTACCTTGTCAGTGAAACTGCATTATATAACAAATAATTTAAAACATTGAAAAAAACACTTTAATTGTATAGCGCATCGAGGGATCTGTGATCAATAATGCGCTATATAAATGCTGTTTTTATGGTATTATTATTGTTAAGTCCCTACATATTCAACTTCGTCTCACTTTCTACGTCGATTAACATTATAAGTGCGCCACCAAGAGTTTGTGCCGTAGAGGTTATTTTCGAAGAAGGTAATCACATTATGACATGACTATATGTCTTCCTTTCCCAACGTAACTTCCGACGAATTTTACAACCATGTAGTTGAAACAATTCAGAATAATTCAGAATATTTTTGTTGAGGAAAACATATGTTGATTGTTTCTGAAAATTGTTCTTTCTTTTTGTCATTAGGCTGTCAATGAGGCTATTACTGTGACCTTACCCTGGGCAGCCGAACAAATTATGATGTCTATCACGAGTATATCTGATATCATCGGAGATTTACTCAAGTCACCACTGAAGGCTATTGGAGACATCTTCAAGGGAATTATCAAGTGAGTTTTGAAAGTCAACAGATTCAACGGATCAACTCCCCCCCCAAAAAAAAAAAAAAAAAAATAAAAAAAAATAAAAAAATAAAACAGTACTCGGATAAAATAAAATAATATGATCAGAAACATCATTTGAGGCAAACAAATGTTGATTCACAGCCCTCTCTTCTTGACAAATAACCTTACCACGTAGCGAGTTTCGAAACATAGATCTGTGTTTTACCCATAGGCCTACACTTATAAAATCCAGAGGCATACTTGGTTAGAGTTTGAACCCAAGACCTTTGCCATTATAGGGCAGATGATACCACTAGCTTGTTAGCAAGAGGCAAGACAAATTTATTGACATAAGCAATTGGTACCGCAACGATTTAGTTAAAGAGCATCATAAGTTTATACCCCTGTCAGTTTCCCATGTGAACAAATTATTTCACATGTCAATGGACAATGACATGGCACCTGTCTACTCTCTGTTTTCGTCTCGGTTTGGATAGATGCAATGCAAGATGTTTGGCCAATCTTCTACATTTTAATGTTATTTCTTTGAACAGTATCAAAACAGCCGTTGATGCAATAGTTGAAGCTAAGAAAGAAGTGGAGAAAGCAAACTTCTTTAAGGAAGGTAAGTCAAGGAGGGGTTAATGATCACTAGAAGATGAGAGTATTGGTCGCGTTCGTAAATTCATGTATTTCCTTTTGTATGATTTGTTGCTGTGACGTTTCCATTTAAAAATAGGTCAAAGACCGTACTGGTTTGATCTACACAAAGTCATTGGCGACATGATTGAAGAATTGACCGGGCACCGTGAGAACATCAGGAGAGATCTTAACGTGTGGGTTGATGAGGCTAAGAGGGCTAACGATCCCATCAAGAAGCTTACTGGGGGCGCCCTTGACTCGGTAAGATAAATTGCAAATAATATAACGCGGAGAACATTGGTGTGCCTCGTTCCAACGGAAAAAATTGAGATTTTAAAAGTTTTCGTTTAGTAAATATTCGTTGTAATCTTCGGAATTGATTTGATTGCATGTCCTCAGCACACCCTGAGGAAACGAGTGCAGCTAGAGATCGAGTCAATCTTCGAGGATCTGATGGCACCAATTGAACCAATCAAGGATCTCTTGGCTCCATTCTTTGAGATCTATGACCTTGTCTTCGACAGCATCAAGGCAATCAAGGAAGCTTATCAAACGCTAAGAGAATCGTAAGTCACTTTCTTTGTAGTGACCCATTATGAGAGACATTTTCCATAATGTTGTATGACAGTGGTGAAATTATAGTAAAAACATGGTTTTAACAAGAAGGGAAGTGGCTTTGTAGTCTTTTAAATGTTCATACTTCTTTGATTTGGTCATGGCAGTAAAACAGTAAATTCAACTGATTTTTGCATCGAGATTTAACCTATTTTGACTCTTCAGATACCAAAAGTCTCAATCTCTCGTAATGAAGCTATTTGGTCCGAAAGCCCATGAGCAGTTTCCGAGGAAGTATCGTTCACCGGGGACCGGGGAGTGTGCCTCGGGTGGGTTCTATCCAACTAACTCCGCTGGGCACTACGAGGATCAGGGTGTGGATCTGGAGATTCTTCAAGGAGCAAAGGTTGGTCATTGAGAATATTTCATTTATAACTGGAAAGTAAATTTTTGTTGAACAAGGAAAAACTGACTAGAGCGGGACTTGAACCCATGACCTCCGGATTGTTGTGCCGGCGCTCTGCTAACTGATGAGATATCTAGCCCGAGGTTGGCGGTCTCCCTAGTTTGTCAATATCTTTGTTGGAGTGCCTGTCAGAAGCCATTCAACCTGTTACTGCTGTAGCCAGGGATCACACCCAAAGTAAATGACAACTCTACTCTTGTTGTAAACAAACGAGTTTCATTTGAAACGAAAACGTTTTGATATAAAGGTCTCAGAATGCAAGGCAGAATGTGTGGCCAGAAATTATAATTCTTCAGTGTGATTTCTCAATGATTCTCTTCCAAACTATGTGTGAGATGAACATAACAAAATTTCAAATTTCATCATTAAAAAACCTGTATATGATAATGTTAAATTTTCGTCTCTTTTTTATGTGGTTTGTAGTTGGTGGCGCCCTTTTCCGGTTCGATCTTCAAAAGCCCTGGGAAGCCAAACCAAGTCGTCCTTGAAGCAAGAGGTGGTTCATTGCGCAACATTAAGATATTAATTGATAACATTACACCCAACCACACGTTATCGGAAACGCAATCGACGAATGTAAGTATCAAGCTATTTGTTTATTTGTTCTTCGTCGAATATCTAGCATTTGTTATTCTCGGCGTGCTGCAAAGATGACATGAAATTGAGAGCTAAGGTTTTACTTTGACGGGTTTGATGCACGGATAGGTTTGAAGGGAGGATAATATTAAATCTATGATGACCTCTTTATTATGATCTATTAATTTTTTGGTCGTACGACCATAGACATATGGATCCACGAGGCGCAGGTATAGGTGCAACTGCCCCCTTCCCGAATTCGGGTAAACATTACGGAAATTTGGCAACAGCAAGAAGGGAAAACATATTTTTTATGTGTAAAGATTAAGGGCAAACTAAACCCGTATGTCCCTTTTCCCCTTAACAAAGAGTCACACACGTCCAGGTGAACGACTTGTTGTTGATACCTTGGTGTTTTCCCTAAATTAGGTTATAGCTGGCACCGAGATTGGCAGAGTGGGGAGTGCCACAGCCTGTGCACCACCTAACTACATTCATCTATCAATGAAGAAAACCAAACCAGACCGTCTAGCCTCCATTCTAGACAGTGCCCTTAATGATGACCCGACTGATGCCGACTTAGCTTCAGAAGAAGGATACGTTGATCCCAGTAACTACCTGGCTAAACGACCTCTGGTTCGTCCGCAGTGGATACAAGTCTGTGACGATTACAAACTAGTTTGGAAGGTAAGGATCTCATTAAACACCCTATCCACGTAGCCACCGTCACTTATAAATAAAGGCTTTCAAGCAAAGGCGCACCGTATATGAACGTCCCATGATGGTATCATGGTACCACGTGATAAATCACCAACACTAACAAGCGAGAGTTAGGGTTAAGGTTAGGGTTAGGGTTAGGGTTAGGGTTAGGGTTAGGGTTAGGGTTAGGGTTAGGGTTAGGGATAGGGTTCCGCCTCGCTCATTAGTGTTGGTGATCTACCACGTTGTACCATGATACCACCGTTAATACGATGCGCCTTTGCTTGAACAACTAACTTATAAGTAACGGTGGCTAAAAGAATAAGCTGAATTAAATAAATTCTACCCTTTTACGATTTACGATGTCACGAAAAAGGAGATGTTTTCACCAACAAATGGCAACGTAATTTCTTTTGCAATTTCAAATCTGTCCAGACAAAACGCAGGCCTACCCTCTCAAACATAACAGTTTCACAATGCCGAACTCCGTAACTTCTGTAAATATAATGAAACCAACTTTGTTTTCCGTAAAAAAAAATACAGGGCGAAACTGTGAAGGAAGGATCTTTACTTGGCCGCAACAATAAGAAGGGTGAAATGACGGACACAACGCCCGAGCGTGCAACACCTCCATCCACCGCAACAAATACCCCTGATACAGCCAAGCAACCACCCCCGAGGCAATCAGCTCTGAGACAGGCAGTCACAAAGAGTAAGACATATCATTCATTCGCAAAAATAATACAATCAGCAAAATAATAATTAAAACAATTATATCGCGCTTTATCCAGCAGGCGTCTCAAAGCGCTTATCATTATTTGTAAGACAGATTTTTAAAGGTGCTGCCACTGCCAGAAACACCGGGGCAAATCCCTTCTCTTGGCGATAAGTGTAGTTCGGTTCTTTTTCCATGCATTACACAGCACAGGGGACCTACGGCTTAAGATACCAACGGAAAGACGAAGCAATAATGGTTAAGTTTCTTGTGTGAGGGCACAAGTGTCAAGATCGGAATCGAACCCACACTCTGCTGGTGGAGAATTAAAGTTTAACTTGCAATTAAACATAGTTTTTGTATCTTTTTAATATTAGTTTAAAGAAGTGACAAGTGCAGAGCCGCAAGAGAAAAACAACCCCAGCTGCCAATGGTTGTGCCCTCTGCCCTTAAATTGCTTGTGAATAATGTTCTCACTTGATTAGTACAATTTGAATGAATGACGTCATTCAGATTTGCGCAAATTACGATGTATGTCTCTTTTTTTTTGCAATGGAGAACGAATGACGTTTTAGCAGCTCACATGGTTTTGTATTTGATTTTTCACTACTGTCAGGTAGTCGAGATGAAACCCAGGAGTCCCTCGGCCTCCCACAACCGAAACTTGGCTCTGGGTCACCCTTCAAGAACTTCACTCTTCGGAACCTGAAGATAAGCTCAATCCTAGCATTTGCCCGCAAGCTCCAACTAAATGATACAGCAGACGAACTACTTAAAGTTGTCAATACAATAGTCGTAAGTTTATTACTGAAAACAAAATGAGCTTGAGATCTTCTGATTCTTATAATCCACCCTTAGTAAAGTACAATAAAAACATGAAATATAACATTATCTTAAAAAAACAAAAGTGTTAATAATATTCAACCCCTGCACTGACGTCAGACACGGCTACAGTTTTCCTCTTTTCAGTCATTTGGAGAAAACAATATAAACGCGTTTAACAGTCATATTGCTTTTCTAACTACGCACCCGTGACTTGAAATCCTGGGAATCTGACCCTTAAATGACAATAAGGTCGATGAGGGACTAACAAAACGAAAATGTTCTTTCTAATAATAACTCAAACTTATCAGTGGAATTGAGGTTTCTGGTTGTCAAGCCAATGCTCTGTTAATACCGCTGCATGGAATGTCATAATTACCAAAACAAAGTGCACACTTTTGTAGTTGTTTCTAATAAAACCTTTGTTTCCATTATCAGAAACTTGTGAGTAACAAGCCGTGTGTTCTGCCCGAGTCTATGACCAACGATGCTTTAAGGATTGAGCTTCAACAGCGAGGTTTGAGCTCACAAGGAGACAGGAAGATTCTCCTCAAGCGATTCAAACAACCCGACGACCGTAAATGTTCATGCCCGTAAACATTTAATAGATGCCAAAGCCGATCATGACACTTAGGTTTACTGATTGGGAAAGGGACATATCTTGAGGCATAATATACCTCAGTCGCTCCACCCCAACACTCGTTTTCCATTTTCTTTCAGATTTAAACGTTTGTATCTTCATGACTGATGTCTTGATATGCACCAGATTGTATATCACAATCTGAAAAATGAAAACAAACGTTTTTAGAGAGATTTTTATACAAAGTTTAAATGATTTTAAAATAATTTGAACGGTGGAGAAGGGAATTTTTTTGAAAACAAAATAGCTGATTAATATTTATGAATGGTTAAGATACATATATTCAAACAAACCCTAAGTTTGTATTTTCATACAAAAACACCTTTCAATCTGCCATAGGTTGTCCGCTGCTTCAGGTCTCCCTACCCAAGAATGTCTACTGTACGATTGATGAGAGTTGCCTGGGTGTAGAATGCTGTATGAACATTAAACTCTTCATGGTGTCTCTGGCTTTCAAGGCATTCATGCGACTTGATCCGTGCGAGTTTCAGTTCATCCTTGGAGTCAACTCGTGGAACTACACTGTTAATATACTGGAGGCAGAGTGGGGTAAGTAGGGGTAATACACCTTATACACCTAACTTCATTTGAGTAGGGCGCCCTATCTAAGAGGTCAAAAGTAGGTTGTTTGTTGGCCGAGCCTGTGCGCTGCGCGCTTACAAATCGATGCGTTTCCATTGTTGCATCGTTGGTTTACCTCTAAGATGGCAGCTTTGTGACATCAGTGCATAAGGTCTACACTTTCTAGATAGACTTCATACTCATTTCTGTTAGAACTTGGCGTCAAAACAAGCTTAGTTTAATTTCTGGAAAAGCAGTAATTAAAATACATTGACCTTTAGCTGGTGAACTTTGACATTTTAGCCTCGGTTTGTTATGATCAACGATTTGAAAGTTGCTCACAGAGACGAAGGTCGTAGAGACTAAGGCTTGCTTGTAAAGTAAAGCTTATGTTTTTTCTGCAAATGTGACTGCTAACCCGGAGATATCAAATCCCACCAAAACACAATCTGGTCAGTCTTTAATTTGATGTTAATATTGATCCCATAGGTAAACAATGGGAAGTACCAGTACCGTTTGACATACCCTTTGTTGATGACATGAAACTACATCTTAGGTAAGTTTGTTGAACTTTGAAGTAATGTGGTTATGGAAAAATATATCATTTCCCCCCCCCCCAAAAAAAAAAAAAAAATAAAATAAAATAAAATAAAATAAAATAAATTATGTATTTGAGAAGCGTTTCTGTCAGAAACGTTTCTCATATTGTGTATTCCAATTGCAGATTATTTCTCCTGCATTGACATGACCGCTCCAGATGTCTCAAAAACGCTACCACCTTTTGAAATGAAATTTTCACGAGTTAGTTTCATGGTATATAATCTTCAATTATATTATAATTGAAACAAACAGTGGGTTCCAATTACCAAACGTATACAATCACTTTAATGATCTCGCTTTAGTAAGAACAGCAATGTACACTTTTGAAGTTATACACGGTGGTAGTGGTCGAAGTAAAGTCGCGATTACTCTAAATTCTCTTCTTTGAGTAACGATAGCTTTGAAAAGAGCGGATTGGTTACTCGATGTTTCGACCAATGTGCTCTGAGCTCGATTTCACAAGGAGCTACGATTGATTTTCAGTGTGAATCAAATTTTAACCGGAAAATTTGATGTCACAATACAAATCACTATCATGGTAATATTGACTCATCACAAGATGAATCCTATAGTGCTTTGTGAAATCGGCTCTTGGCCGTCTTCTGAAAAAGGAATGTTGCACACGTTTGATGAGGAATTTAAACTGTAGGCCTATACTCAATCATTTGGTAGTGGATCTAAGTACATGTCCATAGAATGCGTATGATGCTATGCATTAATACAAGATGGTCTTCAATGCTTAGATTTTGCTCAGTTACAGCACAAGTAATTTTCTATTATAATCAATTTAAGGTTTGGCATTGAAAAGACAACAACTCAACTTCTTGTCAGCATGAGCGTGGGTTTCTGCCCAGAGAGTGGGGACTCGGACTGCCTGGAATTCTTCGATGTGCTTCAAGATTCGGCTGTACCACTACCCATCTGCAATCCTGATGGGACATTCACTTGGTCAGATAGTAGGTCACGTTAAATCCTGCTTCAAGCATTAGCTCATCTCTCGAACTTGTGTTTTATAGAGATGCATTTTATGCTTTCTGAACTCATCTTACATCTCATTACCCAGATTTGACTTTTGTTTCCCAATTGTTTTACAATTGCTTAATCTGATGCAACTATACATCCAATTCCACATTCAATGCTTAACTATTGATAACACACCAATTCGTAATCCTATATTAGTTGACATCGAGGAGTATTTCAGCCGTGCCAGGCTGAAGATGTCGATCAAAGAGACAGGAGAGGAACTTCTTCAGGCAGGGATAGATGCAGCGATTGAGTATGTCCAGGAGGAGCTTGGCATTGACAAAGTAGGTATCATTGTTATAAATGGCTTTAAAATACGCAATTATCTACACTGATTTAAAGATTGTTCTATGAAAGAGAAATTTATTAGTGACCTAAACAAAACACAAGCAACTTACAAGTTTAAATGATAACATGGTTGCATCTCTCATTTTCCGTTTTTAAAAACAGGAACTTCTGGATGGAAAAGAACCTTGTATGACACCACCCACTTTAAGCGACTCTGAGCTCATCGGTGCACTCGTAAACAGGGATCTTGCAACAGCAGGAAGTAGAGTTGATAAAGAAATTAGGCTCTTTGAGGATGAACGAAAGTAAGTTAAAAAAGGTGAAACATTTCAAAAGAGGGTAAATAACTCTTTAAATATTCGAGAACTTCTAGTTAAGTGAGTAGGTGAAGTCGCTGTTGAATCTTTGTATACTTTGCTCAAATTCAATACTCTTTTTTCATTCATTTGACTTCGTCTCCATGCAGGTTGTGGAACATTTGTATTACCAGCATTCTCCGAGGAGGTTGCCAAGATTGCTTACTGTTCACTCAGTGAAAACTGCCTCCGTATTGACTGTTGTCTTGAACTAAACATCCAAAGGTTGAAAATCCGCCGTTCCTTCGAAGCATTCATTGAAGTCGATGCTTGTGATTTCACAATTACAATTGCCTTTCAGCGTTTGCGGTACACGAAGCTGTTGTTGAGTTACGAGTGGGGTGAGTGTTTTAAAAAGTATGTTTAGACTTTTCATAAAGAAAAGCATTGGTGTTTTTATTGAGAAGAACATAATACATTTTTGTGTTTTTAAACTTGCCGGGTCTCCACATACAGGTATTGTTAAGTTAAATATTGAGCTGTCATGCCAGCAGCAAAAAAGTGAGCCACCAAGAGGTGGAGCCGTCAGAGAATTAACTTTTCAAAGTTTATCATTGGAAGAGGTGTTAATTTAAAGTGATATTGTGTTATGTTTGCTTTAAGGCAATGTGAAGCAACAGAAGATCGGACCATTTACACTGAGTTACACGATCGATAAACTGGATGATGAGAAGCAGTTCCAGATTGACTTTGGAGCATCGGTTTGCCCAATCAACGGGGATGAGTGTATCTTTGACATTGACATCATTCAGGACTACATGGTGCCGATTCCATTCTGCAACTCCAACTTTTCACTTTTTCTGCCAGGTACATAGAACGTTGATCGCTTAAAGAAGTTAACACGGATTGTATGAAATATGTATGGAACATCAAAATCAATATCAATAATAAGGATGATTATGAGTGATGCAGTTTGTTCCGAAAGTTTAATATCAATTAAAATCAGGAACAAGTGTTATTAGATTAATAAGACTAGTCCGAAATGAAATAAGGTGAACAATGTTAACAAGTTGTCCTTCCAAAAATTGATATTGAGCCTACAGTTTTTAATTATAATTAAATATTATGGTTTATTAAAATTGTTTTACTATTATGTTTCTTTTGATACTCAGGGACGAATAGCTTGACTGATTTTATTGGTCAAGTTGGTCGAAACGCCGGTCAGCAAGCCATCAACATTCTTCTAGAGTTCATTGGTTTAAGAGATAAGATTAACGATGGACCCTGTGTCTCCACAACTCAGGGTGGTATGAACAAAATATCAAGTTGTCCAATACAGGACATTATGTGGGGTTTTGTTTGCTTGTTGTTTGCTTGTTGTTGTTGGTGGTGTTTTGTTTTGGTTTTTGTTGCTGTTGCTGTTGCTGTTGCTATTGCTGTTGGTGTTGGTGTTGGTGTTGGTGTTGGTGTTGCCGTGCTGTTGCTGTTGCTGTTGCTATTGCTGTTGGTGTTGGTGTTGGTGTTGGTGTTGGTGTTGCCGTGCTGTTGCTGTTGCTGTTGCTGTTGCTGTTTGTTTTCCCGTGGTGTTGGTGTTGGTGTTGGTGTTGGTGTTGGTGTTGGTGTTGGTGTTGATGTTGGTTTTGGTGTTGGTGTTGGTGTTCTTGTGTTTGTTCTTGTTGTTGTTTGTTGTTGTTATTGTTATTGTTGTTATAGTTGTTGTTTGTTGTTGTCGTTTGGTTTTGGGGGATTATACATAATAACAATAACAAAAGTCTAAATGGGAGCAAATGTTTTGTTGATCATGGAAGATTGCAAACAATTGTTGTGAATCCGTTAATATTAAATAAAACAAATTGACACAAGATTAATAAACAAGCAAAATTAGCTGTTTAATATTTTGTTTGTTTTAAAGCTGATATATATATTTTTTTTCGGTGTGCGGTTTTCATTTGCAGTAGCAACAAATACAACACGGTGAAACAAAAACAACATTTTGCTGTTAAACCGTTTGTTTTCAGAGCTGTATTTTCCCGTTTATTTTTCAGTCTGCACTGATGTTACTCTCCCTCGTCTCCCCAGCACATTGACCTGTGACCTTTTCGATCGCTGCCTCGGTGTGCGATGCTGTGTTGATCTTGATCTTCAAATCACCGTGTTATCAAGTAATGTGTGGCTGGTACTTGATCCATGCGAGTTTACCTTATCCATGGGCTTTGGAAAGTGGTCGATGACCTTCACAATATTTGACTACCACTGGGGTGAGTATTTTTAGCTGGACAATGTTATTAAAGACAGATCAGGGTTTTTCTTCAGGAGGAATTGTGCAAAGTTGATTGGGGTGCATACAGACTAAGATTTTGTCAAGGTTAGAGGGATGGGAAAACCACGAAGAGAAATATTATCAAGTGGACATGCACAGGGTTATTAGAAGAAGAAAAAACATGGTACTGGTTGTTCTGAGATTGTGGTTTCTTTTGTAAAACTGTCTTTTGTATTGGCATATTGAAACTTAGATGATTGTGGGAAATAAAGTATATTCCGATTATTATCATAAGGCACCCAACAGGAACTTAAGATCGGCAAGGCCTTAATCCTGATTTACACCATCAACAAACTGACTGACAAGGTATTTGTCTTGGACCTGGCGCTGTCTCTTTGTCTCCCCGATTCTGATTGCGATACCGCGCCCTCTATTGACATCTTAAAGAGACTACGGGTACCCATGCCATTATGCAACGTGAACTCAACATTTACCCTTCCAGGTATGTAACACGTACATAAGAGAGAGGCCAATAATTTTGTAGCATATGGAAGATGTTCCACTCCAAATTAAGAACAGTACCAACTATAGTTGGGGCGAAACAATGACACTAGATTATGTTTCATCTTGTACAAGATAATAAACCTGGATAGATAAGTTGAGGTAGTCCTTCATATTGCGTTGAAGCCTTTTTTAAAGATACAATCAACACATCGTTGATATTTTTAGTTTGTAATTTATTTGTTTGAGTTATGAACTTGAAGGTCTCAATATCAGCCTGAAGGATGTTTCGTTTTTGCTGAGCAAAGTCATACTTTTCAACGCTTAAGCTGCAGCTTCATGAGTTTTAATCGTTGGTTTTATGATACAAACAGAGATATCAACTGTAAACTGTTTTACACAGGTGATGGGACTGTGTCAGGCTTCCTGAAGATGGTGGGACAGAATGCCGCTGAGTCAACTATCGAGGCGGTACTCACTGCTCTTGGATTGTCAGTAAGTAAACCAAACTGAAAGGTAGATGGGGACATTTTCGAAAGTAAACGAGGTTTTATAACGTCTAATTTCAGTAACTGGTAGTATTAATTTAGGAATAAAGAGTACGTTTGCTGCACCTTGCCTTCTCCTTCTCCCATTTTTGTGTTAGTTCTAGTCCTCCTCTCCATCCTCAATTTGTTAAATTTCAAAATTGTATTGACGATAAATGTAATATTCTCGTTAACGTAATTTATGGTGTTTCTTTTGTAGAAATTCATTAGTCAAGAGCCTTGTGTCCGCCCACAGGTCACACAGAATGGATGGCGTAGAGGTAGGTAATGTGAAGGTGAAAATGATCACCCAAAAAATGATTTGTGTCAGATAATTAATGGGAAAATGATACAAAAACTGTCAAAAAGGTTCTTCAAAATATCTCTCAAGACGGCCAGTAACTGTATTAATGTTTTTTAAATTCATTTGGACAAAGTAAACTCAAATTTTTTATTTTGTCTTTTGAGTCAACATTTTCTTTACTTCTGGATTTGTAAACTATAAATTGAAAACAGATTGAATGGTTATTTTCAAAAGGTTTGTTTTTTGAGAAAACCTCTCACTGAAAGTGGTCATTAAGGGGTATTTTCTACAATGATCATTTGCCTAACCTCATCACATCTATTACCTTGCTGCAGTTTGTCCTAGAGATGTCAGACTCCCACATCTACCAAGAAACCTCATCTGCACTCTTCCAGAGAAATGTCTGGGGTTCGATTGCTGTTTCGAGCTTCCAATCCTAGGACTAACCCCAATCAGCACCAATGTCTCCTTCATCTTTGATTCTTGTAACTATCAGTTGTCACTGGGACTGGGAAGCTGGAGTAAAGAACTACAAATTCTGTCATATCAATGGGGTCAAAAGGAAGAGGTCACCATTGGCAATGCCATATCTTTAAGGTAATCAGTGAATAAATAGCAAAGGTATCGTACCTTTTTTGTGCGTAAATAATTCATACATTACACTTTAGTTAAACATTTATCCAGTCAGTGTCCGTCGTGGTTTATTACTTGAAAATTTAAATAAGAAGTTGCATCCCCTTATAATGATCCCTATACTGCTGCTTCCCAGTTTGTATCGTAAACTTGGGTGTGATCCCTGGCTATACGGCAGTTACAGGTTGAATTTTTAGCTGACATTTATACGTTGGCTTAACGTTGGCAAACGTAAGATTTTATGGTTGGCCAAATGTTGGCAAGTGACGTTTCATTAACGTTACAACGTCGCCACAACGTCGGCATCTGTTGGGCCACTTCGGTACCTATCGTAAAAATTGGACGAACATAATTTTAATGTGTGTTCTCTCGTGGGTAGTTTTATGGACAATTGAAATTAAAAAATTACATGGCTAAATTGAACAGAGGTAAAGATGGTTGTTTATGCCACTGCCAAGGATAAGCAGTTGTTTATCTCCTTTTGAAATTTTCTGAACAATTAAATTCTATTTGTAAACGAACGTCTTCAAATTCCTCACAGTCTTACCATTGACAAGGTCGAGGAATCCTTCAAGATCAATTTGGAGATGACCTTCTGCCTGGACGGTGAATGCACCCAAACCCCGATCCTCAATGATGCAATCATCCCCATTCCATTCTGTAATCCAAATGCCTCCTTTGAGCTTCCTGGTGATGGAAGCTTTGCAGCACTAGCAAGGGACCTCGGTGGCAACATCGGCAATTTAGCGATCCAGGCTGGTCTACGAAAACTTGGAATTCAGGTTGGTAAACTACATTAACTGAAAATCATTCTTTAAGTGCGTCTTTTGGCCATTTTAAATAACTATTCGTCGTTATGGTTTGACAATTTTGTTCATTCTTCAGGAATTTGCCAGTAATCAGCACTGTGACTTGACGATACTTGCTCCAGCAGAGAACAGTAAGTTGGGTTTTCTTTCAACAGGAAATTAACAAGTTCATAACAGTTTGTTATGAGTTTTTTAAGCCATCTGTTCCTAAAATTACTTGTTGTATTTCCTTCACAAATTTTATATTTAATTGATATGTTTTTGGTGTTGTTTTGCAAGTAGACCTGTATGTATCTTTAGTCTTAATTTTTAATTTACTTTACTACAAGATTTTGTAAACAAAGCATAACAATATTTTCTTCAGATAAACCAACTATTCATTCTATTAAATTTCCTAATGTTCAATCAAATAGAATGCCCACTTATGAACAAACCACCTTCAACGAACGTACTGACCTGCACTGTAGACGACCAGTGTCTTGGTATCATTTGCTGTGCCTCCTTGGACCTCGTCTTCACTCGACTATCTACCACAGCTTGGGCCATTCTTGACCCTTGTGAATTCGAGTTGTCTGTTGGTTTTGGCTCTTGGACTAAAAACTTGACTCTCTTTGAATATGGCTGGGGTGTGGAAAGAACAGTCGACATCAGTGATGCTGTACATATAGTGTAAGTCAACAATACCAATTTTAGAGATGAAAAAATGTATAAGTCGACAATCGTAATAAATTGTTGATGACCTTTATTCACAAAGTTAATGCTTGCACAGTACCTTGAAACACAAACAAAATTTAGTGGGGAAATTCCCTCTTACAGTAATAAAAATATGTGTTATCTACCCATATCATGGAAACACACACTGTTATTATTTTCGTAAATTGTATATGATTTGGAAGCTTATTGATAAAATAACCTTGTCTAGAAGATCAGCTAAGCGGAGAACTCTGAGTGCAGAATGTCCGCCAGAAACTCGCGAGCAGAGGCAAGCCGACTGTCTAAAAAGTGGAAGATCGGTCAACCTCTTGTAACTTGCTCTGATACTTTGACATCTTTGTTGCTTTTCCTTGTGACCAGGTTCACAGTTGACAAGCTGACAGCGCAGAAGGAATTCCTGATCGATCTGATGGTGTCCCTGTGCATAGATGGTATCTGCACACCAATCAAACTCCTACAGGGAGCCCTTGTACCCATCCCGATCTGTAGCCCAAATGCTACCTTCTCCCTACCGGGTGATGGTTCAATTGCTGGGTACCTGGACACCTTGGCAGGTGGCGTAACTGATGCAGCTGTAGATTTGGTGCTTGACAGTTTGGGGCTTAAGGTGAATAATCACAAATGAAAATTAGTCAAACATAAATGCAAACAGAGATTACTCTGTATTGGCCAAGAGACATAAACAAAAACAGATTTCATACTTTTTAGAACTCAATTATCAACATTAAAACTGCAAAGGAAAAAAGACATTTGTAATTAAACTTGTTTTCTTTTCATAGAATTTCTTATCTAGGGATTCATGCAGTCTTCCTCCAGCAACTATTGATGAAGGTGAGGTTTAATGTTTTTCCTAAAATGAACAACTGCGGCTCCTTAAATTCCAGAGCCCTTCAGGACAATCATACAAATATCTTAACCATTTAAACTCTATAAGCCAACCTAAAGAAGTACTATATAATTACTATGTTTTACTTCTCTCATCATTAGCTTGTCCGGTACAGTTTCCAACAGGCCTACCCACGTTTTCCTGCCGTATAAACAGCTACTGCACAAACTTGCACTGCTGTCTCAACTTGGACCTAAAAGTTACCCAGATCAACTCTAATGCTTGGCTCGAAATCGACCCTTGTGACTACAAAATCTCTGTTGGAATTGGGATATGGTACTTCAACATGTCGTTGTTTTCGCATGAGTGGGGGAAAATGGAAACATTCTCTATTGGACAAGCAATAAGTGTCGAGTAAGTATGTTAATGCCAAGAGTGCTTGTAGATTTTTCCTGTTAATCGTTGTTTATTTAATCTTACAAGCTTTTGCTTGAAATGGTGTGCAAAACGTTGGTGAGGTTGACAATGTAATGTAACAGTTTTCGAAACTCTGATAACCGACTGAGATTAAATTTCAGTATTTGATAGTTACTGATTTTGGCCGCGTGCCTTAAACAAACCAGTTCAAATGTTTCGCTGTTGTAATTTCATTTAACAAACGATGTATCATAAATGCTCACTCATTTTTACTAAATGTTCTCTCTGAAACCAGATTTTCCATTGACAAACTGGATGCTTCAAATGAGTACGAGATTGATCTTGCATTCTCTCTCAAAGTCGACGACGAGACTACGGACTTCCCCCTCATGGAGGGAAAAAGAGTCCCAATTCCCATCTGTAACAGTAACTTCTCCTTGGCTCTACCTGGTGACGGCACTGTACGGGGATTCTTGGAGGAGCTTGGAGACACTGTGGGACAATCTGCAATTGATTTGGTTTTGAGAAAATTGAATTTACAAGTAAGTTTAGACCGAATCTTTTTTCACCATGGCATCAAATCAAACTAAAAACCATCTCAGATGAAAAAACGGCAAAGACGAAAGCAAACGGTCAGTGAGTACTCAAAGGTATAGTTTGTGCTGCTTTTATGAGTTTTGTTTTTCATATGTAGGGTTCCCTTTTAGTGAGAAAAACTAAAATTACACCTTATTTTGATTTTGCTTTTAATTTGCCTAATACTTTTCCAGGATGTTGTAAGTGGGAGATCGTGTGAATTACCAGCAGAAGTGTCAACGCATACAGGTGCAGTATTTTTTTGAATTTTTTATTGTTAAGTTTTCCTTGGTTCAGTTTATAAACAAACAATCAAAACTATTTTTTTATTTACTCAGAATCGATTTCTTGCACACCTAATTTGTTCTTCTTATTTTCTATCTCCTCCCTACAATTTCAGATTGCCCAATGATCTCCCTCCCCACCGTGGCAAACACCATCCAGTGTTCAATCGATGATCATTGTCTTGGCATCCAGTGCTGTGTCAATCTGAACTTCGTCATCACCACACTCGTGCTCCGTGCTAGGATCAAAGTGGACCCCTGTAACTTCCAGCTTCATGTGGAGTTTGAAAACTGGGAGCGTAACTTTACTCTGTTCAGTTACACTTGGGGGCAGGTGAAAAGAGAAACAATTGGTGATGGAGTGACTTTGAGGTGGATTAGAACATTTTGAGAAATCTTACTTAAAGCATGTCACTATTATGATTTGAATTCATTGCAAAGTGTGTAAGTTTCAGTTAAATTGAACACTTGCCATGACACCTGTAATTGGCCTCATTAAGTGTATGTGTTATTTTGGTTTGTAGCTATTCAGTTGATAAGCTGACGGAGAAGAAGGTATTTTCTGTTACACTCGATGTTGAACTGTGCATTGACAACACATGCGTGACAACATCCATCCTGGATTATGTCTGGGTCCCAATACCCATCTGCAATACCAACGCTGTTACATTCACCCTGCCAGGCGATGGTACGGTTGCTGGATTTATCAGGGAACTCGGAGGTCGTATCGGAGATTCAGCAATCGAACTAGTTCTGGCGAAAAATGGGTTGATGGTAAGAATACTTTACTAAGTTTATCTTTTTCACTGTTTTCTTTTCTAGACTAGTGAGTTCTTCTAATTCTGTGTTATCAATTTGGTAGACAAAAAAAAACATGGACATTTCTTGCCGCAATGTCCTTCAATACAGCACTTCTTTGTCATCCTCCATTTTGACGTTGGAAATTTAGATAATGAAACTGAACAATATTGTTGAGTGTGAACGTAATAATTGTTTCAAAGCTTTAATAAGAATAACAAGTTTTCGTTAATCCGAGCTTTTGTTTATGAGCCATTAAATTAGATACGCAACCTCGAGAATGTATGGCCTGCAAATTCATAATTCATAATTCATAACAAATCCAAAATGTTCTTGTTTTATTTTTATTAGCGATATCTCCAAAGCGAGCAGTGTGATAGAGGAATATTGGGCACCCTAAAAAGTAGTAAGTGTTTAACAACATGTTCATGGGTTGTTATAGAGAATTCGCAAATGAGATGAATTTGTAAAGTTTTCAATTCGGTTGGAAAGGTAAAATATTTCCGTCAACTTCTTCCTCAGCGTGACAATAAAGGCTACCTAAGACTAATACTTAGCTTTCATTCTGAAGGTTGTCCAGGTGTCGACCTCCAACAGCTTCCTGATTTCCTCTCCTGTTCCCTCACTGATTCCTGTCTTGGCATTAAATGCTGTCTTGAGATGGACTTCAAGATCGTGACACGTACAGTCAATGCATGGCTCATCTTGGATCCCTGCATCTTCAACCTGTCCATCGGCTTTGAGAACTGGGAGCAAAGCATCACTTTATTCCACTATCCTTTGGGTGACTACAGGGAGGAAGTTGTTAACAGCGTGCTGACTGTCAGGTATTTGTAATCACAGCTTTGTTGGTCAACCCTTGGGTCTAGATTAATTTTGCTTTGGAAAAAAAGTTCTCAACAGTCAATGCCGCCATTTTTCAGTTTGGATTTATTTTTTGGCTTGTTTGCTGATAGCTTCAGAAGGAAATTTCGATTTCTATTTTCCCCAAACATTTCACTCTTTGTAACCCAAATCTTCGTCTTTATCATAGATGGCGTGTGGATAAGATAACTTTAGACAAGCAGTTTGAGCTCAATTTACAGCTGTTCTTCTGTTTGGATGGAGCATGTAACACTGTGACTGTGTTTGAAGGAAGTCGTCTTCCAATACCGCTCTGCAACACCGAAGATGCATTTACTCTTCCTGGTACGTGGTTATTGTTCACCTTGTGTCAGAGCATTGATAAACACATTGGCTACAAACCTTGTTGTACTGAGCTGTGTACTATTTTTGTATTTAATCTCTCAACTTGATTGCAAACGTTATAGATCGTAAAAAAATCAAGTTTCAATACAATGTCTTTCTACATAGGAGATGGCACAGTTTCAGGATTTCTTGGATATCTTGGGGGCAATATTGGACAATTTGCTGTCGATGCAGCAGTACGACACCTGGATCTAGGCAACTTCTTATCTTGGAGGGCATGCTCTAATCATAGAAAAGGTACGTTTGGATTAATGTTCTAATACAGTTGTATGAAAATACACTTTTAGCATAGACACAGGTGCTTGGTTTCAACACGAGATGATCACAATTTTCCCCAAACTAGGTCACATTCCTTTTTTACTTTTGCACAATGCAACAAAGGTCCCCGCAATGTATTTCGTTGTTCAACTTGGTCCCTACAGGGGATTTCTTCTGAAAAGAGAATAAGAGAACAACAATAGCAAGTCCCTACAACCAGTGTTGTCACCAGGGGGTGCAACCCCCAGCGGGGTTTTATAATGGGACAGTGCCCCCTTTTGGAATTGTTGTTTATATTTTACACCCTATAAAGTACTTTTCTTTTGATCTTCACATTTGTTGTTACATTGACTCCTGGACCATACTTTAATTTCATTCAAGTCCTTTTATGTTTTCCGTCAGTAGGAAGAGTTTGTTGTACACATGAAAATAATGTTCCAACTAAAACATAAAATCCTTGGATGTCTCAGGAACTGTTATGTAATCACACTGACTGGCTGTTCATGTTACAAAAGGACACAATAATAGTCGTTTTCAAATTATTTATGTTGTGCACCTAGGTTTATTCCAAAACAGTTAAACGAAACTTGTGATTTCCAGTTTACTGTTTAACTGTTTCCACCAATCCAATCAAAACTATAAGCTAGCAGATGTCAACACACTTTCCAGGTTTAATAGATCACTATATCCACTCATAAGGGTCACAAAACCAGGTCATCAAACCACAAAGACAAAGCACGCTTAGATTGTCTTTTAAGTGAAGCAAGTGTATTACAAACTGAAACAATGTATAACAAACTGAAGAGGATAAAGATAAGAGGTAATTGGATCTCATAGGAGTGTCAATCATTCTCCTAGGACAGGGCGAGGGCGTCCGGGGCTAACATTAAATAAAGGAAAGGATCTTCAGATTATTTTATTTTGTAAAAAGTACTGGTCGGCAATGTTGAAACATTGCGCGAGTGCTGTTCGACTGATTGTTTTTCTAACTGGTTAGTGCCGACCAGTTTATTCACAACACTGCCCACAACTGAGTGTGCAACAGACTGTGTGGTTTTGTAAATTCCTCTATGATATTTTACTCCAAAAAGACGTTTGTTCCAGTACATCTGGTATTCTGGGCAACTGCTCTATCGTGGGAGAATTCTGCACAGAGCTTCGATGTTGCCTCGATTTGGATCTGAAGATAGCTGATGTCTCGGCTACAGCGTGGTTTAAGTTTGACCCCTGTGACCTCACCTTCACATTAGGTCTGGAGACTTGGATGTTACATGGATCAGTCTTTTCGTATGAGTGGGGTAAGACAATGAAAGTATGGCCATGCTTCAGATTTTGTTTTTGTTTCCGATTCCAATATTTAATGCTTCAAAAATATTACCCTGTTCGTTCGATCTACATGTACTTTTAAAGACAACTGTGCTTTCAAAAGGTGTCATGTGTTACAAAATGTTTTTGTAATATGAATTTATTTTTATAATAATTGGTGAAGAGACAATCGTTTCAGTTGCTCCTGGAATGAATCTTAGGTACGTTTTCAAGACCTCCCTTTAAAAGTAAAAAATGTTGCAGTGCATGAATTGTACAGACACGTTAAGCATATATTATTATACCATTAAGCATGGTTCTGAAACTAATAAAGTTTCTCAAAGACGTTTCTTAAAGAAACAAGGTCATCATGGTTTTAATGACTTATTATGTGTCTCTGACAGAAATTATAGACAAACACAAGATAGTAAATACCAACATTGTTTTTATAATGTCGGTTATTTCTAGATTATTGTTATTCTAACAATCTTAACAGAACCTAACTTCGTCACTCGTAATTACTTCAACGTATTTTCATTTCCCTTATAGATATTCCAACAACAAACTCGATGAGTCCAGGGAGTTTCAAGTAGACCTGACTCTAGAATACTGCATCGATGAACTTTGTACCGATATCGATATTGTGCAGACCATACCAATCCCTGTTTGCAATCAAGATTTCAGCAATTATACCTTCTCAGGTTAGTTTGTACTCACTTCACTCAAAAGTCACTTACAATATGACAATTTAAGTTAATTTTGTGGCAGCATTTCCAAATAGAGCTTGTGTTTGCTTTAGTGGGATATTTCATGTCATTTATGAACCTTGCACAATCTAACAACCATTAACCAAAAAGCATGAATAGACAATCTCTATCTTACAAGCACCGAGTACATTATGTTTGCTAAAGAAGTCTTTGCATTGGTGGTGAAAGATGCCTTGTTCAAGTTGATCATATTTTCCAGCTTAGGCATAATAACTGGCATTTTTAATACAGCAATGACTTTTAGACCTTACAAAATTACACATTTCTTTTCTTCGTTCACAGTTGATGGTTTCGTAGAAACAGTGTCCGGACAAATCGTACAGGGAGCAACTGGGTTACTCTTAAACAAACTAGGCATCAACCCCGACTTCTTCAATGGTGATCCGTGTGTAAACCCGAATAGGATCCAGTCATACCGAAGTAATTTTAAATAAATAAATAATTTGGGAGGCTATCACCCTTACTGAGAAACTGAGAAACTGAATTGCGAAGGACGCGGCTACAACGCGTTAAAGAATCAGGCACGCAAGGGTGCCTTTGGCAGCCACTCGCATCAACCCAATAACCACAGAACACAGCCAAAGATCGAAACTGTTTGAATTTTCTCGTTATATATGGCTGTCAAATTAGTTCTGACTTACCCGAAGGAAGATGATTCTTAGCCAGGCAGAATTCCTCAGTTAGAGGTTGACAGTTCAGAGGTTACTGTTAGGGAAATTGTCAATACATTAATGAACTTTTATTTTTGTTGTTCTCTTTATCAGCAATGTAAAAAATTGCACTATAAAAACATATGAACTTTTCTTGTTTTAGATTGTCCAGACATGCAGCTTCCTGGCCACCTCGACTTAATGGCACACTGTGGCATTCTGGAGTCCTGTGCTGGAATAAAGTGCTGCCTTGATGTGAACCTCGGTCCACTTAATCACACCTTCAGTGCCTCAATGGTGGTTGACCCCTGCCTTGGTCAGCTGAAGTTACAGTTTGGTAACTGGAAGTACAGTAAATCATTGTCACAGTTGGACATTGGTGTCGATAAGGAGGTCACCATCGGAAACTTTGCATCGCTCATGTAGGATTCTTTCTTTTCTTTTCTTTGCCAAAATGTTTTGTTCAGACATTTGCTTTTTGAAAATCAACCTACAAAACTGCAAAATGTGCCTTATAATAAAAACCACCTGAATATAATGTATTGCTTTATAGATTCAAGTTGGTACTTTCTGATGGCAAGATATCATCAAGTTTATCTATGGATGCATGTGTGGGTGATGTCTGTACAGGTCGAATCGGTCTCCTGAACGATTCAATATCTCCACTTCCTCAGTGCTATTCCAACGGAACCATCTCCTGGAGAAAATTACCAGGTAATATCTTCTAAGACATAAATCTCACTTTTAATAGCAGCCATCCCAACCTCTTTCGACGCATGCCTGGAGCTGGCACTTCTTGACAACAATTTTGTTTGTTTTTATTTTTTTCTAGGATTGACTTCAATCTCCCATCTGGGCAATTTAGATATCGGATTAGACGTTCTTGCACAGGCTCTAGGACTACCAACGCGTCTAGTTTCAGTCTCTCCATGTCTTGCCGAACAGACGAGTGGCTCCACAGGTAAGGTTTCCAATAAGTGTTCGGGGTTCTTTAGTGAGGAAGAGGGGCTTGCAGAGAAAATAATTGAATTAAAAAAAAAAAAAATGTTTTAATATATATACACATTAAGTTTAGCCCCTTTAATAGGGACTATTTTCCTAGTTCCAATGCATTTTATAATATACTTTTCACTAATTCGTAACTTGTTAATACTTTATCAACACTAAGACACAAAGTATAGCAGCACTTGAAAAAAAAGTAGATTGTTAGAACAGAACATTGTTTATAAAAATCGTTACACTTTTTGCATTTCTATTTCCAGCCTGTCCACATCTGCCTCGACTACCTGCTCTTCCATCAGGGGGAGTTTACCAGTATTCTGATGCCTGCCTCGGGGTAGAGTGCTGTTTAACAGCAGGCATAGGCAGCACTACTCAGACTTTACGGGCGTGGTTGACTGTAGACCCTTGTGAACTGACTGCGAGTGTCGGCTTTGAAAATTTGAGTTTCAATTTCACACTCTTAAGGTAAAGTCGCGGCTTAAAAAATGCCCCAGCCCTTTCACTCTTGGAAGGTCACTCCTAATTTTGATGACATCATTACTCGGCTTTCGTTTTCCAATGAACGCAAAAATACACATTTATGCACAATTGTTCTAGTAATGGCTCCATAATTTCACGCACAAAGCTTTTCCATACTGTACCTAACAGATGTTACACAAGTAAATAACAAGTGTGTAACAGCAACTTATTAGTAAAATGTCAGAAGCCCACCTCAATTACCTAAAAAAAAAAAACCCCACATATTTATGCTGTACTATTCATCCATATAATGATTTGCGTACCCAATATCTTTGATTTTTGTTCCTTTAGTTATAAGTGGGGCAAGCAGATCAGAGAATCACTAAGTGATGTGGTCTCGGTTTCCTTCACCATCGACAAGACATCAAACAATTGGAACTTTGTGCTGTCATTCTCTGTTAAACTCTGCATTGCTGGATTATGTGCTCCTGACATCATCATCTTAGATGGCTTCATGGCACCAGTTCCATTCTGTAATGCAACGGGGACACTTGAGTGGCCTCAAGACCTTTGTAGGTTGAAATGTTTATTCTGTCTGTAAACATCAAAATCCGATGAGCTTGAATGTTTCCCTTAGAGTAAAATCCAGATCAAAAATATCTTCGTTGAAAGCTTTCTTCCATAATTATATATATACACAAACTACAATCGTGTACAGTGGGCAATTACTATAGAGGAGCAATGAAAATTATTCAAAATCCACAGTTTTGAAGAAAGATACCACAAGTACCCAAACAAGTTATAGTGAGGTTTACAGTAATACAATGATGACTACGGGACAACAATAGATAACCTTTGTGACAGGGTCTTTATAACACTTTTCTTGAAAAGCTCAATGGCTAACAACGCACTTCATATTTTATGTCTTAAAGTTGGTAGTGTCACAGACTATGCGAGCGGTATCGTGGTTAACCGCCTGGGTGTTAGCGCAGATGTCCTTCTACCTCAGACATGTAGTGGTCCACCAGAACAGATTACACCTACGACCTCAGGTAAACTATCTCAAGGATAGACAAAATCGATAATTGAACCTTAAATGTGATATGCGTTTACGTCTCTGATGTTCAAACAGCCTCAAACTTTGGACTGAAACTCAACCGTTCTTTGTATTTAGAAGAAAAAACTCATTTGTTATTTGTGTTCATCTCAGGTTGTGGTTCCCTCTCTATTCCATCGTCCATTGCGTCCTATTGTTCCCTGGATAAATCATGTCTCGGAGTTGGTTGCTGCTTGACCCTCGACCTGGACATAGTTCAAAGGTCATTTTCAGTGTGGGTGAAACTTGATGCTTGTGCCGGTAGATTCTTGCTTGGATTTGAGAAATGGAGTCACAGTGAAATGTTAAACATAGTAACATTGCAAAGTAAGTCAATTTGAATGCCTCTCCCGGAAAGATGAATACGAAACAAAGTTTATCATTAAACGAGTATGGCAAGTTAATCCCCTCAGCATATTAAAAAATGTGTATGCTCACATTTTAAATTCGTGTTTCGAAGAAAAAATGACGAGATCGAAGAACAAACAGAAAAAGGGCACAAATAAATAATCTCCTGCGTATATTCTAATTGCTGAAAGAAATTAACTTGTTTGTTGCTTTGCTTTATTTGAATTTTTAGCGCATTCCCAGGAGAAACGTGTTGGTAACGTGAAATTCAGGTAAGCTTATACTTTCCCGAAAGCAAAGGTACTGTAATTTAATGTTAAGTTGTTGTTTTTTTTTAATTGTTTTATTTTTTTATACTAATACTTCCAAATCATCAAACATTGTATTGGCCTTTTCCCTTTTTTTCTAGATACAATATAGAGCGCCCCCATGAGTCCGTCTATGATGTTGACCTCGACCTCGCCGTGTGCTGGCAAGGGAGATGTACTGATCCCATTGTGATTCTACAAGACACTATGTTCTCTGCTTCACAATGTGGCCAGGAAGGAATCAGTAGCAGGAGGAAGAGAAGAAGCGTGGACGACCTGTACGTTTAAAGTGTCTTTGTAATGTCATTCCATTTCACAAGATTCGACTAGCCGCCGTCACTTATGAGGCTTTCAAGCCTTACCACAGCACTTGTAAACGCTCATACCGTACACATTTCGTGTACGGTATGAGCGTTTGATAAGCGATGTGGTTATGCTTGAAAGCCTAACTTATAAGTGATTGTGGCTGTTCGAATTGGGTGTCCATAATGTCACAACTACTCCCAGTCACTGCTTGAGTGCACTCAAGTAGTTTGTGTGACAAGGCGATCAATTCAAGAATGAATCTTAACGAAACGCGTCAAAATCAAATAACAACCTACATTTGTCGTCAACATACAAGTCAAAATAGCGACTATGTTTCTAAACCTCGAGAAATCAGTATTGTAAATTTGAGCTGTTAGCTCAATGTCAACAATGTTGGGTATCATTTTTCGTTGGTTACATTTTTAAGTTTCATGTAACAAGCCCAAGATTATGTTGAGATGCCACATCCTTTACAAAGGTGTCAAAGTAAATCAAACTGAGCAATAAGTTTATGCATATTTCTTTTACCATAGAACCAATGATTCGGAAGAGGATGAAAGCAACATGGAAGACTTTACCACCAGCTCAGCTGATAAAGCTCTTGAATATTTCAGGAGAATTCTTCAGTCAGATTCGCGAATTCTTCCCTCAGAAGAGAATATCATGACGAGACTTCAGCCAGAAAAAGATGTACAGCCAAGTGAGTTTATGATTGTTTCTGATTACATAATATGCAGGAATATTGGTTTAAACACTGTAGGGGCATACACAATTATGTATAGTTGAAGTTAAGTTACAGGGTGTTTGGGATTCAATCAACCAACAAGAATGTTGCAATGGTACTTTAGCACTGAAATCTTCGTACCATTTAAGTCAGAATGTTTTGACATTGAATTTTCGATAGTCGGCAAGATTGGAAATGTTGTGTTGAAAGTTAAACCTTGCTGAACTCTTTACAAAAAAAACCAAAAACCAACAGCTTTCTCAGAGGGCCCTTTGTAATTCGTAATAGTATCATTTGGGGATTCCGGGCAACAGCTATTTAATGTGGCATTACCAACTTTTCTGATTATCTGTACAAGATTGAGTGTGATAAATTTGTTGCGGGCTTGTTTCTGTATTTTTTTTTACACCAGGGATGGCTGGATCTGGTACCGAAAGTCGTCGAGCTTTGGGTACCTTTATATTTGGTAACGAGGACAAGTCACCTGTTCCATCAAGAAAAAGGAGAGATGTATCCATCGCAGTAACGTCTGGTAAAATGAAATATTAACACAAAATAATTAGATTAAATAGTATCACATGATATTACCCAACAGTATGAATCGGTTTTAAGCTCACATAAATTAATTCCATGTTAATTGATTGTTTTCGATTGATGTTTGTGTACGGCAGGGGGAGCCAGTTTGTTTGACCTCAGCCTGACTCCTGGAGCCGACTCAGGCGCATGGCAGGGGGATGTGATCATCGGCGGTGGTTTAACATGTAAGCTTTTCATTCTTTTTAATCTACTTGTGTGGACCTTAAATATTGAATATTTTCGTTATTAACTTGTTTTGATGAATTTTTGCTTACATTCGGCTTCTGAATCTTGATATGTTTTGTTTGTAGTGAACTAGCGTTGATAAGCGGCAGGAACGAAATGTTAAATGCAAATTGGTAATTACAATTTCTTTTCTCTCCAAATATTTAAAGTGAAAGGTCTTGAAGCTCTTGGTAATCGGATTGCAAACATGACGATTGGGGAGCTAGAGGCAATGCTTGATCTGCAAAACATCGACCCTTTTACTGTCGTCCAACTCATGAAAGACCTGCGGTCTCTTTTCCGAACCTTTGTAAGCAATATTCGTATTATTCTTATCCTCAATTTTTTCTATCACGGAATTTAAATACCAACCCACTTCCCCATAAAGTTTAAATTATAAGTAATATTATGCAAGTTTTTGTCATATATTCTTTATTTACTCATCTTAATGGTAGATTTGTAATATATGTTTTCACGTATGTGTGCATATACTTTTTAAGTTTGGTTGTTGAATCTTTAACTTAACATAATTTTTTGTTTTCTTTAGTGATACCTCTTCTTTTCCCAGAAAATGTACAACTGAACCCGAAATTACCGTTGCTAAACAAAATAATAATAATAATAATAAACTAACAATATCTTCATAGCTCAGATACCCTAAAGACAGTGTTAATGTTAATGTTTGCATTGTTATTTGAGTATGTTAATGTTTGTTTTACAATGTTGTCAACAGGTCAGCGAGTTCATAGACGTCTTTGTTAATGGCAATGCACAAGATCAGTTCAAGCAGTTTGACATCGTTCTGAGCGGAGTTATACCATTTCCAAGGAGGGAAGTAGTTTTTTTCAAACTTCAATGGGGAACTTCACTTGGTGGAATTATCTGGTTAGAATTTAGTAAGTATCTCTTTCACAAAAAGTACTTTTTGCCTTGCAACTCCTTCGTCCAACAAAAAAAACATATCCGGAGTTTTAAGATTAGTTGTTATCTAAGCATGGTTTTTGCTGTACTTTACTGAGTTCCGTCTAACAAAAAAATAATCAAACAAATATTGTACGTGTCCTACTATTTAATGGTTACAGTGACGTTTAATTGGTGTTTGGTGGGTGTGGGTTGCTGACCAGAGCTGCTCATATTTCCTGCCTGATATCAACGGCACCGCCTGATACAATAAACGGATGGGTGGAAGGGTTCCACTTTAAGAGAGGGTTGGATGTGTGTGGGCTCTGTTAGCCCTGGAGCTAAGACATGTAGTAGATTTTGTACGCTGGGTATTTGGTTGTGAGTTTTTCCACAACCCATAAGAAACCACAACCCTTGTAACTGACCCCATTATCTCTTTGGGGCCATTCAAAATTGTCGATGTTTTTTAAATTTCGATTTTTTTTTGAATTAGTGGGTTGGTGGGTCAAGGTAAATAATTGAAAATCGAAATTCACTTTTCATAAAAAAAAAACCCAAAACGGAAAAAAGCTAGACCGTTTGACTTGCCTGCGTACCAGCGTTCCTATGCGCGTGATGACCCGAGGTACAATGTGTACACGTGCATTATAATTTGTACAGCATGCATGTGCGTGACTCACCACTATGCAAAAAAAAACACCATGTGCTTGGCCCATTACGTGAAACACCATTGGGAGGACGGCCCGCGTGTGATTCGGCACAACGGACGAGTTGACTTTTCTATTTTACTTGCAGCGGTCGAGTTGGACAACGAACGTGTTGGACAACAGACGAGTTGAGCTTTTAAATTGAAAGCACAACTGTCGAGTTAGTACAACGATCGAGTTGGTAAACGGTCGAGTTGGTCGGAATCGAGTTGGCAAGCGGTTGAAGCGGGGCATGTGAGACCTCCGCGTCCAACATCGATCATCAAGCAGCAAATCATTTTACTGCACAACACTCTCACACAGAGGGGGAACCTGGCATCGGGAAGCACTTTAAGTTTGCCTGTATAATCATATATCGCGGAACCACAAGGCGTGCATGAAAAAACCCGGCACATTAACAATAAATTGCGGCCCGGCAGATGGCCCGATATGCGGCTTGCGGTCTTCCATGAATACTTGGGCGTAGGGAAACACGCAACTCGAATTTCCAGGGTCAGAAGACGTGCGGTGGAGTCTAATTTCAACCTTGTTCCTGTATTTTTTTATGCAAAATTATAACCTCGTACTCATAAACACATCGCTCTCGCCGCAATTTTTTTCCCAATGTGCGTAGTTTTATTTTTAATACAGCATAACAAATCAATTTTTTTATAATCGAAATTAGGGGTGGGTGGGTCAAAAAACTTTGGGGGGAAAAAAAAAAAAAAAGAAATTTAAAAAACATCGACAATTATGAATGGCCCCTTAATAGATATGTGGCATGGTCCAGTCTAGAATATCCAGGGCGTTTATCTCGTCTGGGCATTGCAACTTGGAAAAAACAATTAAACACATATCTTAAGTGACTCCTGTAGGAGGAGACGTGCTCACTAAGGGTTTTAACAGAGGGGCTGAAAGAAAAACTTACCACAGACGAAAGTGATCACGGCTGTGAAATTTGTACTGTTTAATGACATTTTTTTTATTACACTGATATTTACAAATGAGAGAGAATTGCCTTCTACAGGTATTGAAGCTGGTGGGTTTTTCGACATGGAGATACCTGTTTCTCTGGCCCTTGTGTCAATGAAAGCCAAGGTAATTGTTTTAATGATCAGTAGGGATAATAGTCACACCTTTTATATCAAAGATGCCACACTCTTTTATTATTTAGCCATACACCACCAAAATTAACGCTGTAATTCATTGAAACACAACATAAATATCAAATTTTAATAATACGAATTTAGCAAAGAGCTGTGATAACCTTAGTCTGTGTATCTACAGGGTGGTATAACCCCAATGGTTGGTTGCTACGTTGCTGCACGCGTTTCAATCGGCTTCATACTGTATGGCGAGATGGAACTGAAGGCAGACGTCCTGCACACAAGCTTTCCTACAGTCGCAGAACTACTCTTTGCTAAATTCCCACTGGATGTTGGGTAATATTTTTGTGAATTAAAGATTCAGATAGTTCTTGTATCGACTACCATTGCTACACACCATAAAATATCACTCTTTTTCATCGGGCCCTAAACCATTCCTGATAACATGTCGAATTCTTCTGAGTTTGAAGCACCGGTAGTCAAATAGGCGCAGAGGTTGCCAACTTCATTCACGCATCAATCCCTGCAGATATTCATTTACTTCTGGGTTATGAGGTGTTGAGATAGTAAAAACTCTGGTACATCCTCTGACAACATGGAGGTATAATATGCTCTTAATTTGAAATATTCAAAGCTCTGAATGTCTATGTCTTTGTCTTTATAATCTCTTTTTCTTTAATCTTCAGAATCAAGATGGACATAAAGATGATCCTCTTGAAAATCCGACTGTCAGCTAAAGTCACACTCTGGATCCCTTTCCTCGGAAGGAAGACGTTGTACAGGAGGGATCTGTGGCGCTATCAAGTCGACGCCATCCATAAAAACATATTCGATACTCACATCCAGGACCCTGATGAGTCTCCGCCAGAAGTTGTGGCTTACTCTACACCTGTGGTAAGTCCTGTAAACCTAAACCAACTCCCGGTTGAACAAAGTATCTCCTTTTTCTGAGCGTCTTAGGAGATAACGTTTTTTCCGAGCGACTTTACTATCGCAAGCCAACTGATTGTGTTTTCCTATCGTGAGCCAAATTAAAAAAAGTTTGTTAATGTTTTTTTTTTAGTTTTTAGGTGTGTGTAACACTGGGTGTGTGAGTGTGTCGCTTGAAGTTAATACCACTAACAGCTTCTATTATTATTGTATATTTCTGGTAATGAACCAAGGATACCTCACAATGAAACCACTGTAGCTCGCAAGCCTGTAAACAAGGGTGCTTACCAGAAACACCGGCGTTAACCCTTACCCTTCCACGATAAGGGGTCTGAGTTCGTTTTGTGCACTACCAATCCCAGTGTAGAGGACCTACGGCTTATATGTCCCATCCTAAGGACAAAGCAATTATGGTAAAATATCTTGCTCAAGGACCGGGACTCGAGCCCATACTTTGCTGATCAGAAACACGTATTCAGCAGAAAAGTACGAATAACAACGATTATATAACTTCAATATCATTCGTATAAACTTGGTTGAAATCCTGATGACCTGGTTCAGAAATCGCATGTTCTCTTACAGATTATCCTCTAGTCCTAGTTTCTCAAACATTAGAGCTTATTACTCATGACGTCACAGTTTTGGTACCCCTTTGCAGAAGAATGGGAAACCATTGTGTCTCTGCTCAACTGTCGGAAATGCAGGAGCCAGTTACAGCACTTAAACAATGCAGTAAACAAACGTGACGTCATCAATACAGGGGTCTGTTTAAATTGTGTTTTAAGTTTACCAAGAATTCATAAGTAGTTCGAATCTTTTATTAAGACGACCTAAATTATATTTTGGAACAACTCTAAATTTTAAATAAGAATTGAAAATTGTTTTCCCAAAGGAGGCATCATCCTCGCTCCTAAGTATTGCAGAACAAACCACCCATTGCAGCATTGAGCAGGTGCCTGGTCTAGACTACACAGAGCCCGCCTTTCAACTTGAAGTGGTCGCTGCTGATGACAAGAGCCTAGTGACGTTTTTCTATCAAGTTGGGACGGTACCCGGAGGTAACGACGTACTCCCCAAGACAGAATATGGAGGACTATCGGCCATCATTTCACAGGTGATGATGCCTTGGTAACCACAACCAAGTCTTTATTCGTTTTGGGCTTTAATCAGTGATCCTTCTGCCAACAATTTAAAAATTAAAGCTTGTATCTTCAACATGCCAACTCTAGAGGGGTCTGAGACATCTGTTCCTGGGTGTTAGAAAGGCTGCAAGATTGTTTTGCAGCTCTGAATATTTATCCACGTGACCTTGAAAACACTGATTACACAGCGCTCTACGACAGCCAATCACTGTTCTATAGCAATAAATTCTCTTTTCTCTATTTGACAACATTAAAAGCTTCTAGGCCTAACCTGACACCTTAAGGATATCTGGACATTTTTTGAAATTTGTTTTGGCCACAGATTCTTCTCAGTGGTCATCCACTTCACTTCACCGTTTACGCCATGAATAATGGCGGAGGTACCTCAACCGCCACCTGCAAACTGCCGACCTATGATATCACCCTCCCAACGGGTCGTATTACTCCTGACTTCATTTCAACCAGTCACCCACACATCCTTCGTGCCTCAGCAGTGGTGTATGATGACTCTGACATTTTGATGCAGAACGAAGCGGTGGGGTTCGGACCCGGGATCTGGGGGGGGGGATCAGACCATATCCTGGCATAAGATAAACCTCACAGAGCGAGAACACCTTGGAACCGCAAGTAACTATTGCAAAGATTTCACTTTCTCTTGACGAATTCACACATTTGCAAAATCATTCACACTTATTTTAACGCTTGTCCTTGGAGTTTGCCAGCCTCCAAGCTTGTTAAGCAGGTAAGCTCAAAAGCAGCTGGAACTTCTTGGTCTCATGTGACCCAATATTTTTGGTATTTATTTATTTATTTTAGAATCTTGTAATCAGGATACAAAAATCAGCACAAGGGCTGTATTACATTATGGTCCTGTGTCTTAAAAAAAGAGAAACAGGAAAAACATTACTTAAGAAAACACTTACAGTCAGAGTAAGAGATTAAACAATTAACTGTCGGTTCGATTGTTTCAGGAAATCTAATATCTAAGCAGTCAACTAAAGGTTTCGTGAGCTTGGAACTTGTGGTCACAGCAAGAAAGGAAAAAAAAGTAGACTGATTGTAAAACAAAGATTTCGTACAATTGACATTATTTCATTCATTTGTTACAGTCGATGACTTCCACTATTTCACCGTCGCCAAGAAAGGGCGCCTCATCTCTACACCCACATCCACTACCATCCATATTAATCCAAACTTCTGTGCCCGTGACTGCCTCGCCCTCCCCGAGACAAAGTGTCTTAGTATCAACTATGACTACGATTCCAAGACATGTGAACTTCTTGAAGAGATCGAGGGTCATGGGGTCGAGGTTCATGAGGTATCTGTTTATACAATTGTTATATAATGTGTATACGATATATCACGTTTATTTCCGACTGAAGAATAAAAAACAAATTTATAAATTTAAAAAAGCAAAAAAAAACAATCTAAAACAAGATAAACAATCAAGCTCAAAGATTAAGTGGAAAGACGGACGACGTTTTTATTTACATTTGGTCAAATACGTACATGGGACTTAACGGATTCAGAGTAAAGGCTGGAAATTAAAAAGTAAATGCACCTTGTAAACATAGTGTTGTTTCTAACTTTGTTTCTTCTATTTTGCATTTTGAATCAAGTCTGGTGAATTCAATCATTTCGAGCGTCTTGGTGTCGGCCACGCTGTAGAGTTTAACCACGAGTCCCTCTTGCTCGATCACAACAACATCTACTACTTCAACATAGAGCTCCTGAACTATGTGGCGTATGAGAATATCGTGTCATCTGTGGGTATCGTGGCAGACTTTACAACCCCAGACCCTGGTTTGATCGTCAATGCCTCAAGGGATGAGGTTGTTCATGAACCGTGTGTTCAGTTTACTCCTGATGAATGGGAGAGACGATGTATTGAGAAGCTATTATGAAGCTCTTGATAATCATAGGTAGGCCATAGAACCTCGCCCCTTCATCTGGTCATTCTGACTCTTCCATCAGTGCGGGCTGCGAATTTTTATTTACCTTTTTTTATATATTTTATTTCTTTTCAACATACGCATTCTGATCGAAAAAAAATCAAAATCATAACAAAAAAAGGTCATCATAGTAGGTTTCCGACCCATAGGCTAATAAAACAAAATAAAACTTTTGTTTGAACATCTTAACAATTCATCTTACGTGCATGTATTCACTGATATGAGAAGATACACAATCAGAAACGGGGCAAAACCAAAGATAAAGGTTTTTTTTTTCATCGCGCATAACATGTTTTTGTACTGATATTAAAATTGTAAACAAAATCTATGTGTGTGATGGCTTTTTGTTTATCAGGTATATTACCGATGGGTTTGGTTCAATGACTGTCTTCAATGGTCATGAGGAATTGATGGACTTGCTGTATACAAGAAGCAATACCTTCATGGCAGGTAAACCTAACTAAATAATATAACTCTTTGCTAATCCTTCCTCCTTTTGAACGAAATAAAAATAAAAATGTACTTAGCATTCGAGATGGCTCTATCACTTTCTCAAGATTGTAAACTATTGTTTTGTAGCAGAAGTTGTGATAGTAAGTGTCGTGTTTTTTTCAGCAAACTGGGATGGTATCCATGATAACGAGACCGGTATCCATGGCTACACCTGGTCCATTGGTTCCAGCGTGTGTGATGATGATGTCATCATGCATGTAGATCCTCATGCACACCTGTTTGATGAATCACAGTGGCACCATCAGGGACGGATTGTCAACGTCAACCTTCCAGGTAAAAATTTACCTGTATTCTTATTGGGATTGGCTAGCAAACGACCAGAGCACACTTGTCGAAACGTCGAGTAAAAATTCAAAAGCGGTTACAACACGATGGTCACCAGGAACCTTCCGTGCTTTGTATGATTAATACGGAAAGATCAATGTTCTCCCTGTCTATACACATTGAAATAGACCCAGCAAGTCCCACACATATTCGAATAGTTTATTAAACTTTTGTTTATCACATGCATCCTTAGTACATGTGACGGGAAAACTGCTGAAATAATATGGGCGAGACATTTTTAATTCGGAGTGTCATTGAAAGGAAAGGTTGTTTTCAAAATGCTGAGTACAGATACTTTTCACATAGAAACTTTTGTTGTTTCTGTCATTTTCATTCAATTTGTCATGCAGGAGAAGGTTTACGGTTACGTCAGCAAAATGTTTATGTTTTCCGATTATTTGAAGGTACTACAAAGAGTATATTAGGAGTATTTTAAATATAACATCGTTACAGTCATTGGTGCCTCAGGGTCATACTGTACTACTTGTTTTATTCATTATTAATTTAACCAAACTGAGGAAGGGAAGAAACAAGTATGTGATCGTTTTGTTTTTTGTTTGTTGCCATAGTGCGAGAAACATTGTTACTATTTGGTGGCAACTATTAAAAACGGCAAAGATAACGATAAGACTCATATAACATTGTTACAGTCATTGGTGCCTCAGGGTCATACTGTACTACTTGTTTTATTCATTATTAATTTAACCAAACTGAGGAAGGGAAGAAACAAGTATGTGATCGTTTTGTTTTTTGTTTTTTGTCATAGTGCGAGAAACATTGTTACTATTTGGTGGCAACTATTAAAAACGGCAAAGATAACGATAAGACTCACCTTAAATGTTCGAATTTTTCTTTCGAATAAAACAATATTTGTACACTTCTGGAGATAGGAAAACCAGTCCGCTCAATGGGAAAATTGCATTTTTAAAGAGAAATCTCGCATATACATCTGGGTTCATATCTGTCTATTTTGTGTTTACCTTAGATGGTGCCTATTTTATCAGCGTGCGTGCTCTGAATAAGGTGGAGTTTGGCGGCCCAATGGCGTTGACTGTATGTCACAGCACCCCCCTCATCATTGATAACACTCCGCCCATAATTTACAGCATTGATAACATCACTTATGATTCCTCTATTGGTAGAATTGGATTGCAAGTAAAGGCAGGGTGAGTATGTATTTAACAAAAAAATTACAGTAAATTCTAACTTGATATGGTGTTCAATCGAAGACCTAACTTACATACAAGATGAGATTAAACAATACAGCCAAATATTCTGAAACTTAGTTGCTTAGAGTGAGCTGATTTGGTTTACTTTTCTCACATTTTCAAACTCAAACTTAAGATTACCCCTGTAACACAGCTTTTTCGACAAACAAGACCGACAATCAAGATAATTGGTAATATTGGGGTTGAACAAAGAAACAATTACTAGGGCGTGATTTGAACCTATGACAGTATGACCTCCGGATTAAGTGCCGGCGCTCTACCAACTGAGCTGTCTAGCTCTATGTTTGAAGTCTCCCTATAATTGTCAAATCAGAAGCCACAAATAACCTGTAACTGATTTTTCGACAAACAAGAACGACAATCTAAATGTTTTATGATATTAAATTGGGTTTAAACAAAATTGTTTGACTTGCCGGAACTTGAACCTACGACATCCGGATTAACTGAGCCATCTGAGCCAATTGTTGGCGGTCTCCCTATTTTGTCAATATCTTTGTTCGGGGTAAGACTGCTGTGTAGCCATTTTCCACACCAACGTTGACGAAACAACATGGGAGGGATCACCCTGCATCTTTTTATTTCAAATATCAAGTAATAAAACACAATATTGAATGACTTACAGCGATCCAGATTCCCACCTGCTTGAGTACCATGTCGCAGCCGGAAGAACACCTAGGGATATATCTCTGCATGACTGGGAAGCCCTCACAGTTAGTCAACAACTTTTTATCAACTTCAAGATTCCAAATGGCATACCATGCTGGCTGATCATCAGAGCTGTCAACAATGGTACAAAGTTATTATAATTTTAAATTCATCAAAAGTGCGAAGGAAAATGTGGTATAAAGGTTAAGGTGTCACTATTAACAAATCATATTGTTTGGTTTTACCCATACACCGATTTGTTCAAAGTACTGTATATTCAGTACTTTCCCGAGTCCTGTGGGAAAAATCCAAAGGCATTATTACTCGGATGAGATTCGAACCCACGAACTTTGCCATTCTAGAGCAGATGTCTACCACTAGACCACCGAGATTGCCCTGTAGTTAGAGGCAGCTCGAATTATATATTGTAGCAGCGGGTACCCCGCATCAATAGATGTTAAATTTGCTTCCCCATACAATTGTTTTTGTTTAAATCATTGTGTTTTGACATTGCTCTGTGATATTGGAGATGATCACAGGGTTGACTAGGATTTCTCCTTTTTCAATCAAGTTCACGTTCAATCATTCCCCTTATTATTATTTTTTTTCCTCTGTAGTTGACCTTCGAACCGTAGAGCATGTTGATGAACCATTAATGGTCGATGACACTCCACCAATTGCTGGAGACTTATTTGATGGACCCTATGCTGGCCGAGATCTTCTGTTCACTAAAAATAGGAATGAGGTAAAAGAAGGAATTTCATCAAATTTCTCTGTTCTTCGTTTCAATGTTTTGTATAGGGACTCTCCCCACGACATCATTTATATTATGTACTTTTGAAAGTTTTGACAACAATACTATTAATTGTAGCATGTTTATGGGTTTTTATGAAAACTTTCCAGTCAGTGTTTCAGTTCGTCATTTTAGATCTTAAGATTCAGTATCTAGTCGAGGACAGATTTGGTTATAAAATAGTATTCAGCATAGTTTCATCTATCTACTAATCCAATGCGTTCACTTAGATTTGTGGAAACTGGTACAACTGGTTTGATCCTGAATCTGGTATTTCCTCGTACCTGTGGGCCGTTGGAACCAAACGGCTGTCGAGCAACGTTGTAAACTTTGTCAAAGTGTCTCGCCGAGAGCATGGTGCCTGCTCCGGGTATGTGACCCTTCAGCACGGCGAGACCTACTACTCAACGCTTGTAGCATTCCACGGTGGTTATGACAAGTTGAATGTTTCGACTTCATCAAATGGAGGTAATTTTACAAACTGCATTTATCCTAATCCCTCATTTTATCCCCTATGAAACCAACCAGTGCTATATTTCTAATATTCCATTAATACTGCCTGAACAGTGCAATTGTTTCAAGTATGTTGTCGACAGAGCGACCCTTATAAAAATTCAAATAATTGAAAAGGAACATTTCTCCCCTTACTCCAAAAGTAAAAGGAAAACTACTCCCCTTACTCAAAAAGAAAGAAAACAAAATTGACATAAAGGTGAAGTATTTAGAGCTTTTCGTCACCTGGACACTACCAAATTGCTAGAGAATTTATTGACAAATAAATATAGAATCACTTTGACTTTCATTTTGGAAATTGAAATGTTACTCCCGTATGTTGCCAGTGACTGTTGACCTAACTCCACCAGTCCAAGGGAGCGTCTATGATGGCCTCCTCCCAGGTCCAACGGACCTTGACTTCTCTTATAAACCAGCCACAGTGTCAGCTCAGTGGCAGGGATTCTCTGATCCTGAGTCTGGTATTGAAGACTACCAAGTCACAATCTACCGTAAGCACGATGACAGGTAGGTCTGTCCATGTTTCTAATCAATGCATTTTCAACCAACTCAATTCTTTTCCGAGTATCAAAATTAATCTTGAATCACAACTACTTATGTCACCTTAGCCAAGCATCATACAGCTGATTCCACAAAAAAGTACAAGTATAAAATTATAAAATGACTGATGCCCGTTATTCTCGTTCAAAGTTTGCTTTTCAATGGGGTATTTTTTCCTACTGAGAAGCTCTACGACTCTAGGCACTGACCTTAATTTAATCTGAAACAAATTAAAAACATGGTTTTCCTGAGGTCAAGGAAGAGTTTATGAAATTCCATTTCAAGTCATTTGATTTTTTTCAATTTAAAAGTGAACATTCAACCAACGACTTCGAGGTTATCCACGAGGCTGATTCAGTTGGCAACGACGTCTCTTCAATTGAGTGGCATCATTTCCATCTTCACCACAAGGACCAGGTGTACATCAACCTACGTACAATCAACCAGGCTGTCAATCATATTGATACTCCAACCAATGGTTTCCTGGTTGATTTGACTCCTCCTATGCTACGATCCCTCGGAGACGGGCTTGTAGTTGGACAGGATGCAGACTTCCAGGTTGTAACATTTCGTTAAGTCGCCACTTTGCACGACAACATTCAATGTTATTTTTCATAACGGCACTTAATATTACTACCCAAGCTCTAATTGAGAGAATCTTGTAGGTCTACCTCCTCTTAAGTTAATTAAAGGAAAAGTTGAACTGTAATCTGACATGGTAAGTGAAACAAGGCAATTTACAAGCACACAGTTTCGGTCAATTAAAACACAAAAACACTTTTGAAATCTATGTGCTACATGAGAGTTCCTTTTTTATTCAGAATAGTTCCACACTATGCAATATTTGACCAACCCCTCGCCAGACAACTACGGCTGTTACAATGTGTACCAGAAAATACTGCCCTACTAGCAAGCGCCGTTGATGACTTTCAACGGCGTATAAATAATACAGTACCTGTGTACAGCACACGGCAGTAGTCCAACTAGGGTTCTTAAGTGACCACACCCTTTTTAATTGGTTGTCTTGTTTGCTACAGACACACAATGATAGTCTTGCTGTTCATTGGGACTTCTTCGACGACGAATCGGGAATTTCATCATATGAAATGGCCATTTATGAAATGCGACAGGGTAACAAACGCAAGGTTTTCCCAGCAGGTAAAATTTAAGCTATTTATGAATAATAAACTATTAATAAATAATACTAAAGAAAGCACGTTCTTTCACTGCAATATCGACTTGAATAAAAATGATAAATTCATATTATTTTTGTATCAAAATTGTCATTTTAAGACAAATCTGAAGAAATATCTTTTTAACTTAATACATTGTAACTCTCCTGTTATTTTGTAAATGTATTCTCTGGATAAACCTTTAAATGCAGTATTGTAATTGTACTACTTTTTTCTATAACATCTTGCATTTGAAAAATTTAATAGCTGTATAAATTCATGCTGAGGGGTACTTTTCCGAATTGTTTTAACTTTTGTGGTGTGTCGTGGTTTTAATTACTGGCTGGCCCAGTTTTATGGTTTAATATTTTAAATCTTATTTTAATGATCTTTGTTTATTTTGCTTGTTTTGGTGCTGTTTTAATTTGTACAGCGCCTTGGGGTCCAGCCATGGATGTAAGGCACTTTATAAGCATAATTAATTATAATAATGAATTATTATTTAACTCCTAGAAAAAAAACTTTAAATCTGAATACAATGTTACCAGTGATATGAATAAAAAAGATGGTATCATTTTTTTTAGACTCGGATCCAAATAGCTTCAGGGAGATACCAGACGTTACTACCAAATCCCACGTGCAAAGGGGACTGTCACTTCGTGCAGGGGCCATCTACATCACAAGAATCAAGGCTCAAAACCAGGCTAAACTGATAGCATCACATTCGACTAGCGGTATCAGGGTAGACCCTACGCCACCTGTGGTAGGTACAGATTAGTATGAGACTGGTACAAAAGAATTTGTAATTCTATAGCGTATACATTTGGTTTTATTAATATTTAGAATCTAATTGGATTAAGCAAATGTTTCTATCAGGATACCAAAGTTTTACTAACAGTTTGAAAAAAATGTAGTTTTCAATAAATAAGAATTGTTTTAACTAAATTAATTAATCTAAAACTGTAAAAGTTGTCAAAGACGCTTGCCTTTTTATATATAAATAATGCTCGAAGGTGTTATCTTTTTTTTTTTTTTTTTTTTTTTTTTAATTTTAAAAGATAAGGTACGTACGTACTCTTGTTATTAGAAACATTGTATGTTTCAAAAACTAATGTATTTACTCTTGTTTTTAGAAACATGTATGTTTTTAAGTAAAAAAATACCAAGAGTTAAGTTATTTATTGAACAATCTTTTATTGTTTTATTGACAGCTGATATTGTATTCGAATTTAGAAAATTCATCTCTTTATTCAGTGTTGGCTATAAGTGTGTTAACCTCATTCTGTTTCCGAAGGAGCTGAAAACATCAAAGCCTTCACAGCCTTTGGTAAAAAAAAACGACGATATCTTGCTGAACCTTGACCTAGAAGTTGCAAACAAATCAACATGTAATGATGTAGAGTTCACCACGGACTGCCGCCCTGTCTATTACGTATGCGTGAAGAGTGAGAATGGTGCGGGGGCCTTCAGTGACGTCATGTGTTCCTCACCAATCAGAGTTGTCGAAGAGGATCAGACAGGTTTGTTTCAATATAGATTCAAAACCGAAATTTCGAGGAAAGTTTCGGGCAGCTGAAACAGAGCAACCGGGTGGATTACCTGCCTTTTTGGAAAAGCTTTGTTAAGTTGTAAAACAAAATATACGTGCGTCCTTTAATATACATTGAATGTTTCTACGGCTGTGACTTTTTCATATTTTTCTTTTAGGGTACGTGACTGATGGTCCAATCATGCTTCATGACAAAGACGCTCAAAAAGAGAGAGAAATTGTCACAATTTGGTTTGATGACTTTGAGGTAAGACTGCCATAAATGAAACCATTCATTTTAGGGTAAATAGATGAACTCAAAAAGAACAAAACCATTATCACTAGGGAGCCTATGCTATTTCTAACTGTTTTTTATTTTAATTTACAGAGCCAGTTGCATGGTATATCTTACTATGAGTGGGCAGTCGGCACGACCCCTGGAGGAGAAGACATCCAACCTTTGACCTCAGATGGAGTAGTGCCTGGAAGTGACCCTGACATGCCAGGTAATGTTATTTCATTAGTTACCTCATATCTTCTACTATTAAACGACATTAAAAACTGTAAAACTTTGTATGAAAAAAGTAATTTAAAAATTAAATTGTTTCATATTTTATTTTTAACATGTCTTGCCGGTCAGGGCAAGGCACAGTCTCCACTACCTCTCCAGCATGGCGTGACGTATTACAGCACCGTCCGTGCGATCACCAACGATGGAAATGTAATATAAACTGTCTCAAATGGTTTCACGGTAGACGTTACACCGCCAAACATAAACATCAATGAACTTGGAGAACTTGACACAACTGTCGTTTTGGTAAGTAATGACATAATTTGAAAATCGTTAAATGATTGTTTAAAAAAATCCTCAAAAAATGTTCTTTCTCCTTTTGCGTTTTTATAAGAAAACAAACATTTATTAAAATTAATATGGTGTATTGTACAACAAACATTTGTTTTTCTGCTCGTTATTCTTGTTTGGTTCGTTTGCTTCAGGGCTTAGGTGGTGTCCAACTTTATCAGCCCTACGTCGACACTATCAATGCCAAGTGGGATGTGGAGGACTTGGAGAGTAACCTCATTGCAACATACTTTTCCGTGGGACAGTATGTAGGAGCTATTGACGTGTTTCCTCTGACACAAACAAACAATTCCTATATTCCTTCGTCTATGGTGAAACCTGCGCCCGAAGGTGATTTTTCTGATGTGAATTTAACAAGGGAAGACACTTTGAAACAAATGAAAGTCTCAAACAATTATTTAAAAGGGTTTTTCACAAAAAATTCTCTTTTTACACTCCTAGGCAGATTTTGTAAGCTTCTCCACCACACATTTGCTGTGAGCATGTCTTAAACTCTAAGTTCCTTAAATTATTGTATAATCATCACCAATCCTCCTTAAATACGTGATATCTCTTAAAGTAAAAGTATATTCCGGCTTGTAGATGGAGATATTTTTTCTCCGTTTTAAAAATAATACTTATATTGTTGATGTCAGGTTTGCCGAACATTTTGACTGTCCATGCCATCAACAGTGTTGGGCTGAAGCAAACAGTTTATACTACCAGTTTAACTGTAGACACCACTCCACCAAGTGCTGGTAAGGTATGTATCCCGCGTGCAAGCTATTCAACAATTGTAAAATGGACAGCTGCACAGGTTGTTCATAGTGTTAGGTGCTGTCATAATGGCTTATACTTTGTCTCCCTCTGCTAGGTCCTGTGCCCATCTTTCATACATGCAGATAGCGCCCTCAAGTGCAGCTGGACTGATTTCCTAGATGATGAGTCTGAAATTGAATATGTAAGGTTTCTTGTTGGTACTGCAAAGGGTCTGAAAGATGTGTTTGTGTCAGAAAATTTACCTGGCTATATATGACACACTACAGTGCCACAGGTAAGACAAATCAAGATATCTCTTCTTTTAGTCACCTATAAATTCAAGAATTGGACAAATTGGTAAAACTTGTATCCTATTTATTTTGTTAACCGCAGCCACTCTGGTTTGGCTATACATTACATTAACTGGTAGCTTTAACAAAGAGGTATTTTATCAAATTCGTTTGCAGATTTAAACTTGATGCATAACAAACTCTATTTTGTCACCATTGAGGCTTTCAACGCCGTCAGCCAAAGTACATATGCCTTCTCTAAACCCATTGAGATCGATGACACCCCGCCCTCATATGGCGTTGTGGTGGAACTGTCTGGTGTTCATACATTGAATCACAACAATCCAGAGAGGCAGCTGAGCTGGGATTGCAGTAACACAGACGACTGCTTAAGTCTGGATGGAGAGTGTTTGGAGTCCATCACCCAGATTCAGATCCTATGGGAACCGTTCAAAGATGAAGATACTCAGATCACTAAGTATGAAGTAGCATTAGGAACTACACCAGGAGGAGCTCAGATCAAATCATTCTATGAAGTGGATAGGTACCAGACTTCAGAGCTTATAACTAATCTTGATCTAAGTGATGTGCGTAGGGTGTATGCTACAGTGAGAGGATACAATGAAGCTGGTTTGACAAGTACGGCATTGTCTAACGGCATCTTCGTTAGTCGATTCAGTGCAGGACTTCAGCCGCTAAGACCTTTCACAATCAAAGATGGAGTCACTTCAAATGACCTTTATGACCTGGACTTTCAGACATCTTTAAATGAACTAAGTGCATCTTGGGATTTCAGTGGAGATCCTTGTCCAATCAGGAAGTACGAGTGGGCTATTTATAGAATTGACGGATTGCAAAGACAGTCACTGACAGATGTAGGAGGTAATAATACTGATGTTCATTGTCATAATAAGCGTTTAAAAATTATATTTTTGATTGAAGATTTGAGGAAACTGCCATTACAAAAATACATAAAAGCAGATTTTGCTCCTTGTAGAAGGAGCAAAACCTTCATAAAATGTTCGACCACATGTGTGTCCTGCCAAAAATAATGTTTTTTTAATATTGACTATACAGGTAAAGCTAGAACTGCTCGAATTTTAGGGTATCTTGTGAGGAAAAGATTGATATTTTAGAAATTGGTTTCTTTCTTTCAAATTATTTTACTAAATATGTATTTATATTTATAATTTTTACCTCTAAGCAACAAGGGTAATTTTGCGTTTTTATTTCAATTTTTCACTAATTCCATTTATACTGATACTTTCCAGACCGCACTTCAGACACAAACACGGACATTGAAATGAAAGACGGCGAGACGTATTACACCGTGGTGCGGGCTACCAACGCTCTGAACATACCCATCATAATCCGCTCTGATGGAATCACCGTGAAACGAGACCCACTGATACCTGGTCAAGTTTACGATGGTCTCCTTGTAGGCATTGATCTAACCCACCAGAAAGATACCGACACCCTATCGGCAAGCTGGAGTGGCTTTGGTCAAGGGGCACTAGCAAAAGAGGCCATTGAACATACAGGTAAATCATGGATTAACAGTTTAAGCAAATTGAAATTATAAGCTATTTCGGCCTTAATTATACACACATTGATACCTTTTTCATAACGTTTTAATTGTGTTGGGATGTAAATTTAGGAAATGCTGAGGTGACCAAAGATCATGTTACAGAGCAAACTGTTGACTATTATGAGGTTGCAGTGGGCACCGATCGTCGCTACCCAAAGACTAGAGACAACACAGTGCCCTTCACTAACGTTGGTCAGAATACATCGGTTACTTTTAATAACCTTGATCTAAAGGCGATGACTGCTACGTACTATGTGACGGTCAGAGGTCATAGTGCAAGCTTCTCCACTGCTGAGGTCACGTCATCTGGGATACATGCTGGTGTGGATAGTAAAGTTGTTGGTATGTTAAGGATGCTTTCAGTCCTTCCTTTCCCACTTTGTTTGTTGTAGTTTTAATTTTTCAAAGGTAGTATATCGATTGGCAAGGATAAAAACATCATTGTTGAATTTTAGTCCGAAGGCTTACTGATTATGAAGTTCGTACTTAAAATATGTTTTATCTGTGAAATATGTTCGTCTGAAATGAAGTCATGTTTGAGAAAACTGTTTGAAAACCTAAACACAAAACGCAACAGCTAATTTTGGTTTATGCAACCGCATTTTGAGCAGGACATTGTGCATGGTTTGTCACAATTTGCTCCTGACTCACATAACGGATTAATCCCAAATTTTCACAGGTTTGTTTCTTCATGTATAGTTATTCACACAAAATAGGAACGCTGGCTGCGACTATTTGATCAGCTCTACCAATCCTGTTCTGTGTAATATCTTTAACTTTGATACTGCAAACATTAATTTCAGTGTAGTGTGTTGCAATTCATCTTGCATTTTGAAATTAGGAAATACAACATTTGACAGGTAGAGTATGTTCTATTTATTCATTTGTCAAAATAGCTACGGAGGTAAAAATACCAGAGTACGTCCATTCGCTCTCAGGAATCAAACTCCAATGGCAAGAATTTGATTCAACCTTCCCCATCCTATTCTACTATGTCGGGCTGGGCAGTACCGCTTCGGCTGCTGTGTTACCAGAAGACATGGACTGTTTGGACATGCTGCTAGCAACCGACGAGTCGAAGACTACCTTTCAAGAAAGTAAGATGCATTTTGTTAGCAAGGATACGTATCAGGAGATCAAAGGCCTGAGTCTACAGCAGAGAGGTTCCTACTTCGTGACGGTCGTTGGTGAGATATACTTTACTGTAGAGTTATGCTTTCCTTGCAGTGGTTCCTGAATCTCCCATTTTTTTTCTTCAGTGATCTAACAGTAAAGGATTCTAATTCACTGTTTTACGTTCAATTCTCCTGTTAAAGGAATGAACGATGGAGGGCAGTGTAACTCTTCCACTACTCACTTCTCGGTTGACATCACCCCGCCCACTGAAGGACGACTTCGTGCTGGACCTTTCTATGACATGGTATGTATAGTCATTGTTCTTCATTCATGTTAAAGTTATATTAACTTATCTAATACTATCATTATCGATATATTGGAGAGTGTAGAAGACGACCGTAAGATACTTTGAAGTATTTTATTTTAAGAACAAGGAGATTTGATCTTAATAAGGCCACATTTGGAGATTAAGTTATCCTTAAAAGCACTGGACACGTTCGGTAATTTCTCAAAATACATATTAGCATAAAAAATTACTTGGTAACGAGGAACGGAGAGCTGTTGATAGTATAAAACATTGTGAGAAACGACTCCCTCTGAAGTAACTTAGTTTTTGAGAAAGAGGTAATTTCTCACTAAAATGTTTGAATCAAATTTGTGCAACAGAGTGTTTTTTCTCTCATCATTTTCTCGCAACTTCGATGACCAATTGAGCCCGACTTTTCACAGGTTTGTTATGTTATGCATATGTTTGGATACACCAAGTGAGGATACTGGTCTTTGACAATTACTAAACGTGTCCAGTGCCTTGAAGTGAATCTACTGAGGTTTGCTGTGATTAGACACCATTATACCCAAACTCTCTCTATTAGTTGTGGTGGTTCTGAGAAGAACCGGTGGTTAATAACTCGTTCAGTGTGTTCTGGTCGTCTTCATCAGAGCGAACTGATCGAAACGTTCAGGAGCTAGACCACTAGTTCTTCTCATCAGAACCACCACAGCTCATAGAGAGAGTTTAACATGTGCCTCCGCAAACTAGATTGTATTCCCACAATGCAAGGTTTAAAACCCTACTTATCCCAAAGTGGTTATTTTAATTAAATGGGTTCTTCAAAAATAAAACCTTAACAGTTGTACTAAAGTGGGGTGTTGAGTTAAATATTCTTTAATTGAGACTATACGTAATTGTTTTGTTTTCGTGACAGGTTGTGACTTACACAGATAGCACCGAGTCCATTCATGTGGTATGGGAGGACTACATAGATGAAGAAAGTGGAATTAAATCCTTCAATATCCGTCTCCTTGAGGCTGCATCATGTGACATGAAAGACATTGGTAATCTAACACATGCACCTGGTCAGGAGTGGCTGGTTCTTGGCCCAGTTATCTCAGAGTTTACGTATGTAGACTTAGGCTTGGTGGTAAGTTGGTGTATTTGTTTCTGAACATTCAATATGTTGATCCTCTTCATTTTTTTTCTTTTTTTCTTCAAGATCAGATTTCTTCCCCAGGGCCCCCATGGAGAACTGATAACTGATAGGGATAAATAAGACGAAATAAATAAATAAATAAATAAATAAATAAATTCAACTTAAAGGAAAACACTTTTAAAATAAAGCTTCGGCTAACATACAAAGTATTATTATCTTTTTTTAATTTGCCTTCTGTCCACCAAATATACTAGTGTAATCGTTTTTTAAAGAAATTTTGCAAAATTTGCAAATAATTTATTTCTCTGTGAATGGATCTTTCAGAAAAGGAAACCCACTTTGCCTTGCTGTGCTCAATTATTGTCCTTTTCTACTCTGCAGACCAACCACCCGTATTTTGTTGAGCTAAATGCCACGAACCATGCAGAGGATAGCACGGTAACCAAAGTAGGACCAGTATTTGTGGATGAATCAAAGCCTAGTCCTGGATTGGTTATTGATGGAAACGATTTCATGATGGATCTGACAGACGCCAATAGTAGAAGCCAGGTCACTGGTATGTAGAGAATGTAATTACAGGATACTAATTTTGTCATATAATGACCAAAGACATTTGCGTAAAATTTATAATGAACAAATAATAATTGCAGACCAGTTTTAAACATCATATGAAGGAAATTGTTTTTGACTGTTTTCGTACATACGTTCACATCTTTTTAAGCGTTAGTTAATTATATTCATAGGTATTAAACTATACCATTCTGCACTCTAAGTTTTTGTTATCATCGCAGCAAAGGTGTTTCAAGCACACAAATCTCTACTAATTTAAAAAAAACTTTAACATCAACTTAACACTAGAAACCCAACTTATCCATTTCGTCTTTCATATCAGGAACATTCCTACACCAGCCCAACCCAGAGGGGCCACCCTGCCTTCTGACAGACATTTCTTTTACTGATCCAAAGTGGCTGGCATTGGATTTCAACGGACTTTGGAACATGAGGATTGACAAGTGGGATTTAGCGTACCAACATCAACAGGTAAGAAACCTGAAATTCGGATTGGCACCTGAATTTCACTAAATTAATCAGAGCAAGCTCTTTGTTATTTCAAATTACTAAGAAACATGATGATGAAAATAACGATTGAGCGGTAGAAGAACAGCACAAACCTAACTACCAAACAGAGTTCTAAAATGTTGATTTCCCTAACTACGCAGTGATCACAGTTTCTTATCAGTAATAGCAAAGGTGGCAAAATTCAATTCAATTCAAACTCACATTTATTTTCATACTTCATGAAATTTCCAAACAGAACATAGCCGAAACATTGCTTTAAAGAAGTAATCAAAGAAGCATTAATTACAAGGCAGAAAATATGGAGGCATCATCTAGAATCCGAGGCTTGTGGTGAGATGCCTGATGGACAGACAAACAGAACGTAAACAGTAACACAAACGTACGGACAGACAAGTTGCACAAAGACAGAAATGATGAGAATAATATAAATATTATTGCAATATTAATAATAATAATAACAATGATAATAACGACAATAACAATTAAAAGTGAAGTAATGTATATAAAGAGAAAACATCAGCGGACTACTAAATATGAGTAAAAAGGAGATCTAAGCAGACTAGCTAGATGAGAATGATCGAACAATAACAAGAATCGTCGCATAAATAACAAAAAACGTTTTAATATTTTCACCTGATTGTTTTTCTTAGGTAATTGCATCAGATGAAAGTGTGTCACTGAAGATGGAACGAGATACAATAGGACCTCGTATGCTCTCCGGAGCGTATGTCATTAATGCACAAATTGTCCGGAGCTCTGAATACGAGGTAAAGCTTCTCCATAAATAGGTGGAAGTGGCAAGAGGATATTGAGTTTTTACTCAATGATTGACGACCTGATATTTAGTCAGTGCTCATGATTAGTTTTACCTGGCAAACCTACTTCGTTTATCTAAAAGAATCTGTAATAAGTTGAAAATATACCAAGTCCGTTCTCAAATAGCATTTATCAAAACCTTGCCCAACTTAATGTAAATTAAGTTGTGTTTCCAATGCAATAGACAACTTTGTTTCTGCATCAACAAATGTTTGTTATCTAACTATTCAGTGAAACTAATACTTATATAAAGATTTCTTTTTACCCAAAGTGCAGTAACTCTTCTTTATACAAAGTAGAGACTTTGCATGTTTACCAGTAGTGTAAATATCTATGCATCAAAGCTTAGAAGTTATGGTGTTACTATTTGGTTTTAAATCTGCCTGTTTGCGACTAAAAGTTTTTTGTAATTTTTCTTGTTCAGTTTGATCTATTGGCTGCATCATCAGACCTTCACAGCGTCACAAGTATTTTGTTCTGGGATGGTCCAGATAGAGTGGTAGGAGAGTATGACTTTGGTGGACCTGAGAATTGGCGAGAAGGGATATGCCAGTGTTGCAATGCACTACCCTTCAATCAGGTATTGCACTTTTCTCTAATGCTTTGCCATTTTGCAGAACAAATTTTTTGATTCCCTAAATTACGGACTGTGTTAGTTCACGAAGTAAAAAGGAAAACCACGCAAGTTCGAGGGATAGTTTGTGAATCGCTCCAATCTACTTGTAAAACATCTTTCCAACCATATTAATTTAATAACAAACGTTTTTATAGCCCAAAAGCGCCCAATCCGAATGCAAAGTTTCCCTTTAACACCGACAATCAACAGTGTAACAATATGTGTTCGGCTCTGATTTATAAAGGGTCCTCATCTCAAATCTCAACTTTTGAGAAAACAAAATCGATATAAAAGACACTTTTGATAATCAACTCCCCATGTTTCAAGAGTTTTGTTTTACTCCTTTCAAGTCAAGCCCTGTGAAGGGTCCTCACATTGGTATTATTATTATTTTTAGTGTTATATATTTTTGGTAATGGAACCAAGGATGCCTTATAAGTAAACTTAATCACTGTATAGCTCACAAGCCTTAGGAAATCTTTAAACAAGGGTGATTGCTATGTGAACCATAACCCATACTCTTCCACGATAAGTCTTCTGGGTTATTGTACGTGCACTACCATTCCTAGAACTTGGGACCTATCATGCTTAGTGTCCCATCTGAAGGACAAATCAATTATGATATAGCATCTTGCTTAAGGACGCAAGTGCCACGACCGGGACTCTAACCCTCACTCTGCTGAATCAGAAACACCAGAGCTTGAGTCCAGTGCTCTTAACCGTTCGGCCACGACTCGCCACAATGTACCTCCAGATTGAGAGTTTAGCAAGAGTTTAAAATGGTACATAACTGGTTTTTCCTTCATTTTTTTTGATTGCTGATTTTTCTGATTTTTTTATTCAGTCTGATTGCCCTCAATGCAACTGTGAAGATTTGCTTGGAATCGGCGACACAATCTCTGATAACTCGACAGTTAATAGCACAACAGCTGAGTTAGTGACCACAGAAACGAAATACATGACCACTGTAAATTCAACTCAAGTATACACAGAGGAAGTTAAACAAGTGACACGAAAACCAAGGAACATTCGTAAGAAAGATGAGGATGGGGATGACATTTCTGATGAAGACAGCGGCAGATGGACAACACAGAGAGCCTGTGGTCTCCAGCTGCGTCCAAGTTAGTAGTTTTATTTCCAGGAGGTCATCTTTTTGGGGGGTCATATACAATTTGTTGCATTGTCAGTGTAAACATCTCGACTTATTGCTGGTGGACATAAACTCAACAAATTATAACACGGTTAAAGTTTAAAACTCGTTAGGGTTTTTAAACAGTTATCAGTATAGTTGCTGGTCGTTTAAAAAATAATCATTGGAATAATTCTACATTGATTTTATGTTATTCTTATTTTAAATAACAAGTTATTTTCACGGAACATAAACTCACACTTTCATTTTTCCTTAAGCCACATTCAATAGTTACTTATGACACTATTTTCTGTTGACTTCCACTTTAGATGGCAATGCGTCACAAGCCGTGTTGTGGTGTCGTCATTTTGAAGATGAATGGTGGATGACGTCACAGTCTGTAAATCTTGACTTTGATCCGTCCTTGGAGGAACGTCACTACTCTATTCAATTTAATGTCATGCCATTTGATGCGAAAGAGGTACGTTTACTCACAACAAATATTGTTGTAAAAACCACTCATCCCCCAAACGCAAATAACAGCTACTTTGTTACATCTGTACTGCTTGGATACATCATTGTAAAGTACACATTTTTATTCAACTGTTCAACTTGTTTCCATGGGGGAGGGTGATTAAAACTTTAATTTACATGTTTCTATTATTTGACAGTTTCGTACTTTTTAACAAATTTCTAAATAAATATTCATTGGACGACAAACTGTATAACTCTCTCAATGAATATTTTGTCAAGTTTAAACAAATTGTTGACATGATGAGCAGTAATTTCTGTACATTTTGCCAGTGAGCTTCTTTTTCAAATTTTGTTGACAGGACGAGTGGTCATTTAAAGTCTACATCGATGGCAATCTTCTCTCTTCATTGACTGGTATCCCAGTGATGTCTTCTTCCACCAAACTCATCCTTCATGTCTTCAACAGAGATAACTATGTTGCTGATCTAGAGGACCCCTTCAATCCACCGGCTGCTACAGCAACCATTCGACACCTAAGGCGTGTTCATAAATTTGTTGCATTCTTCCCTCAACACATCTTCAGAGTTTTCTGTTCAGTCTTGTTGTGTTCATTGTCGGCAGTGGTGAAGTTAGAAACAAATCACTTAATTTAGTCAGTTCATGAGTTTAATTGCTATTAAAATAATACAAAATGAGCATCATGCTCTATTAAAAAGGAAACATTCCTAGAGATCTGTTTTGCTTTTGTTTTTTATACGTCATCTTTGGGCATCTTTGATATATTGTTTTTTAAACTGTATTTACTAAGCCAGACCATGATGATTACATAGCAAAATAAACCCCATAAGGCTGAAATAGAACAATGAATAAAACAAATGTAACGTTTGATTACAGATTGCCTCCTGATGCTAGTAAGCTATGCCGCTATGGGTTACCATTCAGGGCAGGTACCAGTCCCGTTTCCCGATATTTCGCTGGTGTCGGCAGTGAAGCGGGAAAAAGTGACATCGTAGCATTTAAAGAGGTGTGGTACTTAATGTGGCCCCAATCTAATAAATTGGCATAATTATGGGTGGTTCATTTAAATGTATTAAGGTGGGTTTCTACTGTCGATATAACAAGACCATCTTACCGTCAAGTGATCTTCGTTAATTTGTTCAGTCTTCCAAGAGAAAACAACAAGTATGACAAAACTGTTAAGAATAAACCAAGTCTTGTGTGTTTTGACTGATAACGCAGGGAACACTTAAAATTGCTCTGTTTTTGTTTTAGTTTTTTTTTTAACGCCTCATATTAAGAGAGTTTATGAAAGCCAATTGTTACAAAAGACTAACACAATAAAGTCGCCTAATATTACATTTTACAGTAAGTTGTGTATATATTTTGTTTAGATTTCCCGGCCGTGTGTACCCTGTATCAATCCATGTGATCGGTACCAGTGTGAACAGTCATGCTCCATGGAGGAAAGCCCCATCACTTTCACACTCACCAACCTGACTCTGCCGAAACTGGAGCTCCTTAACACGACAATGAACGACACAAATGCTACTTTATCTGCTTCCGAAGGGGATGGCTTAGCCTCTCCTTTCTTCCTGACAGGTAGGTTTGGTAATAATTATAAATAGTTTGATAAGTGATGGAACGGTTATAAGGAAATAATTATATCAAATATTTTTCTATGTAACCGTACAATTGTTCTTAATCTCTACTTCCCAACGCCCTCATCGAATGCACTTATGAATTAATGACTTGATGTGTTATTTCTTATGTATCTCCTCAGTTAAGTGTGTCCTAGGGAATGGTGAAGAAGCATCTTCATCTTCAAACGGTTTCTACATTGACGATACACCAGCAGAGCTAGATGTTTTCTTCTACTTAGATGTCAACCGCAATGCGTATGAACCAATAAGGTTCCAGTCTTCCAATTCCACAATCAAGGTCTTGTGGAGGTTCATAGACATACAAAGTCAAGTAAAGGTAAATTAACAGTTTTATCGCTGGTGTTACTGATGATTTCTTTGTTCATTTTAAATTGAGAGTAGGGATTTTGGCAGGTTGTTGGACTCGGTGACTGCCCCTTGGCCATCGCCAGCTATAGGCTGATCAGGCAGTAAGACGAAAGGACACGAACAAGTTTATGTCAATGGTTGTCTTTGCATACATTTGAATGTATTTTAGAAACTGATTCTGACGATATAATGTGCTCTTTATCACCATTCAGGAGCATTCCTGGGCTATTGGAACATCTAGAGGTGCTGTGGACTTACAAGACTTTGTCAATGTTGGGTTGGTCCAGACAGCCTCCAATAGCAACTTAGAAGGACAACTGCAACACAATACAACATACTATGTGACTGTGAAGTGTGTCAATGGAGCTGGCTTGGAGACTGTGATAGAATCTGATGGTAGGTAACGAGACAAAGATGTTTGCAATGACTGCAAACATGTAGCCATAAACACACAGGTTATTTGCATGGCTACTTGCATACCCATATAAAGAGGTTTTACTCTATCAATAGACAAACAAACGATCACTTACTGACAGGATTTCCCACAAAACCAATATCCTAGTAAGTCCCAGTAAAGTCATTACTGCCTGGGAAAACTCACTTGGATGATGCGGTATAAGATATAAAGGTTCCTTGAGTTTTTACTCACTACTTATTTCATTACTTACACGAACAATGACTGTCAGTAATTTAATTCGGCTGCCTAATGGTGTACCAGGAATGTGTTTCAGAAATATATTAATGTAACCCTGACTCCCAATGATCCTCTGATTCATGGCTCTTTACCTTGAATCCATTTCTCACCCCAGGCGTAACGGTTCTCTTTGAGGAACCCTCCGTGGATGATGTCAACACCACCTCCATGTTCAGTCAGAAGTTTGAAGTGGAAGTCTATCCACATAACGTGCGGAAGAGTGACGACCCAACACAGACGGGAACCTCCTGGTCCAAACCTCAAGATGAATCCCTCAATCATTATGGTACAATTTTTGAAGATTATTTTTAGTGTAAATGGAAATAACTAAAATGTTAATAGGATGATTTTCATACATGAGTAGGCCAGCGCCAAACTAACACGTTGATTAATGACAAGAGCACTAGCCAGACCTGTAATATTATTCAGAGGGGTCGGGAGTCAGCAATGAATTATTGTAGGTCTGAAAAGAACCCGACTGTGTTACAAGTTACATTTCATTTGACAGAGTATTGTGTGAGCAGCACAGTGGAGCTATTGGATGACATTGTCCCCTGCATGGTGGTAGGCACCAACTCATCCGGTTCGGTGACTATAAGAGACGGTTTAATCATTGTTACGGCTGACAGCAGAGAGGAGGTGTACAACATCACTGACTTCCAAGCTCAGCGAGAAGACAGTAATGAGATGACAAGTCAGCAAGATGCCAAATTTAACATGGAACCTGGGAAGTAAGTAAACTCCCACAAGCTGTCAATTAAGTCAAACATCAGGGGTGTCGTATACTTAATTCAAAAGCCATTTCACTGTTACTCATATTTGCAAGTAATGCAATAAGAAGCAATACTAGCAAAACAGAACCTCCATTTATATAGTTTGTTTACATTATGAGACACTGCAGTACTAATGCTTATTATTATTGTCAATTACCTAGAGACCCTATGGTTATGACATTAAATATTGTTCTACTCCTAAGCATTTTGTAGATGTTTTGCAGTAATATTTGTAACCAACTATGTGTTGTTTTCGTTGTTTTGTGTAGATGTCTTTACTCTTGGATGAAGATGTGTAACCCTGCACTTCTCTGTCAAATACTGCCAGCAGGAACGACCACTGTTTTAGGTGACCTATGGGTGTATCTTTTAAGCTTTGAAATGTTTCAAATTGCACTGAAAAACGTCGGGGTCAGAATTCACCCGGATCCGGGTCCCTTTAGGGCTGACAAATTTCTGGGTCAAAACCACCCATAAACTGTGTCCAGAAAAGAGTAAAAATTACGCAAATTCCGATTTGAAATCCCTTTAATTGTTTTCACTTTCACTTTCCGGGTCAGTTACCTGGAAATGGGTCAGACCCCCCTGGTATATGAAAGTAAACAAAAATTTTCTTTTTCACTTGATGTTTCCAAGGAGAGGATGACTTGATGATGACATCATCAAACGGTACAGATCTCGTTCTGGCATCTCCACAAGGTAGGAGAAGACGACGCAGGGGAGCGATAGACAACAATTTTAAGTTTACCATTGCTACAACTGGAGGTAAGCCGACCAAATATCGTGAGGCACAACAGAATAATTCCAAGTACGAGTTCAATAAGAAACATCCTATTAGGGAAAAAGTACGAGATATCGGATATGTCAGAAAAGGCCATCAAATATTTCTATCACCTTGGAAGATAAACTCTTTTTTGAAAATTTCACTTCTCACCTTAATTCTGAGTATGTTTCCAACATTACCACCCCTTCTTTACCAATGTCTCCCAGGTCTCCAGCAGGGTGGTTCAATAATCCTTGGTCTGTTGGATGGGAATAAAACCAATGAGGATTTCACATCTGATGCTAATCCGGATTATGTCTCCTACATCAGTAATCCCCTAGACACCATACATAAGACATCAAGGCTTCTTAGAAAAAGGTTTCTTCTATTATTGGTCTTCTTAGAGTGTTCTTACTTTGCAGAGGAAAACATCAGCAAATACACATCTTTTTAGCCATTTGATGATACATTCAGTCAATGGTTTTCTTAAAATTTAATTAATGATACAGGTGATTTATAGCCGTAAGAAAATTCTAACAAGAAAAAAAAAAAGAAGATTATTGAAATTGTTAAATGTTTAGGATTCGTTTTGTGTATGAGCCTCTCTTCTACGTGACCAGCCTCGGGCAGACTGAGCTCCAAGGTCCACTGATCATCAACCTCACCCTCAACACACCAGGAAATTGGGCAGAGGCCAAACCCAGACTCCTTTACTGGGACAGTGGTAAAGTTGACTTTTGAAAGTTTAAATTTGTTTTAAGAGATGTGTCAAAAATAAGGAACACGGAAATATCTTTACTGAAGTTGATTAATGCTTTAAACTCTCACTAAAAAAAATCTTTAAAAAAATGGGTCAACCGAATTTAAGCTCACTTCCTGATTTTGTTGGTTTCCCCATTTATTAAAACACGACTGTTTGAGCTGGGTTTGAGGTGCAAACCACAAAGGAGAAATTCAGGATACGAAGGTACCTCACTGGACTGATTTTTAATTAGTAGAAATAAAACTCACAGTAACTTCTTTATTTTTTTCAGAGAATTCTGAGTGGCGAGATGTGGCTAACACATGCAGCGATGTGGATCGGTTGACATACAACCAGGAAGACAATCAGCTAAGTGTGGAGGTAGGCCATTTCCATTGAACAGTTCTTTGAAAATTGATTCATTCGATAAAAGGTTATATATATTCATTTTACGAAATAACTCCTTAAAGAATGCTAAAAAGACATAAAGTAGAGGGTTTACTTTTAATTATTCTTTAATATTTTACGGTCATGTTCTTTTTCTTCTGTTCAAAAATAATCAGCTGTCTCCAAACTGAAATTGAGAGGGCAGTTAGTTTTACCTTCTTTTCAAATCAGTATTCGTCATTGCTGCTTCACATAGGGCTAAAAGTTTTAATAATCAGCATTTTTAAATCAGTTTGGTGGATGCTTTACCATTTTTTCAAATCGTACCAGGTATGTGCAACTAGAGGAAGAACCTTGTCTGTCTTGACAGGGAGTCGTCAACGCCGCGCTGCAGAGAAAACTTCATTCTTCAGTCATGAGACAGAGTTTGCATTGACTGAAGTCCTCAATACCATCCCCAACGACCCGCCAGAAATCACAAATCTCGTGGCAATCTTTACCATGGATGAAGATGAAGGTAGATCTCACACATCAGACCCCAATGGACAGTGCAAGTCTCGCGCGTATTCGAAAGTTTTTTGGTCCACTTTTGTTTCATAAAACTAAAAAGGACAAACAATTACTTAGCACTGAGCATCTTGCTTAGCAGAAATGGGTTACCAAAATGGGTTAATAAACCATGTTTATGACTGGTTTATCTGCTTATTTTGTTCGCTTATTTTTGCCATAATAGCTATCCGTGACAGCTACTTTGTAATCAATTACAATAGAGCCTGCTGTATTGTACTTGCAAACCGTACTTGCAAATATTTTCCAAAAAATCATCTTCAACGTCTGCAAAGCTTTGCTGCCAGACTGGTCACACTTACTAGTCGCATGTCACGCATCTCTCCAATCTTACAAGCACTTCATTGGCTCCCGGTACATGAACGCATCCATTTCAAGCAGGCCCGTTCAAAACAAAATCTGCCCGAACGTTACACATATGGTGCGCAAAAAAAAAGATTGTGCAAACAATTACCAAATGGCTTGAATTTGGCCTCCCCCCAACAAAAAAAAAAAAAAAAAAAAAATTCAAAATTCAAAAATCAAAAATCAAAAATCAAAGTCCCCCCTGCGTCGCTGCGCACATCTCCCAGATACATCCAGGATTCAATACAGCTAAGTGTTTCTACAAGACAGCTTCGCTCTACAAACACCATGCTTCTGAACATCCCTCTTTCTAAACACACTTGGGGAGATCGTTCTTTCTTACATGCTGGACAATCTCTTTGGAATGTTCTTCCACTTAACCCCTAAGAAGTAGACACTCTAGCCATCTTTAAAACTAACTGGAAAACACATTTTTTCAGTCTTGGTTTTAATTACTGTTATTATACAGCAGCGTTCTTTTTTTAAGCACCAGGAGTGTTTTTCTGACAGACATGTCGCACTACAAATGTCCATTGTTATCATTATTATTGTTACTATTGCAGGCACTCTGGAATACTCATTCGAGGCCAGCGATCTGGACGATGATTTCTTAGTCTTTAAGTTGGGTCTTGATAACGAGACACCACTAGGATCAGCAACTATCACCGAGGATGGTGTCTTCTCTTTTACACCATGTCCTGATTGTCACGGCAGTTTCACTTTTCAACTTATTCGTAAGTACATCAGTTTCTTCTTACTCAATTGAACAATATTATTCCAGTCGTTTAAAACGGGACCTTTACGGACTTTCTTAAAGAAAGATAATAGCTATGTGATCGTTTGTTGTATGTTCCATACATATCCTGTTGTGTTAACAACATTGTTGTTGCTGTTTGTTTGTTTGTTCGTTTGTTTGGTGTGGATTTTTAAAAAAAGAATTCGTGTTTTTTTTTTGTTTTTTTTTTTTGTTTTTTTTTTTTTTTTTTTTTTTTTTTGGGGGTTTCTAAGGCCTTTATAAAATAGGAAGCTTTTTATTCTGTATTTCTAGTGAGAGAGATACAGACCGTGAGCGAGATTGAGCCTTTGACTACTGTCGTCGATATCTCAATGGAGATCAACCCAGTTAATGACCATCCTTACTCCTATGTCGCTCTGAATGGAGAAGCTGCTGGTAATGGACGGGATGCAACTGTAAGTAGATTTCTTTAGTTTCCATAAAGGTCAGTAAATTAATGAGCTATCCCCCCCCCCCCCCGGACAATCAGAGCATACTACTTGGAACATCAAAGATTTCACACCATGCAATGTTTCAAATCACAAACAACAACAACAAAGCTCAAGCTGTTAATTTCATTAAAAAAATGGTGTAGTGTTTTCAACAAATTGTCCTTATGTGTATTTGTTGAGAAAAGAGCATGTTGTCAAAATTTGGCACATTTTTCTGTCATTGTTCAAGTCGGTGATATTTACCATGCTGGGTGACACCTGTATTAACTTTATACAAGCTGATATTTCAAGAGCAAACTGAAATCACACCTAATGACGCGCCATTTTTATTTACTTTTCTTCTTGTGGACGCCTTGAGCACCCCTTGGGTGGTTATGTTTTGCGCGTTATACAAATCTTTATTATTATTTATTATTATATTCTAATCAAAACCCTCCACTTTCCCACTAATTCTGATGGCAGCTAATAGTAGAGCAGAACACAGGAATCAACATTGCTTACAGAGACCTGGTGGCAGTGATAGGGGCCTATGATGTTGACGCCAATGATAACTTGACGCTTCTAATTCAACCAACAACGTACGGTGTACTCACAATGACAGATGAAGTTAGGTCAATCCCGCTGAGGCAGAACTGTAGTCAACTTCCTCGTAATATCACCAGTGAAGAAAATGTTCTTCCATGTGGGTTGGAAACACCTCATGAAGCGGTGAGTATGTTGGTTGTTTAGCAATCATAACTGAGTGTTATATTAAAATAAGAATACACCAATAACAATGAACTGGGTAATGAATCATTAACTGACAAGTATGTTTTTGCATGCAAAGAGTGGCTGGAAAATTGGTAAGAGAATGGTTAAATGGCTTGTCGATTGTAAACTACATACTATTCCATTATAAAAGCTTCAAAATTTTTAACAACCTGACAACCTGACATCAATTTGAGTTACTATCTATATGGTGTTAGATTATTTTTGAGTTGGGGAGGCTTCATGCAAATCACCCCTGGAATTAAGATTCAATCATCTTTACAGTCAATCTCATCTAAATAAAGTTTGGATTTGGTTTTGATTTTAGGAGGTGATGAGTTGGGTATCATCCTCGTTTACCTACGCCCCTACTCCCAACTTCCATGGAAAGGATAGTTTCCTGGTCTTGAGTAAGGATGAATCAGGCGCAGTGTCTCAGCTAATGAAGATAGAGATTGCAGTCTTGTTGAATCCTTGCATCAATGAGGGAGTTTGTGGAGGTATGTGGACTCGCATGATCGAAACTTATTATTAAAAGGGATGGTACAGATTTTTGTCTAGAAAGAAGCAAATTCCTTCCGATCCTCCAGAGAAATCAAGACAAACATCATAAAACTAACTAAGATAACCGAATTGAACAGACCTCAAACGATTTTTAAAGGTCTGCGAATTTTCTTTGAATTTTAACAACTTAAAGATACGTGTCATTAAATTTGAGACATCGTCGACGGCAAGTTCCCTCGGCATAGTTGACGAGTTGGAGACGCTATAGTAGGTATGATGGCATTCAGGTAGTTTTCTGCAACTTTTAACAGTCTCCCAGGGTAGCTAAAAGTATACATTTTGATTTAATGTTTAATAGTTATTGATAAATTTATAAAAACGTTTACTTTTCAATCCTTTATTTCTGAGAAAATGCACTATAGAAAGGGTCAGCATTGACCCGGGTTCCAGTCCCCAGGGGGCGTGACCCATTTCCAGGTCAAGTTGACCCGGTAATGGTAATACAAAAAATGGGATTTTAACTCGGATTCTGCGTCAGTGTGACCCATTTATGGGTAATTTTGAAACATAGTCCGGGTCACATTGACCCAGAAATGGGTCAAGCCCCACGGGACCCGGATCCGGGTCAATTCTTAGCCGGAAGTTTTTATAGTGTGTCCTCAGTCCTCTTCACATCAGAAATCATTCACAAACATTTGGGTTGTTTAAACTGTGGCTTCTCTCTCCCCCAGGACCTGCTGATGATCCAGACTGCACTTCTCCAGCTCGTAGTTCCAGTTTCGATTCTTATTTTTGCATCTGTGAATCGGGCTGGGTGGGTGACACCTGTGAAATGGACTATGACGAATGCACATCTACACCTTGTGATTTCCCGTTTGTCTGCCATGAGCTGTTTAATGGATTTGAGTGCGCATGCCCACTGTCCGACCCAATGTGTGCAGGACTCGATAAGAGGTCAGAGTTCATCTAGATGTTATTAAGTTCAGTATATGTTTCAATAATTTAACATCACACTGATGTTGACAAGATATTACGGTATACAAAAAAAAAAAAAATGAAGATTGGGTAGTTGAGGTCTCCGAGAAGCTGGTTGGGTTGAGACTCACAATATTTGTGTCCGTACATTATAATTAAAGATTGAACATTGTTGAAAATAAGTCTAGATTTAAAAGGCACACAAACTGAAACAAGTACTCAAACTACTGATCATAACTAAGAATTTGTCAGAGACTATAAAAAACTGCTATACAAATTGAGCTATGAAAATTGTTTATTTAGAAACTAAGCAGTAAATAATACCAAAACATAAGGAAATGATTACCGGTGTCTTTGTTTTTGGTTGCCCAACTTCAATTCGTAGTCCCTTATGATTCAATGCGATCACCATAAATGACAATTATCACAGCAAAATGTGATGGAAATTGTTTCTTTGCAAACAGTTGTTATGCTTTTGAAATGCCCCCAGCTGACAGCTCGTCAACAATTTATTGTTTGTATTTGTTTAGATTCACGAATATAATTGCAGTTACTTGCACATTGTTTGGATTGCTTGTCGTCGCTCTGATTGTTTTCTACCTCTATAAGACAAGAGGCTCTTTCAAAACGTAAGTGGAAACGTCTGATATTCCTAAAATATTACAAAGCATGATATGATTCTGGACTTCATCTTAGTCAATCAAATGTTATACCTTTATATTTTGGCGAAGTACAATATTTTAAGCTTTAAAGGGATTGTACGTTTGGTAATTGGAACCCACTGTTTGTTTCAATCCTTTATAGTCGTACTAACCAGTGAAAATTTCATTTCAAAAGGTGTTTAGCATTTTGTCTCAAAATTGACCTCCATCAGATCGGATAAGAAGATGTCCAGAAGATACCGCTCTCGTAATGGCCGTTCAAACTCCGTAGGAAATGCACCCACGCTGCAAGAGGAACTCCCAGCTGAGGTTTATTCATTTTCCAAGAGACCTCAGTCCAAGCCCGTAGAAGAGGTATCGTCAGAGAGTTCCACCAGAGCTGCGAACGGGGAGAGAGACCACGATGCCAAAGGGTGGCATGAGTCCCAGAGATGTAGTCGGTGTCCAGGAGAAGTTTGTGTTGAACAGCGCTACTTGCAGTTCCGGAACACTGGAAAAGGTTGCCGAGGTTAATGACACAGCAGACCGGTCCAAGTTCTCGAGAGCTAGTCCAAGCTCATCGAAAGAGGAGAATTGCGGCCCTCCGATTCAGGTAAGACAAGCATGGGGGTTTTAATCCAGCAGTATTCAGAATAATGTGTATTTTAAAACTATTTGGAATCGGTACGGTATGAAATGTCCAAATGATCTTCTGAATGAGCCGACAATAAATTCCTTTTATTATTATTTTTATGTATTTTTTTAGTTATTAAAAACTTAGGATACCTCATAAGTGAACTTAATCACTGTAGCTCGCAAGCTTGAGGAAACCTGTAAACAAGGGTGGTTGCCTTGTGAACCAGCAACACTGGAATTAACCTCATACTCTTCCAAGATAAGTGTTCGTTTACGTGCACTACAAATCCTAGTACACGGGACCTACTGCTGAAAGAGTCCGGTGGTCTTAACCGCTAGGCCGCGACACGTTTTGTTGCAACATGATGGTTAAAGTTCCACACACGTTTTAAATTCAACCATTTTTTCAATCAATTTTGTATTTGCAGCTTTCAGGACTGCGGGTTCATGACATCAAAGAGGACGATCGGACTCTTGGAGACGTTGAAAATACAGAAATATAAAATATAGTAATGTTTCGAAGCGCAATGATCACTGTTTGGATTTGCGCTATATAAGAGTCGATATTATTATAATTATTAGTATTATTATCCTGTATTCTGTCTTAATTGCAATAGTTGTTCCTTTTGCTTTGTTACCCCTATGAATAAAGTTAAAGTCCGTACCCGGTAGCTACACGTAGAAGACTGTCGTGTAAAGTTTGATGAATTCCAATTTGACAAGTATCGGTCATAATTATTTTGAAATAAAAAACAAAGTATTTTGCTATAGCCTAGAGATTGTTTGCCCTAGTGTTTATGGTTTTTTTTTTCTGCTAAAATTTGCAGTAGATTTCTTGATGCAAGAGCACCGGGTAGGTCTGCTAATTCAAGGTAGTCAAAACTATTTTTCTCTAATGCTTCAATGAGCCTCCCCTATATCTAAAATATTCACTCTTTTGAACTGACCACGCTTTCACTTGGAGATAACACAATAAGTGTAGAAATTAGTATAGACAGCTGTAAATGAGAATGCACATAACATAAAAACGAATTGAACCGCAAATATAAAAAATACAAATAAAATAATCATTGATGAAATTGAATGGCTGACCAATCTCTTATGTACTAGCTTTCACGAAATTGAATGAGCCGTTTTTTTGTTGGTTGAAAATGGCAAACCTGTTGTAACGTTTTCATGCGGAATTGAAATTAAGATACTCATTAACAGATGAATTGGCCTACAATAGCAACAACAGGTACACCAAACAAGTATTATAAATCACATTCATTAAAACAAATGCTTATTGTTGAGATTACAAATTATTGGAACTTTAAATTAGTTCAACAGCACAAAAATAGCAGTTAAGTTGAATAAGGTTCAGTTTCACAATGTTGAAAGAAAGGGGGAAACGATCGCGACTTATCCGAAATATTTTGTTTTAATGCTTACTTTGTTTTGAACACTGTACCAATTTTGAAGGGGGAATATTTTCATCTAATTAACGTTGAGAATAATTATGTGTAATCCTTATTTCCAAGAATCAAATCAAAACGTTAGGTCTAAAAGGTGTTTTTGGTATAAAGGATAAGCACATCATTGTTTTATTCTAGTCTGAAAGCTTACAAAAACAGATTCCGAGTTAATTCTTGAACCATTTTTTGTGTGAAACATTTTCCTCTGAAATGAAGTCCTATTCGAGAAAACTGAATCTAAAAACCTTTTTTTTTTAATATATTTTAAACGCAACAACTGATTTCGGTTGTTACAACCCAAACAATGTATGACATGCTAAAAATTGTGCATGTTTTTTTCCCACTATTTTCTCCTAGTTCACACAACGGATTAAGCCCACAGGTTTGTTATTTCATGGAGGCCTAGGCCTATGCCAAATGGTTAATCACACAAACATGAACACTGCCTACGGCTATTTTTTGTCAGCTCCACCAATCGTAACACCTTCAATAACGATTTTCCGATTCAATGTATATTTTCTCTGGGGATCAATGATGGCTCAATATGTGGAAAGAGATGTCGGTAAAGATGCCCTGCAAAACATGCCTCTGGAAATGGATACTGTGTAGGATACTGTTTATTTTTGCTCGTTGATGCCTCTAACATTATAGCAGGTCAGAGGTTAATATTCAAACCACCAAACTGTTACATAAATGTCTTGAAACGGTACCTTGAAAATTGAATCTAACATTACCAATGCTGATTTTAAACGTCCAGAAGTTACACTTTGCTCGAAGATCCGCTTTCCTTCTGGTTTAATTTATTCACTTTAGAATGACAGTTTGTTTGCAAAAAAAAGTTTACCCAGAGTGATGACACTTTAACGTGATTTTATACTTATTGTACTCAGTAAAGGTTTTCGCTTTTTATTGTTACACAGAATTGTTTAAGATAAAGTGTAGCATCACAGCGCATAACGATAATAAAAATTCAAAGCTCTAACTTACACGGTGAAGGTATGACAGTTAAGAATACATTTTGTTTGTTTGTCAGTTAGGGCGTACAAGTTTTGACAACCAAGATAGTTATACACACTGTCTGCAAGAAGCTGGACAGTTAAAAAGGCAAGTTGATGTTCCTTTGTTTTAACATATTGATATAAAATTTGATTGAGAATAAATAGTTTTTAAGTGTAAGCAAAGAAGTCTGTGTGTTATTGTCTTTCTTTTCAAACATCATTTTGTTGTACTAATCAGCAAAAAAATTGCCTAAAACCTTTCAAATTCTCGGAGGCTGGGTCATAAGAGGGCGTAAGCAAAGGAGAAATTTAAGGTAAAACAATCACCATAAACACATGGCCAGTGTCGCTCCTGAACAACTTACTGACTCGATTTCATAAAGCACTAAAAGATTCATTTTAAGGGGAGTTATAAATCTGCCTGTCAATATTGCCTTTATGTGTCAGTTGTATTGTGACATCATTTTTTGCTCAGCAAATAAGGTTGATACACATCTTAAGAGCAATCCTAGCTCTTTGTGAAATCGGCCCCTGATTTCTGGGCCTTGTGGAGTTTAAAAAGCAATAGACCCCTTCCATTGGCCCCCATCGCTGAGGTTAAACAACGAAACGCGCACGCGTTTACGCGCCACTCACAACTCCAGCCAATGATAGGTCTTCATTAACCTCGGACAGAATTCGCCGTATTTTTGACCACGTGAGGGCGTTTGTGGACCATTTTTTACGTGATGAAAAACAAGTAATCAATTTTTTTTTTTAGATTGTTGTCATTATTATGTTTATGTATTACGTCAATGATGCAAGAAAACTACATACAGGCAATTTGAATAAGATGAAACTGTAATTGTGTTGCAAGACATTTCCTGAAGAAAGCGTCCTCACGCGGTCAAAAATAACGTCAATTTGGAAATGCTAAAAGTCCATTTATGCAGGGGTATATGCCCCGTTCATTGAGTTACGCACTACCAGTTGACTTATGACGGTCTCCTCTCCCGGTGTGGTTTTTTTTTGTTACTGCGCCCCACAGGGTTTTAATTTGTTTGAACTTAACTATTTTCATGAAGTTTTTTACTTAATTAACCAACCACCAAACATGGGTTGTGTTAATGTTGAAAGTACACACCCACAACTGGACTATTTGATGATTAACTCTGCTGTAAATGTTTCATACTCATAGTGACAATACTTAGGCTGACGTAATCACGCAGCTCAACAACTTGAAACACCTCAATGACTACTAATTGCGTCACAGTAATCAGTGTATAGATTTACCCATACTTGAACATACAAGTTATACTCATTTTGCCTTGAGTTGTTCACTTTTTGCTTGTAGGAAAACAAAACACCTCAAAGCATGATTTGTTTCTACCCTGTATTTTCAACAATGAAGTTCTGTATAAAATGACAAAAATGCTGGTCTGGCAGAGAGTTGTCCAAAAATTAATTGTACACCTATAATACTTTTTGTTTATTCCTTAGATATTGTTGAATATCTTGAAAACTATCAAAAGGTTTTTGTTGTTAAACGTTGGTTCTTTGTCACAAATGGAATTGATTCTAATAAATAATTTAAGCTCATTGCCTATTCTGTTACTTTAGATGTTAATGTAAGAGGACGTTGCACAACACTAGCTGCCGCGTCAAGTGCCGAAGAGATGCCAAATCTGACAGCCACGTTATCATTAATTTTGACCCAAAACAAGTACCTTACACAAACAATTAACTAAGTTATGACAACAACATTGCATGTATCGATATAGACTCATTGACTGCTGAAAGCTAGGACTGTAGCTTCACTTGATCTTATTCCAAAATCGTAATTTGTTTCCTCTTCTCATTGAACCGTACACAATTCTGGCTGTTTCTTTCCATGTAATTCAAATGATCTTGTACCTCGTTAAATGCAAGAAGGGGCTCACCAGTATTCTGTTTACAGTCTTCAGATGGACAATCAGCTTCCAGTCAGTGTGGAAGGGTGTTCCACATCTTTGCTGAGATGAAGAAGAAAGAGACATTCCAACAGCTTTATTCCACGTACTGCATCATTGGAACTCCTTGCCTGGTGCATGTTTTCCTCCATCATAAATAAGAGGAATTTTAATTCCTACCGTCAGCTCCCCTGAGTTATTTTCATCTTGAATTTTGTTCTTCTTGTAGCCCCTTTAATACCAAAAGTGGCTTTAAAGCCTTGTTTGTGCAAACTTGCGTAAAAAAAAAAAAAAAAAAAAAAGTGTATCCGTGTTGTAGTAGTAGTCTGAGACCGTACTAGCCCTGGTAGGACGTCAGTCAGTGCCACTGCAATGACGTCCTGGGTATAAAGATCATTTAAAATGCAAACAAAATTTTGAGTAACATTTTAAAATATTTTTACCTAATTTGAGAAGCTGAAACTCCATTCACTTATTCTTGGTGCCTTTAATTACACTTTTGCTGAGTTCAAAACCTATCAAATACATCCACGAATGACATTATTTCCGAAAATAAGTCCAAGTTGTGCACTGGCGCTGCGACTCCGTCGTGTTGCCGCCCGGAAGAAAAAGCGTTCAGTGTTACACAGAGCTGGTGTTACGGGTTAGACAGCGCCCTCTTTTGTGGACTTGGTTCCATGTCAGTTGAGGTTGTCGCAACGAATGCGTCAATTTCCATTTTATTTTCACAATAATGTTATCCAAGGATACAATTGGCAATTCTGAATAGAGCAGTCGTAAGGTTCAGGGCACAAGGAACATGTGAGTCACGTTTCAGCTTCCTCAAAAAGGTATAAAATATGATAAAAAAATGGTTATAAATTTTGTTGCAATGCCTGAGGACCTTTATACCCTGGACTCCGTCGCGTTGTATGCAACGGAGGAGTCCAACCTGGGCTAAGACCGTACGTACAATACACATGTACTAATGACTAATTATTGACATTGGACTGCTCCCGAGTGTTCGAGGCCATCAACTGCAAAGGCAGAGTCCCTCAGAACCTTGATGGTTAATACAGATGTCATCTTGGATTGAGAAAATGGGTCCAGCCAACAAGGTCGACGGGCTCTGGAATCAAGCTACCTAAACCGCGGACATAGGAGATCAGCGCGAAGGACCACAGATGTCTATGCGGTAGAGTGTAAATTGAGAGCTCGTGTAAAACGGATAATCCATTCATATCTGCTCAGTCAAGTAGAGCTTCAGGCCCTTGAGACACGATACTACACTCCTTCGATAGTTCGACAACATGTTACTTAAAAATCCATGTACAACAGTATAGAAAACTCCATGAATATAATTTGTTATGGTAAACGTCCGCAACTTTGTACAACTGCTGTTAATGTAAGTCCGCCATTGTGTTATGCGACCATTCACTTGCGCTGTTATACACCGTCGTTTAGCTACGCTGTCTTGTTAACTGTGCACAACACGGATTATGCGCGACCTGGCCGTTGCGTGAATACTATTGGTCAGTGCCTCTTTATGTAACATGCAACATGTGTTTGTTGAAATTGTCTCCATTCTTTGGATTGTTCTTTAAATAACTTTGCTCAACAAAGTGTATTTCGCAGATCGTAGCATTGCGCACACTACAAAATGATTGTGTTCAGTAGGTCTCGCGAATAATTATTCGAACTTCCGGGACCATTGTGGTCCCAACCATATGGAGTTTTGCGTGGCGGTATTTTGTTTCGTCAATTATTTTAGTTTAAGGAAGTTTATGGCCATGGAAATTTTAGATGACGTTGGGAATGTAAAACTAAGTGATAAACAACATGCAAGTAAAACCAATTCAACAAAAGAACGAAGAAAACTTGAGAATAAGACTTGACCTCCGTTTCCGGTTACTTGTAAAAAATTAAGATTGCTGCCCAACTGATGTTCACTTTATCATTAAACCTATGGGTTAGACGCACACATTCGGGCGTGATTGGCAGATGGGGATTTCTAACAATAATCACCCACGTGCCAAGTTTTTAAAATTTGTTTCAATGTTTATTACTTGAACAAATAACTTGTAATATAAAAAAAAAATCAAATGTATTTATAACAACTTGCAATGGGTATTTTTTATTTTCAAGATTTTCAAATATAATTTTACAAGAATATTTGATTTCATAGACAAATATGATGTTTCTCATCAGTGTTTAGGACCAACTTTAGTATTTCATTTGTGTTTATCGTTTATTGTTAATACTTAATTAATTTCCACTGCGATTACCCCCTCTTGCGGCCAATCAAGATTTCATTTATACGTGCAAGTTTTAGGGGAAAATGATTGCTGCCTAGTAACAATAAGAAATTCGGGGGGAAAAAGACAGTTTTCTTTGCTTAAACAAAAAAGTTTATTAATTCAACCAAATTTCTTTCAATTATATTAAAACAAAAGACATCATTGTTAGTGTTAACAAGCTTTAATGGCTCTACCACAGCAGAATGGTAAACCCATGTGTTTTGGTAATAGACTGTGCAAGTCTCGCACGTATCGGAACCTTGCACAAGGTAAGTTGATTCGTTCTAATTCTTGTTAGTTATTGTTTTGCTCCTTTGACGTCGTATTTTATCTTAACAATTTCTGTGTAATAATTAAAAGCAAAAACCTTTCTGAGTAAATGTATTTCAGTTTAAAACTATTATACCATACATGTAACCAGTCCGTAACATCACACTTTTACATAAGAGCCAAATAACCCGGACTTCCTGCAGGCACATTTTTTACACAGCTCAGTGGAAGAACACCTACAATTCTGGATTTAATTGAGACTACACTGTCCAATTTGTGATATGAAGAACAGAGACACATCAATAAACTTGGTCATCTGTTATTTTTTTTATAACTCTTGTAGTTATGTGAACATTATGACACAAAATGTGAAATGTTCCCCATGACCAGTTCAGTTTCTCGCCTGCCAGGAAATTACATGGAATGTACAAGCTCGCTCTTTTTGTAAAACAAGGGTTACATGGTCTATAAAAACCTCTCCATTCTGAGTAAAATATTGTTCAAATCATTTATTTAATAATAATATACCTAATGCAGTAACGTTATCACACCGCTTTCTTTGATGCAAGCGCGGCGAACTGCATAGCCTTGATCAAGGCACGCCGCGGCTGGTCGGACGGAATGGTTTAGTCGCACTTTACCCCGGTTAGCTATATGCCCCAAACTCCCATCGCACCCCCAAAATATCAAAATATTTCTCACCAGGGATGTAAACATTAGAATGCGTGCGCCTTTGCGTATGTTTATCCAATGAAACCATTGGGTTTGTAAAACCGGTGCGTGTCTATATATTGCGGATAAAGACGGAAACCAGTCTAGGGCAAAATGAGTATAGTCCGTTGACCTCTACCAGAGGGCGCCCTACTTAAATGACGTCATTACAAAAGGTCTATTCTATTCTTAATCAGAAACAAACAAAAAATCTTAAAAATCAGCGTCGGTCATTTTGAAACATTTACCATGCATTTTCCCCAATTTCCGATTTTCAAGATTCTGTTTAAACGTTTATTATTCAAGTGACAGCTTAGTGCAATGAACTCTAACCTCTGACGAACTTTACCGAAGCAACAATGAGCTCAAAAGAAACAAACGTGGGGTGCATCTTCATTGTCATCTTTACAGTCTTAAATCACCACTGATCACACCAGAAAAATACATTGAATAGGAAATTGACACTTACTTTATATTTTGGGGGGTTAAAGTAAAAAACAATTAACCATTGACAACCCCAAAGGTTCGTTTGTTTTCAATTAGTCTTTTGATATAAACCCCCAAAATTATTTTAAAAAATGCTTTATTCCAACCTTTTTTATGTGATTGAAAATGAGTTTTAAAATCGATTCATTCACCTGCTTTTTGTGCTCTTAAGCCTGCTTGAAGATTCTTAGAATTAAAATTTTAACAATTTTTTCACAAAATGCTTTAGAATTTAGTTAACTTTCTGAAACTTTTTTTATTGACAATTTGTTGTTTTTGTATCATCCGAACGTGTTTCTCCCAATTGTGATTTCATGTTTTTTTTAGGTTTTTTTTTATTGCAACTAAAGTTTTTGTATATGATTTATTAAAAACAAATATTGTTGTGTTTTGCTTTTAAGCAATGATTGGTGTTGTTTCAAACATCTTGATGTAACAAACTTTGAACTACGACCGCGAGTTTTCAAAGATATAATCATTACATCTCTGTTTCTTCAAGATCTTCAGGAGTCCATTCATCTTCTTTGATGCTAACCAAAGATCCAGGAAGCTGCAAAAACAAATTTGAATAAAGAACAACTTTTAAGACTGGATTCTGAAATTGTAAGCGCAAAGTGTAACATCCTTTCTATTTCATACCGATTCTATATTGTCTTAAACAATTATTTAAAAGAGTATTTGTTTAGTTTTTTGGGGGGAATAGTGCAGCTACATTATTGTTTTTCTTTTTTGCATACCTGAATCTGGGAGACAGCTTTCTCCTCTTTCGATGAGCTTAGACCATCTCTCGAGAACCTGGCCCAACCTGCTGTGTCATTAACCTCAGCCACTTCTTCTAGTCTTCCAGAGCTTACCGTAGCTTCATTCATCGCCTCACCATTCTCCTGGACAAGGACTACATCTCTTGGACTCAAACTACCCTTTGGCATCGTGGCCTCCGCCCATTTCGTAGCTCTGATGGGACTCTCTGACGAGAACCATGCTATGGACTTGGAGCGAGGCCTCTTGGAAATTGAATAAACCTCGACTGGGACTTCCTCAGCCATCTCAGGTGCAACTCCTACGGAATTTGATCGGCCAACACGAGGGCGAGGTCTTCCAGACTTCTTCTCATCGGACCTCATGAAAATCAAAGAGCCAAATGATGATCTCTTTAACTGGGAAGTGCTTGTTGAGACGGTTGAAGGACCCGGAGAAGCAGACGAATGTCCCTCTTGAGACACCGGGGTAGAATCATCGATGTCATCATCAAGTTCAAATGCTGGATTTTCTAAATTGTAGGACTCGCCCTGTGTCCGTACAATTTGCTCTTCATCATCTTGGATGGGATGAACCCGTATTTTAGTAAAAACGCGTGGTCTAAAACAAATGAAATAACTAAAAATAAATTTAAAAAATCACAATAGTGTTTACATTGCCATGAAACAACTTACAGAGTGTTTTTGACAGATTTTCATTAAAATGAATTCTCACCCAGAAGTTGTATTGTGTCATTTAAATTAATCAGCTTTCAAACCAAAACTTGTACTATGCCAACATATAAAGGTAAACATAACTTGGTTGAATTAGATGAAGTTCAGAATCATATCATGCTTTGTAATATTTTAGGAATGTCAAATGTCTCCAATTACTTTTTGGCAGTGCCCTTCTTCTTGTAGATGTAGAAAACAATCAGAGCGATGACGAGCAATCCAAACAATATGCAAGTAACTGCAATTATATTCGTGAATCTAAACAAAGACAAACAATAAATAATAAAGAGCTGTCATTTGGGGGAACAATTTCAATTGCATTAAAAGTTTCGTCAACGAAAGAATTTCTATTCACGTTTGATGTCGAGATTGTCAATAATGGTGAACGGTTTGATAAAAGAGACTAAGAGGTGAAGTTGGCCAACCAAAAACAAAGAAATGATAGACTTCCTAACTGTATTGGTACTATCTACTGCTTTGTTTCTAAATCATTAGTTTTTTAGCATTTTATAAACTTTTAATTATAATTAGTAGTTTAAGTAGTTGTTCAGCTTGTGTGCCTTCTAAATCCCAGTTAATTTTTAACATTATTCATTATTTAATTACACGTAGTGAAAAAACAAATCGTGTGGGTCTGAACTCTGAACAAGCTTTTCAGAGACCTCAACTACTTTATATTCATTCATTTTTCTCGAATGTAATATTTGGTCAATACACACCAGTGTGATTTTCATGTATTGAAACATAAACTGAACTGAATGAAATCTACTTGAACTCTGACCTCCAATCGAGTCCTTCACACGTTGGGTTGGACAAAGGGCATGCGCACACAAATCCGTTAAACAGATCGTAGCAGACAAACGGGAATTCACAAGGTGTAGAGGTGCATTCGTCATAGTCAATTTCACAGGTGTCACCCACCCAACCCAATTCACAGATGCAGAAATAAGAATCAAAACTAGAACTGCGAGCTGGAGAAGTGCAGTCTGGATCATCAGCAGGTCCTGAGGGAGAGAGAGAAGGGAATGTCTTCAGACCTGTCCAAATTCTCTCTTCATCTTCATTTAATTTGTATGTCCACAACCCATAGTTTAAACAGCCCAAAAAGTAATGTTTTTGAGTGATCTCTGATGTAAAGAGGACTGAACACACACTCTAAGTCCGTCTGGGTCAGTATGAACCGGAATCTGTGCCAAAATGACCAAGAAGGGGGTCAAAATTGCGCAGAATCCAATATAAAATCCCATTTTAAAACCATTTTAAAACCAGGCCGTCTGGGGCCTAGAATCCGGGTCAATTCTGAACCGGAAGTATTTAAAGTGCATTTCCTCGATTAAATTTACTCAGGAAAGGAATAGAAGTAACATGTTAATACATTTTCCAATAATTAAATTCCAAGCGTATTCTTTTAGCTACGCTGGGAGACAGGAAATGCTTTCAGTTGCGGAAAACTACCTGGATATCAGCTACTAACTAGATTCTCCATTCGTAAATTATGCCGAAGGAACTTGCTGTCAACGATGCCTCAAATTTGATGACATTCATCTTTAAGTTGTAAACATTCTAACAAACTCTTAAACTCTTAAAGAATCGTTTTGCAGTCTTAAAATCTGGAGGACTTGAATGAGTTTTCTTCTTCCCAGAAACAAATTTGTACCATCCTTTTTAAATAAGCTTCAATCCTAAAAGTCTACATACCTCCACAAACTCCCTCATTGATGCATGGATTCAACAAGACTGCAATTTCTATCTTCAGTAGCTGAGACACTGCGCCTGATTCATCCTCACTCAAGACAAGGAAACTATCCTTTCCATGGTAGTTGGGATTAGGGGCGTAGGTAAACGAGGATGATACCCAACTCATCACCTCCTGAAATCCAAACCAATTCCAAACTTCATTTAGATTAGATTGGCAGTCAAGACTATTGAATCTTAATTCTCAGGGGTGATTTACTTGAAGCCTTCCCAACTCGAAGATAAGCTAACACCATACAGCAATTCGTATAGGAGACTTTTGGTAACACTAGGTGCCAGTAGACTTACCAGTCAAATCCATTGTTCTCGGAAATGTGTGATGCTCAGAACTACGTAAACAATGGAAGTTTACCTGTGTAAGTCTGCTGCCACCTAGCGTTCAAAAGTCCCCAATTGTTTGACTCTGGTTGTGGGTCAATATAGTACATGTAGAACATAATCAGTTTACCAGTGTTTCCAATCATCTTAATTAAACAAAACATGCAGCTTCATTTTGAAGGGCTTGGCGTTGTCAGGTTGTCAAATGTCTCAAAACGAAGCTTGAAGAATAGAGTAGTTTGTAGACACTTGGCAAGCCGTTATAACCCATTATCTGAACAATTTGTCAGTCACTCTGTGCAAAAACGTATTTGTCTTTTATCTGTTCATTGTGATTGTTGTATTGCTATTTTAATGTAAGGCCACAAAAAAATTGTTGATCGTCCCCGCCCGACCCTACAAAACCCCCCGACCCATTTTTTATTTTATTTTTTCATAAAAACGGTATTTTTTATGATCTTTTCAGTCAAATTTGGCTCCCAGATTTTTCAGCTGATATTTTTTCAAAATCCATAGGTCGGAAATAGATGATTGAAGAAAGATTATTCATGTTGGGAACACAAGAAAAATTCTTCAAATATTTACTTAGGCTGCGTTTTAGTTTTTTGAAAATGTTTACAGAAAAAGTCATCTAGGATTTGAAAGGGTTTAACAAAACAATTAAAAACATCAAAATCACACAAACCCTTTGTTTTATAGTGATTATGATGATATCTTTATTCTTTATTTCATATTTTGCCATGTCAAAAAAAAAAAAAAAAAACGCCCTCCCTCCCCCACTTCCCATAAAAAAAGGACAATCAACAATTTTTTTATTTTTATGTGGCCTAAGATTCAATTAATATTGTTAAACAACTGAAATACTCACCGCCTCTTGAGGTGTTTCCAACCCACATGGAAGTACATTTTCTTCACTGGTGATATTACGAGGAAGTTGACTACAGTTCTGCCTCAGCGGGATTGATCTAACCTCATCTCTCATTGTAAGTACACCGTACGTTGTTGGTTGGATTAGAAGCGTCAAGTTATCATTGATGTCAACATCATAGGCCCCTATCACTGCCACCAGGTCTTTGTAAGCGACGTTGGTTCCTGTGTTCTGCTCTACTATTAGCTACCATAAGATAATTTACAGCGTAGGTGATTAGTGTGAAAGTAGCTGGTTTTGATTGGAATACCAACTTGTATGAAGTTAATACAGGTGTCACCCAGCATGATAAATATTACCGCCTTCAACACTTTCATGACGGAAAAATGTGCTCAGTTTAGATAGCATGCACTTTTCTCTCACCATATAAGGAAGACACATGAAACATTACAACAAATACACCAAATGTTAAAACCGTTGGAAACACTACATCATTTTTAATGAAATTAACAGCTTGAGCCCTTGTTGTTGTTTTAGATTTAAATCTTCGAACGGTGTGGTAAATCTTTGGCCTGCGTTAACACCATATTTTCTTATGTACTTTGGCGGTTCTGAAAGAAGCCGGTGACGTACCAACTTGATGTTTCAATCATTGTACTCTGACTGTCCATGGAAAAACGTGCATTAATTAAACTACTTACCTTTGCATCCCGTCCATTACCAGCAATTTCTCCATTCAGAGCGATATAGGAGTAAGGATTGTCATTAACTGGGTTGACCTTCATTGAGGTATTGACGACAGTAGTCAAAGGCTCGATCTCGCTCACGGTCTGTATCTCTCTCACTAGAAATACAGAATAAAACCTCTCATTTTTTATAAAGGTCTTACAAAATGAATACAAACTATTTTGTCAGAAGGATATGTGCGGAACGTGCAACAAACAATCACATTAGCTATATTTGTTTTCTTAAAAAAGGGCATTAAAAAGTCCCGTTTTAATCGACTGGAATAATATTGTTCTTGAGATAAGAAGAAAATAAAGTTCTTACGAATAATTTGAAGAGTGAAACTGCCGTGACAATCAGGACATGGTGTAAAAGAGAAGACACCATCCTCGGTGATAGTTGCTGATCCTAGTATTGTCTCATTGTCAAGACCTAACTCGAAAACTAAGACATCATCGTCCGGATCACTGGCCTCGAATGGGTATTCCAGTGTGCCTGCATTAGGAAAAATAATACATAAAGATTACTACGAATATTTTCAGATGTATTACTGTCATATTACACTCCTCCACGTTTCATCCGTCCAAACTTGACGTCACTCACTTAAATGTTCCCTTAAACAAAGTTTTGTGTTTCAAAAACCAATCGATGTAGCTGGACTAATGCTTTGGAACAATCTTTCTCCTTTCATTATGGATTCGTTTAGTTTATCTCTATTTCTTAAAGCTCTTAAGAGTCGCCTTTATCAATGTTAATTTATATTATGTGCGCTATGATCTTGATGGAATAGTGCCTTATAAATGTTAACTGTTATGTGATGTTATGTCTTTAACTGTACAATAAAGCATGTATTTTTCCGCTTTCAGACATGTATTTGAATCCAAAGTGGCTTTCGAGATTAGCTTTAAACGGTTATTAGGTAGGAAATGGTGCAAAGCAAATTATTTGCTAAAGATATGCAGGGAATCAGTCACACACAATTAATTATATGGTTTCTTGGCTGGTTATCTGTCTTTGCTAGGTAAATTGTTTGTGCTTGTAATATAGTTCTGTGAAATTGGGGTCTAATGTATCTGAGATCGACCTTCATCTTCATCCATGGTAAAGATGTCCACGAGATTTGTAATTTCTGGCGGATCGTTGGGGATGGTGTTGAAGACTTCAGTCAAAGCAAACTCTGTCTCGTGGCTGAAGAAAGAAGTTTCCTCTGCAGCGCGGCGTTGACGACTCCCTGCTGAGAGAGACGAGGTCCTTCCTCTAGTTTTACACACCTTGTACGAATTGAAAAATGATAAAGCATCCACTAAACTGATTAAAACATTGCTGACATTTTATTTGATATCACTTAACAGACCAACGCTGCCCTTTCTTAATTATTTAGCCCAACGTGCAGTAGCGATGACGAATACTGCTTTGACTGTTTTCCCTTCCAGTTTAAATGTGGAAACAATTGGTTTGAAAGGAAAAACAAGCAGATGACTATAAACTACTAAATAATAATTTTCTTGTAGTACATAACCGCTGGAATAAAAAAAATACTCTCCGCTTTATGACCTTTCATCTTTAGGTAATTTTGAGGGTTTTTTTTCTGAAATTAATATGAAACTTTTTTCCAACGAATCTATTTTCAAAGAACTGTTCAATGGAAATGGCATACCTCCACACTGAGCAGATTCTCTTCCGGCTTGTATGTCAACCGATCCACATCGCTGCATGTTTTAGCCACATCCCGCCACTCAGAATTCTCTGAAAAATAGAGGCGTTACTGTGAGTTGTATCTCTAAATCAAGCTGCAGATGTACCATAGTGTAGCCCACTGAAATTCACCTTTGTGATTTATACCTCAAACAAAGTTAAGACTTAACTGGGAAACCAAACTCATCAAGAAGCGAGTTAAACTTCAGTTTACCCATTCAGTGATTTTTAAAAACATTAGTTCATATTCAGTTCAGTGAGAGTTCAGAACATTTCCATGTCCCCAACTTCAATGAAAAGGGACTTCCGTCTTCCTTATTTTTAAAACGAGATTTAAAATGATTAAAACTTTTAAAAGTAAACTTTACCACTGTCCCAATAAACGAGTCTGGGTTTGGCCTCTGACCAATTTCCTGGCGTGTTGAGAGTGAGGTTGATGATCAGTGGACCTTGGAGCTCAGTCTGCCCAAGGCTGGTCACGTAGAAGAGCGGCTCATACACAAAACGAATCCTGAAAATTTAACAATTTCAACAACCTTTTATTTTGTTCTAAACGCTTTCTTATTAGAATTGTGTTACTGGTTTAAATCATCATTTAAATGTCAAGAAAACCATTGACTTAAAATATCATCACAAGGTGAACAAAAAGGTTTATGTTGCTGTCTTGTTGTTTCTCTACAAACTAAGAAAAGTTTAAGAAGACCAATCATAGACGAAACCTTCTTCTAAGAAGCCTTGAAGTCTTCTGTATGGTGTCTAGAGGATTACTGATGTAGGAGACATAATCCGGATTAGCATCAGATGTGAAATCCTCATTGGTTTTATTCCCATCCAACAGACCAAGGATTATTGAACCACCCTGCTGGAGACCTGGGAGACATTGGTAAAGAAGGGATGATAATGTTGGAAACATACTCAGAATTAAGGTAATTATATAAAATTTTCTCTGCTTTATTTCCATAACAATAACATGGACAATTTTAAGTTTCTTCCCATGTAAGAGACATGTTTAATGGCTTTTTCTGACATCTCAGATATCTCGTATTTTTTCCCTCAAAAGTTGGTGTTTTTTAATCAATCGCACTTATGTCTTTTTTGTGCCTCACGATATTTTTTCGGCTTACCTCCAGTTGTTGCAATGGAGAATTCAAAATGGTTGTCTAGCGCCCTCCTTCGACGTCTTTTCTTACTCTGTGGAGTTGCCAGAATGAGATCTGTACCGTTTGATGATGTCATCATCATGTCATCCTCTCCTGAGAAATATCAAGTGAAGAAAAATAAATTGTATGTTTATTGAAGATACGGCAATGCCAGGTAATTTAGAAGAAACCCCATTCTGTCGATTTGAAAATATTCAAAGCTTAAAACTCAGAGACACTCACCTAAAACAGTGGTCGTTCCTGCTGGCAGTCTTTGACAGAGCAGTGCAGGGTTACACATCTTCATCCAAGAGTAAAGACATCTACACAAAACAACAAAAACAACACATTGTTTGTTAAAAATAATTATTACTGCAAAACAAATGCTTAGAAGTAGATACATATTGTCATAATAAGCATACATTTATATTTAGATTATAGACCATAAGCATTTTTACAATAATGACTAATAATATAACCAAATATTTCTCTTGGGATTCTGTTTAGATTGTATTGCTTCTTATTGCATGGATGACAAATACATTAAAAAGTAAAAGGGCTTTTTAATTAAGTACGAGACACCCCTTATATTTGCTTTGTTTGAAAGCTTGTTTGAGTTTACTCACTTCCCAGGTTCCATGTTAAATTTGGCATCTTGCTGACTTGTCTTCTCATTACTGTCTTCTCGCTGAGCCTGGAAGTCAGTGATGTTGTACATCTCCTCTCTGGCGTCAGCCGTAACAATGATTGACCCGTCTCTTATAGTTACCGAACCGGATGAGTTGGTGCCTACCACCATGCAGGGGACGATGTCATCCAATAGCTCCACTGTGCTGCTCACACAATACTCTATCAAATGGAATGATTTGGTTACACTTGTAACACAATCAGTTCTTTTTAGACCAATAACTCATTGCTGACTCCCCACACCCTCGAATAACAATGCATGTCTAGCTACTGAACCTGTCATTGATAAAGGTGTTAGATTGGCGCTGGCATACTCATGTATGGACATCAGTTATTTCCTTTCACACTATACAAAATAATCTACACAGATAAATCTACAAAAATGGTACCATATCGGTTGATGGACTCATCGTGAGGTTTGGTCCAGGAGGTTCCTGTCTTTGTTGGGTCGTCACTCTTCTGAACGTCATGTGGAAAGACTTCCTCTTCAAACTTCTGACTGAACATGGAGGTGGTGTTGACATCATCCACGGAGGGTTCCTCGAAGAGAACCGTTACACCTAGAGTGATAAATGGAATAAGGTTAAACAGACATGGATAACCTGAAAAGCAAGTGCATTCTAAAGAAGCCTATTCAGATTGTTTTTATCAGAATGATCCTAAATATGAGTCAGACAAAACGGTGTGTCTTCGGGAATCATTTCATTTTTTCCAGTTCTGAATCTCGTTCCTGGAGCAATACCAGAGAGATAGAGAAAAGGAGTGGGGGGGGGGGAAGAGTTAAGCTACGGATAATTAGTCCATGTTCATGTATTAACAATTAACAAATTTGTGAGTAAAACTCAAAGTACTTTTCTTTCTCATACCACGTCACCCTGAAGAAGTTTTCAAGTCAGTATTAGCTCACTGTGGAGTTTTATGCGATGACGGGGTAAGAGTGAAGACCATTACTTTTACGAGGCTGTAAATATGTACATGTAGTGATCGTCTGTTCATCTTCTGATATATTTCAGAGTCACCAGTAAAATATGGTTTCTACGGTAGCACTGCAAATAGCTTGTGTGCTTAGTCATTGTCTACATCTCTATCTCGTTACCTACCATCAGATTCTATCACAGTCTCCAATCCAGCTCCATTGACACACTTCACAGTCACGTAGTATGTTGTATTGTGTTGCAGTTGTCCTTCTAAGTTGCTATTGGAGGCTGTCTGGACCAACCCAACATTGACAAACTCTTGTAAGTCCACAGCACCTCTGGATGTTCCAATGGCCCAATAATGCTCCTGAGTGATGATAAGGAGCACATTATATCGTCAGAATCAGTTTCTAAAATACAATCAAATGTATGCAAAGCCAACCATTGACATAAGCTTGTTCTTGACCTTTTGTCCTACTGCCTGATCAGCCTATAGCTGGCGATGGCCAAGGGGCAGTCACCGAATCCAACAACCTGCCAAAATCCCTACTCTCAATTTAAACTGAACAAAGAAGTCATCAGTAACACCAACGATAAAACAGGTAATTTACCTTTACTTGACTTTGCATGTCTATGAAACTCCACAAGACCTTGATTGTGGAATTGGAAGACTGGAACATTGTTGGTTCATACGCATTGCGATTGATATCCACGTAGAAGAAAACGTCTAGCTTTGCCGGTGTATCGTCAATGTAGAAACCGTTTGAAGATGAAGATGCTTCTTTACCATTCCCAAGGACACACTTAACTGAGGAGATACATACGAAATAACACATCAAGTCATTAATTCATAAGTGCATTCGATGATGGCGTTGGGAAAAATTCAGAGATATAGAACCATTTTATGGTTAAAAAGAATACTAATTTATTAAAACACAATATATTCAGGGTTTATTTGAGAGTATTATTTATTCAAAACCTTCTAGTTCTCTTATCGTGCTATTTATAATTATTACCAAACCTACCTGTCATGAAGAAAGGAGAGGCTAAGTCATCCCCTTCGGAAGCAGATAAAGTAGCATTTGTGTCGTTCATTGTCGTGTTAAGGAGCTCCAGTTTCGGCAGAGTCAGGTTGGCGAGTGTGAATGTGATGGGCCTTTCTTCCATGGAGCATGACTGTTCACACTGGTACCGATCACATGGATTGATACAGGGTACACACGGCCGGGAAATCTATACAAAATATATACAGAACTTAATGCCAGGACTAAATTTAATCTTGGGCGACTTGACTGACATGTCTTTCTTTTTTGCAACAATTGGTGTCCTCTTTTTTAAATGAAGCTTTCTAAAAAAAAAGTAAGTAGGCCTACAGGGCCATGTTCAGTGTAGGCCTACCCTGTTTAAGTCAGTCAAAACAAACAAGACTTAAATTGTTATAAACAGTTATTTCATACACTTTTGTTTACTAGTTGAAGGCTGAAACAGTTTATGAAGAGCATTTGACGGAAAAATGATGGTCTTCTTATATCGACAGTAGAAACCGAGCCTTTTCAATTTAATTCTAAAGCACCAACTTTAATGGCAATAATTTGAGTTTTGTGGGACCAGACTAAGTACCATACCTCCTTAAATTCTACGATGTCAATTTTTCCCGCTTCAGTGTTCCCTGCGTTATCAGTCAAGACACACAAGACTTGATTTAATCTTAACAGTTTTGTCATACTTGTTGTTTTCTCTTGGAAGACTGAACAAATTAACGAAGATCACTTGACGGTAAGATGGTCTTGTTATATCGACAGTCGAAACCCACCTTAATACATTTAAATGAACCACCCATAATTATGCCAATATATTAAATTGTTGTTGGGGCCACATAAAGTACCATACCTCCTTAAATGCTACGATGTCAGTTTTTCCCGCTTCAGTACCAACACCAGCGAAATATCGTGAAACGGGACTAGTACCTGGCCTGAATGGTAACCCATAGCGGCACAGCATACTAGCGTCTGGAGGCATCCTGTAAATAAACATTAACATTTGCTTTATTCATTATTCTATTTCAGAATTATGAGGTGTATTTTACTTTGAAACAATCCAGTACAGGTTTAGCAAATTCTTATTTTTCAGTCTGTTTATGAAAAACAATACATTCATAGATGTTCACAAAATGAGCGTTAAGAAACAAAAGCAAAGCTGATTTCTAGGAATTTGTTTTTTTTAATAAAGTACATATAATGCTTTTGAATTTTTGTTTAATGTTTTTTTGTGTTAGCAAATAAGCTCGTGACCAGTTTAAGTGATTCATTTATAACAATACCACTGCCGACAAGGACACAAAAATACTAAACAGAAACAAATCCAACGATTTGATAAGGGATGTTTTGCAAAACCTTAAGTTTCGAATGGTTGCCGTAGCAGCTGGTGGATTGAAGGGGTTCTCTAGATGAGCAACATAGTTATCTCTGTTGAAGACATGAAGGATGAGTTTGGTGGAAGAAGACATCACTGGGATACCAGTCAATGAAGAGAGAAGATTGCCATCGATGTAGACTTTAAATGACCACTCGTCCTGTCAAAACATTAAACGAAAACATAATAAGAAAAACGAAAGTCGTTTGCATATTGTACATAAAATTACTGCTCATCACGTCAGAAATGTTTTTAAAACTTGTCCACATCATAATTTCGAGAGATATACCGTTTTAAAACAAATAATCAAATGGTGAGTTAATTAAAAGTGTTAAATCTTTATTCTTAACTCCACAGGAAACATTTGTATAGTTTATAAGTAAGTCGTATGTATCTAATCTGTAATTCAAGATGTTAGAAAGTCGTTATTATTTGCGCTTGAGGGATGAGCGGTTTTAAAACAATATTTTTTTTGGAGTAAAGGTACCTCTTTTGCATCATATGGCATGACATTGAAGTGAATAGAGTAGTGATGTTCTTCCATGGAGGGATCAAAGTCAAGATCTACAGACTGTGACGCCATCGACCATTTATCTTCAAAATAACGACACCACAACACGGCTTGTGACGCATTGCCATCTAAGAGAGAAGTCGGAAAAAATGAACATATAAGGGAATGTTCCTTGAAAGCATCTTGTTATTTTAAAAATATAAAAAAAAAAATCAATGTAGAATTCTTCAAATAATTTTGTTTAAAATGGCCAGAAATGTACACTGTTTTAAAAATCTGATCAAGTATAAATTTAAACCGAGTTACAATTGAATGAGTGCACTATGGTACACCAATGTGTTAAGATGTTTGTACTGACACTGCATTTCGGGAAACTTAATATATGAAAAACAAAAAACAAAAATACAAGACCCCCTGGAAAAAGCTACTAACTTGGACGGAGCTGGAGACCACAGGCTCTCTGTGTTGTCCATCTGCCGCTCTCTTCATCAGAAATGTCATCACCATCTGCATCTTTCTTACGAATAGTCCAGGGTTTACGTGTCACCTTTTTAACTTCCTCCGTGTATACTTGAGCTGAAATGAAGGTGCTTACGTCTGCGGTTTCTGTGGCAACTAACTCAACCGTTGTGCTGGTTATTGATGAGTTGTCACCGGTTGTGTCGTCGATTCCAAGAAATTCTTCACAGTTGCAATGACGGCATTCAGACTGTTATCAGAAAAATGAAGGAGAAACCAGTTTATATGTTCCATTTGAACTATTGCTAAACTCTCATGTTAAAGAACGATGTGGCGTGTCGTGACCGAGGACTCAAGCTCTGTTTTTTTTTTGATCAGCAGAGTGTGGGTTCGAGTCCCAGTCGTGGCACTTGCGTCTTAGAACAAAAAGCTTTATTATTTTTTTTCATTTTTTTTTTTTTTATGAGATCTCTCCCTACATCACAAGGCCGGACTGCCACTTCAAGATGAGGGCTACACGTAACTGATTTGGGCTGTCGACCCAAATCAACTTAACCAAGGGGCACGTTGCCACCTACTCCTGGGGCTGAAACAGGGGGACCCCCTTCACAGTCTGTAATGATGCAGGCATGAGTAGCATCCACTAGGAGCCTGGCTAGCAGAGCAGAATGCAATTCCTTCCCAGCATTTAACTTTTGAGTCTGATACTCTTATCCTCTCGGTCACGTCACGCCACATCGCTCTCTCTCAACATGAGTGCCTGTAAAAGACCCAGACCACTTATCCTGGAAGAATACGTGTTAACCCCGGTTTTCTGGTTCACATTATAGCAAGCACCCTTGTTTACAGGTTTCCTTAGTCTTGCGAGCTACAGTGATTGAGTTCACTTATAGGGCATCCTTGGTTTCATTACCAAAAATATATAATACCAAAAATAATAATAATATCAATGTGAGAACCCTTCACAGGTCTTGATTTGAAAAGAATGGAGTAAAACTAAGCTTTTGAAACATGGAGAGTTGATCACCAGGAATGTATTTTATATCGATTTTGCTTTCTCAAAATGTTGTGACCTGAAAAAGGGACTCAGAACCGAACACCTAATGTTGCAATTGGATTGTTGGTCATAACTAGAGAAAATCACATTACCTGATTGAAGGGTAGTGCATAGCAACACGTGCATATCCCTTCTTGCCAATTCTCAGGTCCACCAAAGTCATACTCTCCAACCACTCTATCTGGACCATCCCAGAACAAAATACTTGTGACGCTGTGAAGGTCTGATGATGCAGCCAACAGATCAACCTGAACAAGAAAAATGACAAGAAAACTGTTCGTCACAAACTGGCAGATTAAAACCAAATAGTAACACCATAACTTTTAAGCTTTGATGCAAAGACGTTTTGTTGTATTGGTACAAATGAAATGTCGCTCTCTTGTATAAAAGAGTTACTGCACCTTGGCTGAAAAGATTTAAAAACAAATATTTACCAGTTTCACTAAATATTTGAATAGCAAAGTATTCTTTAGATACACGCACAATGCAGAAAGAAGTTGACACTCGCATTGGAAACAAAACTTAGATTGGTATATTTTTGAGAAGAATGCATTTGGTTTGCCGACGAAAATAATCATGACCAGGTCAGGTCGTCATCTATTGAGTTAAAACTCAATATCCTCAATATTGCATGGAGAACCTTTACCTCGTATTCAGAGCTCCGGACAATTTGTGCATTAATGACATACGCTCCGGAGAGCATACGAGGTCCTCTTGTATCTCGTTCCATCTTGAGCGACACACTTTCATCCGATGCAAATACCTAAGGGAAACAATCAGTTGAAAATATGAACATTATTCGATGATTCTTGTTATTTCTTCGAATGCTTTGTCACCGTTGCTTTTTTTCTCAGATAAGGTAAATGTAATTACTTCTTAGTGTATGAAAATTGCATTTTTAAAACTCACACACAAAAAGCATGTGTGGTAATAAAGTTTGTTACATGTTCTTCTATATCTCAGTCGTTTTTTCCTTCATCATGTTCACATTCAGTCAAAATATGCGAATGTTGATAAGCATTAGAAGTTATTCAGTTGCAGCCCCCAACCTATGGAACAATTTGCCAATGACTCTTAGAACACAACCTGATATCGCTTCCTTCCGATCACATCTCAGAACTTACCTTTCCTATCTTTAATTTGTCCGAGGTCTTAGCACAGTGAAGAGTTTTTCTAGGTACCAGTGCTACACAAATCTTATTACTATTATTATTAGTATTATGATTAATATTTTATTATTATTTGTTTCTTTCAATGCTATGCCCTTCATTTACTATCCTTCATAAGATCAGGGAGGAAGGCAATAATATGATACGTACTACTCAGCGTATGATACAAAAAATGCATCCCAAACAATTCCATTGTTCTGGGGTGCGTTTTGGCGGCTGTAGCCAATAACTGTTTTGGTTGTTGGTTGTTGGTTCTGCTGTTCAGACTCAACGATAACCGAGTTGTGAGCTCGGTTACCGTTTTGGTTTTGACGTCGGAAACAGTTATTGGTTACAGCCGCCAAAACGCACCCCGGCTTGAACTGCATGATAAGTGAACGAGGAGAACCGACATTTATTAAATAATAATAATTGATTCAATCAGTGAATTAAAATAACAAAGAGCTTGATCTGATTTATCTGGTGAAATTCAGGAGCCAATCCGAATTTAAGGTATATTACCTGAAGCTTTTGGTACTCTAAATCCCAGTTGTCAATCCCCATGTTCCAAAGTCCGTTGAAATCCAATGACAGCCACTTTGGATCAGTGAAAGAAGTGTCTGTCAGAGGGCAAGGTGGACCCTCTGTGTTGGGCTGGTGTAAGATTGTTCCTGATATAAAGGACACAATTGATAAAATAGGTCTCTAAGTCAAGTTGGTGTTAAAATTGTTCTAAGAATGGTAATTTTGTGTGTGCTATAAAACACCTTTGCTGCGATGATAACAAAAACTTAGAGTACAGAATGATATAATTGCATACCGATGAACATGAATATCTAACGCTTAGAAAATATCTGCTTAGCAACTATGGATACAACAGTCAAAAACAATTTACCTCATATTATATTCAAAACTGGTCTGCCAAATATTATTTGTGTTCGGACTGGCACCCCAAGCACAGATAATGACAAATAAGGAGAATCCGCCAACATAGGGCTAGATAGCTCAGTTGGTAGAGCGCAGGCACGTCAATACGGAGGTCATAGGTTCAAGTCCCGCTCTACTCAAATGTTTCCTGTTCAACCCCAAATTATAATACATTTTGAGTAAATATCTTCCTCCATGGTACACCATATGAAATAATAAGTATCATTCGAATATGTTCTGTACATACCAGTGACTTTGCTTCTACTATTGGCGTCTGTTAGATCCATCATGAAATCGTCTCCATCAACAACCAATCCAGGACTAGGCTCTGATTTATCCACAAGGATTGGTCCTGCATTGGTAACAGTGCTGTCCCCTGCATGGTTCGATGCCTTTAGCTCAACAAAATACGGGTGGTTCGTCTACAGAGTAGAAAAGGACAACAATTAATTACAGCAAGCCAAAGGCTTTTTTTCAAGATATTTATTTTTAGCTTACACCGAGAAAGAGTGTAATTCATTTGCTACTTTTTCTCAATTTCTTGAAAAGCAATAACATTGAAGGCCTATAATTGGTTGGAAAAAAATATAATCATTGAAGAATTACAGATAATGCAACATTTTGAAGATGATCATTGTATTGAATGTTCAGAAACAAATACACCAACTTACCATTAAGCCTAAGTCTACATACTTAAACCCTGAGACACCCGGGCCAAGAACCAGCCATTCCTGACCAGGAACAGGTGTTAGGTTACCGCTGTCTTCCACTCCACATGATGCAGCCTCAAGAAGGCGGATATTGAAGGATTTAATTCCACTTTCTCCATCTATGTAGTCCTCCCATACCACATTAATGGACTCGGTGCTATCTGTGTAAGTCACCACCTGTCATGAAAACAAAACAATTAAATGGATATGAATCTCAACTAAAGAGTCTTTAACTCACTACCCCTCTTCAGTACAACAAATTATTCAAGACAGATTTTATTTTCAAGAACCCGGTACATGACCAGAGGATTTGAAACTTTGCAAAGTTGGATTGCAATCAAGTGAGATTTGCGGAGACCATGTACATGAACTCTGTCTATAGACCCATTGCACAACGCGCAGCGTACTCACATGCGCCTATCCCGGGTGTCATTTTTGGTGTCAAAACCGTATACAAACATGCACAAAAGAGAGTTTTGACACCCAAAATGACGCGCATTGTTCGTAGGCGCGTTCAGGGTCTATTATAAATCAATGGATCCCCCTTGCATAACGCGAAACGCTACAGATACGCTGAGGTGACGCGCACGTTTTTACGCACAGAGAACAGCTATCGTCCAATGATCTGCCTCTTTGTTGAGAGTGTGACGTCATATGCAATGGGTCTATAGTAAAGTTGTGGTTGTTCCAAGAAGATCCACTGGTTTAACTCCTGGATGTGTGGATCAGTGTGCTGTGATCGTCTTCAAGAGAACACTGACCGAGTTATTTAACCACCGGTTCTTCTCAGAACCACCACAACTGATAGAGAGAGTTTCATGTTGTCTCAGCAAACTTCAAGAGATTCACTTCAGGATACCACCATCTTCAAATGTAACCATATTAAAACGAATCTCCACGTCATTTTATTTAAATACTAGAACGCATGTTGCGGTTGTTTTCTACACTCTCCAATAATGGATACGTGTTGCTAATGATAGTATTATTTAAGTAAATATACTTTTAACCTGAATTAAGTTACAGCAACTATACTCACCATGTCATAGAATGGTCCAGCACGAAGCCGCCCCTCTGTGGGCGGGGTGATATCAACCGAGAAGTGACTGGTGGAGGAGTTACACTGCCCTCCTTCGTTCATTCCTTGAATACAAGAATTGAACATAAAACAGTGCGTTAGAATCCCTCACTACTAGATCAAGATAAAAAGGAATTCTACATGAAAGATTCGGGAACAACTTCAAGGAAAGCATAACTCTACAATGAAGTATATCTCACCAACAACCGTCACGAAGTAGGGACCTCTCTGCTGTAGACTCAGGCCTTTGATCTCCTGATACGTATCCTTGCCAACAAAATGCATCTTACTTTCATGAAAGGTAGTCTTGGACTCGTCTGTTGCTAGCAGCATGTCCAAACAGTCAATGACTTCTGGTGACACAACAGCCGAAGCGGTGTTACCCAGGCCGACATAGTAGAGTAGGATGGGAAAGGTTGAGTCAAATTCTTGCCATTGGAGTTTGACTTCGGAGAGCGAATTGACGTACTTTGGCATTTCTACCTTCGTAGCTGGTTGGACAAAAGCATAACTAGAAAACTATACCTTTCAAATGTTGTATTTTCTAGTTTCAAAATGTAAGATGACTTAATGTTTTCAGTATCAAAAGTTTAATAATGTAAAACTACTACAAACAAAATGGGAAAGGAATAACTTAACACATCATTAACATACCAGAAACTTTACTATCCACACCAGCTTTTATCCCAGTTGACGTGACCTCAGCATTGGAGAAGCTTGCACTATGACCTCTGACCGTCACATAGTACGTAGCAGTCAGCGCCTTTAGATCAAGGTTATTAAAAGTAACCGATGTATTCTGACCAACGTTAGTGAAGGGTACTGTGTTGTCTCTAGTCTTTGGGTAGCGACGATCGGTGCCCACTGCAACCTCATAATAGCCGACAGCCTGCTCTGTAACGTGATCTTTGGTCATCTCAGCATTTCCTAAATGTACAAATAATACGGTATATAAGAAATGTCAATTTGTGTAAATGTACCACAAAATAGCTTATTATCGCGATTTGCTCCAACCAATAATTAAAAGTTTACCTGTATGTCCAACGGTCTCTTTTGCTAGTGTCCCTTGACCAAAACCACTCCAGCTTGCTGATATGGTGTCAGTTTCTTTCTGGTGGGTTAGATCAAAACCTACAAGGAGACCATCGTAAACTTGACCAGGTATCAGTGGGTCTCGTTTCACTGTGATTCCATCAGAGCGGAGTGTGATGGGTATGTTCAGAGCGTTGGTAGCCCGCACCACGGTGTAATACGTCTCGCCGTCTTTTATTTCAATGTCTGTGTTTGTATCTGAAGTACGGTCTGTAACATAACAATTGTAAGGGAGGGTTAGAACAAAAAAAAAACAGAGTTACCAAAGTGTATTTGATTTAGATCAAATGGCTATATTTAGTCAAACCATTCACCAGCGGGAAACATACCAATATCCATCCTTTGCAAGATTTGATGTAGATTTTTGTAGCCAATTAAGTTTGTACATAAAAACAGGAACAGCACAGGGAATGTGGTCAAACGAAGTAGAAAGGCTTTGTTTTCTTCTCCAATAAATATGTTTAGATGTATTTTTCAAGGCCAAATTTGTCAGGGAGTCTTTCATCCAATTAAATGAAAGGTTTGTGTAGAAGTTACCTCCTACATCCGTCAGCGGCTGACTTTCCACTCCGTCAATTCTATAAATAGCCCACTCGTACTTCCTGATTGGACAAGGGTCTCCAGTGAAATCCCAAGAAGCACTTAGTTCATTTAAAGATGTCTGAAAGTCCAGGTCATGGAGGTCATTGGAAGTGACTCCATCTTTGATTGTGAAAGGTCTTAGCGGCTGAAGTCCTGCACTGAATCGACTGACGAAGATGCCGTTAGACACTGCCGTGCTTGTCAAACCAGCTTCATTGTATCCTCTCACTGTAGCATGCACTCTACGCACATCACTTAGGTCAAGATTAGTCATAAGCTCTGAGGTCTGGTACCTATCCACCTCATAGAATGACCTGATCTGGGTTCCTCCTGGTGTGGTGCCTAATGCTACTTCATACTTAGTGATCTGAGTATCTTCATCTTTGAAAGCTTCCCATAGGATCTGCATCTGGGTGATGGACTCCAAACACTCTCCATCCAGACCTAAGCAGTCGTCTGTGTTACTGCAATCCCAGCTCAGCTGCCTCTCTGGATTGCTGTGATTCAATTTATGAAGACCAGCAAGTTCCACCACAACGCCATATGAGGGAGGGGTGTCATCGATCTCAACGGGTTTAGAGAAGGCATATGTACTCTGGCTGACGGCGTTGAAAGCCTCGATGGTGACAAAATAGAGTTTGTTATGCAGCAAGTCTAAATCTGCAAAATAATTTAATAAAATGTCCTCTTTGTTAAAGATACCAGTAACTGCACTACACCTTCCGATGGATGGCCGCGATCAAGTAGACACATAAATGAAAATGACAATAGTTTTTATAGAAAATAGGGAAGTTTTATTGTTTTCCACCAAACAAATATCAAATTATGGTTAACTTTAGCTAAAAGAAGCTTTCATCTTAATTGTTCTTACCTGTGGCACTGTAGTGTGTCAAATAGCCAGGTAAAATGTCTGATGCGAACACATCATTTAGACCCTCTGCAGTCCCGACAAGGAATTTTACATACTCAATTCCTGACTCGTCATCGAGGAAACCAGTCCAGCCGCACTTGAGAGCACTATCTGCATGTATGAAAGATGGGCACAAGACCTAGCAGAGGGAGACAAAGTAAAAGCCATTATGACAGCTCCGAACACTATGAACAATCTGTGCACCAGCTGTCCCTATATACATGTGCAATGGTTGAATGGTTTGCACGCGGGATACATACCTTACCAGCACTTGGTGGAGTGGTATCTACAGTTAAACTGGTAGTATAAACTGTTTGCTTCAGCCCAACACTGTTGATGGCATGGACGGTCAGAATATTCGGCAAACCTGACATCAAAATAACAACTTATAATTTGTTAAAGGAAAACAAACAATCTCCTGTTACTAGCAGGAAAACACCTTTTCTTAAAGAGGTAATATTTAATGTTGATATGTACATCATGCTTAGATAAGGTTGGTACTTTTGAAACATGCTTAATGCATCAAAGCAATTGTGAAATAAAAATCTTCCTGCAAAAGGGCACGTTTGAGAAAAACCACAAATCTTAAAGAGTTTGAAATATTTTTTTCATAACTTCTTATGCTTTTTCTAAATCACCTTCGGGCCCAGGTTTCACCACAGACGAAGGAATGTAGGAACTGTTCGCTCTTGTCAGAGAAAACACGTTATTAGATCCCGCATTCTGTCCCACGGAAAAGTATGTTGCAATGAGGTTACTCTCCAAGTCCTCCACATCCCACATGGCATCGATAGAGTCGACGTAGGGCTGATAAAGTTGGACACCGCCAACGCCCTGAAGCAAATGTGTGACAAATACAAGAGCTGAACGTGAAAGGTCCTCTTTACCAGCAGGGACATTGATTTTTGAATTTGTTTCATAAAAACGCAAATATATAAAAGAGATATCACTAAACAATCACATTACGAAATATCAAACAAATTACCTCATTTATAAATTCTGAAACATTTTCACTCACCAAATCAACAGTTGTGTCATATTGACCAAAGTCAGTGATGTTAATGTTTGGCGGAGTAACATCTACCGTAAAACCATTGGAGACAGTTTCTAAGACATTTTCATCGTTGGTGATCGCACGGACGGTGCTGTAATACGTCACGCCATGCTGGAGAGGTAGAGGAGACTGTGCCTTGCCCTGACCGGCAAGACCTGTTAAAAATAAAATATAAAACACCTTAAATTGGTGTCATAGTTTTCTCTAAAATTGATACTTATTTTGATTCAAAGCACATCATTTGTCAATATCGTTTCTCAGAAGAAGAACAAACAGGCTGGATATGATTACCTGGAATGTCAGGGTCACGTCCAGGCACTACTCCATCTGAGGTCAAAGGTTGGATGTCTTCTCCTCCAGGAGTCGTACCGACTGCCCACTCATAGGAAGATACACCATGCAACTGGCTCTGTCAAAAGAAACAATTATTATAAATTCAATTATGGAACTACAGGTGAAATCAAGTAAAACTGAAATTAAGTGATCCCTCTGCTGCCGCTTCCCAGGTTTTATCGTAAATATCGTAGATAGCTCAGTTTGTAGAGCAACGAGTTAACCCAGAGGTTGCAGGTTCAAGTCCCGCCTAGTAATTTGTTTTTGTTCAAACCCAAATCACAATAATTTGCAAAATTATAAATAATCTTTAAAACAATTAGTTAAAATATAATTTTCTTTGGAATCTTACCTCAAAGTCATCGAACCAAATAGTAACAGTGGTTCTCTCCTGTTGAGAGTCTGTATCCTGAAGCATGGTTGGTCCATCCATTACATAACCTGTAATGCAGAACGATGTGGGAAGGAAAAGTCATACTAAACACAAATATTTAATACATTTTGATTGTACATGAAGTTCCCCGTTGCCTGCAAATTAGAAGAAAGTCCATGATTCTTTTCGTGTTACAACTCATAGAATCATTGACAATTATACTCACGATGTGAAAAGATGAATGCACAGGTAAGCAGGTAATTTTTTAGTATCCCTGTTTGCACGGACCTCCCTCAACAATTGTGTTTGCTTAATTCACAAACCTGTCTGATCCTCTTCAACAACTCTGATTGGCGTGGAGCAAATGACGTCACTGAAGGCCCCCGCACCATTCTCGCTCTTCACGCATACGTAATAGACGGGGCGGCAGTCCGCGGTAAATGAATCATCATTACATGTTGAAAAGTCATTGAGTTGGAGGTCAAGGTTCAGCAAGACACCATTCCTTTCTAGCCCAAGTGCTGTGAAGGGTTTGATGTCTTCAGTGTCTATATGAAAGAAAACGAGGGAAACAACTTGTTTAATTTCAACAACACTCCACTGAGGAAATAGATGTCTTTGTTAAAAGCGTCCTTCCTCACTGAATTTCCAGATCTGAATGCAATACAGGCTAATTTTAGACTCAAACTATACACAATTTCTAACGAACAAGAAAATATATATGTATTATGTGATAATCTTTAGGGAACACCAAATCGCTACGTCAAAACATTGTCCCGATGCATTTCACTGTGAAAGCTTCGATTATTTATTTGTTCATGATAGATAACTGAATGCAGAATGTTGGGATTTAAAATAAAACCATTTTTGTCATACTTTTCTTTGTATCATTAAAACCCTTTCAATAAATGTAACTTCTACTGAAGTCTAAGCACAGTTTTATTATGTCTTACTTGGAGCTGTGCCAACCGCAACCCAGTAGTTCTTAATACCACTTTGACCATCAACTCCCAGCCAAGATGCCTGAATTGTGGAGTGGCTGTTCTGGAATAAGTATCCGTTGATGACTTCTTCAACCTCTCCATCTAAATTCCCACCACGTACGTACCTCATCTTTAATTTTTGTTATAATAAATAAATACAAAGATTAGGATCGTACAAACGTATTTGAAAAGTTTTCATCATCCGGTTTAGGTTTTCAACGATAACTTGCACTACTACTTTGTGATATGAGAAGGTAAACAAACTTTAACTGATTATTAATTGGTTAGTAGAACAACAATTCTCGAAATTGTGATGGTTTTATTATTGTTGTGACCTGCTTGAAAATATTGACGGAATGTTGCATCTGATAAATGGTTATGTTAGTGATCATTTCTGGCAGTCTCATAACAATCTCCATCTACCTCAGGTGGCGTAGGGTCTACCCTGATACCGCTAGTCTCATGTGATGATATAAGTTTAGCCTGGTTGTGAGCCTTGATTCGTGTGATGTAGACGGCCCCTGCACGAAGTGACAATCCACTTTGCACGTGAGATTTAGTAGTAACTTCATGTATCGGCTCAAAGCTATTTGGATCCAAGTCTAAAACAAAAAAATGAAGAAAGATACTTCTCAATTTTTTTTATAAATACATAAGTAGGAATTTGATCATGCCAACTCAGGTTAACTATTTTGGTTGAAAAGGCTGTCTTAAGTTAAATAACATTAATCATTTTTGTTTAGATATTTTACTAGCGGCAGTGTTTAAACAAGAAATTAAATTGGCTGAAAATTATAATAATAATAATAATAGTTTAAACTTTACCTGCTGGGAAAATCTTCTGTTTTTTACCCTGTCGCATTTCGTAAATAGCCAACTCAAACAACGCAATGCCTGATTCTTCGTCCAAGTAGTCCCAATGAACAGCAAGGCTATCACTGTGTGTCTGTAGCAAACAAGACAATTATTAAGACGTGTCATTAACTTCGCCGTTGGATCGTTGACTGTACCGTTGTTATCAAATTTTGTTTACTCATTAACGGTGCAATCAAAAAAACAAAAAAAAATTCACAAGATCCTGAATTGAACATAGCCCCATAACACTGTAACAGCAGATTTAGCTTGGGATGAGTCATCAACCTATACAGTCACATTTACCTTTGAAGCCCCACAGAAGCCCCATGGGAATTGTATACACATTGACATAAGATACACCCTACAAGGTCGTTGATCTTGTCGCTGCTATTATCAGGCAATCAATCATTCTGTCACTGGCTATGTGGTTGGAGACATCAGGCCGAAACAAGACGACCAGATGTTTATTGTAAGTGGTCGGGTAGGCCGGGGTAGGCCAAGTAAATACGATACCTTGTTTCTCAGTAGACTGGTAAGCAGTGCAAACAAACGGTGGAAAAAGTTGGATTTGGGTAACTGCCAATGCACACATGGATTTTTTTTGGTTGCCTTTTTTTGTTTGCCTTTTTTTTTTTTTTTTTGGGGGGGGGGGGGTTCCGTGGATTCAGTGAACCTTTCTGTGTCTTTTGAAAACATTTTAGAAGAGTTTGTGAGGAGCTAAAACAGTTTTACACGCAATTTTGTATCGTACAATCAGCGACTGTACGACCGTGGCAGCGCGTTAGTATATCGCCATGCTGCAGCGCAGGGTGGATAAGTATTAGGGCAGTTTTTAAATGTAACTTTAGAGGAGTACCACAATATGTTTTCCAGCCAGTGGACAGCATCTTACTGCTACCCATGAACATTATGTGGAAATTAAAATATGATTCTATATTCTTCTTGAAGATGACGTGAAACTTGTTGCCCATTAATTACCAATAATAAATGATAACAGTGGGCTCTTGCAAAGCGCTTAAATCCGTCACTCAATGACGCTCATGGTACTGAAACATTATCACCTCTGTTCCTTGGGCCATTTATTTCTTTCCTAAAGCCATCTCAGCTCCCTGGGGAGCATACAGCCTGCGCTGCCAAATATGTATAAAGCTCATCAAGCTAAATCAATCATAAGAACCATCTCTGCCCGAAAGGTACCCTGGGTGAAGAGAGGCAATTATAGTTAAGTGTCTTGCTCACGGACAGAAGTGTCATAACTGGGATTCGAAACCACATCCTAATGATTTAACCACCAGACTTTTTCAGTCCAGTGCAATAACCCGCTAGGCCACGACACCCAATTACCTACCAATTAAGAATGTTTGCTCGTCCTGTTCACCACTTAGCCTCAAGAAGGAATGCTCTCAATGGGAGCTTGGTTTATAGTAAAGTGAGTACTGATCTAGAAAGTGGCGACTTTACAAAATATTACCAACCTGGAAGTCTGCATCCTGTCCAACAACAAGCCCGTCTCCGAGGGATCGTTGCATAGGAGGAGTCAAATCAATCAGGAAACCATTGGTTGGAATATCAATGTGATTGACAGCCTGGTTGATTGTACGTAGGTTGATGTACACCTGGTCCTTGTGGTGAAGATGAAAATGATGCCACTCAATTAAAGAGACATCGTTCCCAACCGACTCGGCTTCATGGATAACATCAAATTCATTGGTTGCATTTTCACTGAAAAAATTAACACAATCGATTATATTAAATTACACTTGTATTTTGTGCCTTCAATTCAAGAAAGCCATGTTTTTGCAAGTTCAATGCTTTTGATTCACTCATTTATCTTCAGCGTAATTAAACTTTATTGTGCATTTAGGTTGACTCCATGGTTTCTGCCCTGCCCTTTACCTCTGCAGACCCTAGCTATAATCAGAGTCCCAACTCGCCAAAACACCAGACATTTGTCAACATCTTCTTTTTGCATGTATCGTCAAGACACTTTGGGTGGTTCCTTGGTTTCATTATTACCAGAAAGATAAATTTCAAATCCCTTCTCAGCAGAAACTTAATACTTAATTAACAGTAAAGGAAAATAATACGCGAGGGCATTACTCATAATCAACAATATTAACCTGTCATTTTGGCAAATAACCTGGGCCAAAATTCATAGACCTGCGTAAAGCAGCAAATATTGCTTAACATTTTCCAGCAAAGTAAAAAAAAAAAAAGAACAAGGTATCAATCACAGATGGTACATGTGACATGCTATGATTTGGCTGGTAACCTTATTTTGGTAAGCAATATTGTTTTGTGCTGAGACATTTTTTGTGTTTTAACAGCGCTATGAAATTGGGCCCTGTTCTTGCCAATAAAACTTAGTTCACGACAGCAAACATGTATGATGAACCATTTCCTTCATGGTAGACTATGCTGAATTAAACCTTTGAATGTTGATTTAGTTTTGATACTAAAAAAACATACTTTTGAATGGAAATCGCATTGATTAGAAACATGGATAGACCTACCTGTCATCGTGCTTGCGATAAATTGTAACTTGGTAGTCTTCAATACCAGACTCAGGATCAGAGAATCCCTGCCACTGAGCTGACACTGTGGCTGGTTTAGAAGAGAATTCGAGGTCCGTTGGACCTGGGAGGAGGCCGTCATAGACGCTTCCTTGGACTGGTGGAGTTAGATCAACAGTCACTGGCAAAATTAAGGGGTAACATTTCAATTTTAAAAACAATAAACTTTCAGAGAAGTTGTGAGACAGTGAACCTCTATTTATTTTTCATTAAATTCCCTTGCCTTTTCCTTAGTTTCCAGTCGACAAAACCTCAAAATATTTAACCTTTATGTCAAGGTTTTGTTTAACCTTTTGAGTAAAGGGAGAATTTTTTCAAATAATTTGAATCTTTATAAGAGTCGCTCTGTCGACACCACATAGTTAAAACAATTGCATGGGTCAAGATTAACGAAAATTAGCAAGATACCACTGGTTTGTTTCAAAGTGGATAACATGAAGGATTGTCCGAATTGATATAAGCATAAATGCAGTTTGTAAAATTACCTCCATTTGATGAAGCCGAAACATTCAACTTGTCATAACCACCGTGGAACGCTACAAGCGTTGAGTAGTAGGTCTCGCCGTGCTGAAGGGTCACATACCCGGAGCAGACACCATGCTCTCGGCGAGACACTTTGACAAAGTTTACAACGTTGCTCGACAGCGGTTGGGTTCCAACGGCCCACAGGTACGAGGAAATACCAGATTCTGGATCAAACCAGTTGTACCAGTTTCCACAAATCTTTTAAAGAAGTGAACGCATTGGATTAGTAGAAAGATGAAGCAATGCTAAATACTACATCTGTTTTCGGCTGTAGATAATGAACATTGATTTCTGATTACGGACTTGACGACCAATCCCCAATTAAAAAAAAAGACTACCTGGCTACAAATAATAATATTCTTGTCAAAACTTAGAAACGTAGTTATTGCAAAAGAATCGGTACAAAAATGTATACTAAAGAAAAAATATGTCGTGGTAGGAGTCCCTATATAAAACATTATACAATCGAGAAGAACAACAGAAATTTTTGAGAATTCATTGTTTTACTTCATTCCTATCTTTAGTGAATACAAGATCTCGGCCAGCATAGGGTCCATCGAATAAGTCTCCAGCAATTGGCGGAGTGTCATCGACCAATATTGGTTCATCAGCATGCTCTACAGTTCGAAGGTCAACTTCAGATGAAAAGAAAAAAGAAAAAGAAAGGCGGTCATGACGGGCAGTTTGAATGTGGATTGATACAGATGAAATCCCAGTCGACCCTCCGACCATCTCCATTTCAGCACAACAATTTATATAAATAAAAACATAATGAACTGTTAGTGACAAATGTACCTTTACCTGTACACCTGTACCTGTACCAGAGTTTCGTTTGCAAATGAGGTGGATTGTTTTATTTGTTGATATCAAGTGAAAATGTGAACTATAATAATAATATTTATGCGGGTAAAGAATTCACAAGTACATGTACAAACATTAAACAATATATTTAAAAACTTACGTTAAACAACAGTGAGATGCTAAGGAGAGCATAAAGGTTACAAATTTAACTGTCGCCAAAAGGCGTATGCCTCCCAAAACCAAGAAAGCAAGGATTAAGGCAAGATGGGCATAGACATCCAAAAAAACAACACAAATGATTATTAAAAAATCACAGCACAATGAAAAGGCCTAACAAAACAAAAATGCAATACAGAATGAACAGAATGAAAATTAGAATCAGACTGAAGCTCTTTAAAGAAGATCTCCAATGTACTGATCAAGTGGTTCACTTCAGCTCAGAGTTGCTAAACACGTATAACAGTCTAGAATAACGATTTCATGTATTCCCTTATGTGAGAAGAGGGTGTTCAATCTGTTGGGCTATTGTATTTGTGTTTGCTTCCTAGTGTTCATACTTCTTTTTAATCAAGGTTCTTGTTTTGTTTAGAAAGTGGCTCTAGTTGTCTTTTTATTCTGTCTCCAAAAGTTACGTTAGTTTCACATTTTGTAATTTGTATTTATTTATTGCTTTTCTATATATTCACTGTACATGTAGTGGTTTTATTGGGTCTGACACATCTATGATGACAGTTTTTAAAACTTTGTCTTGACCCAGACAATTTTGTACTCATGTCCGAAAATTACAAAATAAAAGAAATACATAAATAAATGCACACGGCATTTAAAGGACAAAATCCCTTCCTCCTTCATAGGGGGACGGCAGTGTGAATGACACTTCTGTCTAAGCAGCAAGTTCTTGCAGATGGCAATGGAAGAACATAGTCTGGCATATATAGATACACTAAATCGGTTTGCACGACGACTTATGTATGGTGGAGGAAGCAAGGATGGTAACTCTGCTGGGCAGGGCAGCTGGGCAGTGGCTGGTCTGCATTTTAAACATTTATAATAACAACTTTGTACCATTGTTGACAGCTCTGACGATCAGCCAGCATGGTATGCCATTTGGAATCTTGAAGATGATGACAAGTTGTTGTCTGACTGCGAGGGCTTCCCAGTCATGCAGAGATATATCCCTCGGTGTTCTTCCGGCTGCCATATGGTACTCAAACAGGTGGGAATCTGGATCGCTGTAAATCATTCAATATTGTATTGTGGTTATTACTTGATATTTGAAATAAAAAGTCGCATGCTCTCAAAGTGACCCCTCTGCTGACGCTTCTCAGGTTGTGTTGTAAACTTGGGTTGATCCATGGCTACACATCAGTTACAGGTTGAAAAAGGCTTCTGATTTGACAAAATGGGGAGACCGCCAACATTGACAGCTTAGTTGGTAGAGCGCCAGTACGTAATCCGGAGGTCGTATGTTCAAATCCCGATCTAGTAAAATTGCTTTTGTTCAACATTAATGACTATTTTGATTGTCGGTCTTGTTTGTCGAAAAAGCTGTGTCACAGGTGTAATTTAAAGTATTGGGTTTGAAATGCTGAGAAATGTAAACCAAATCAACTCACCTTAAGCAATATTGTTTCAAAATAGTTGTCAGTAGATTGTATAATCACATCTTGTATACAAGTTAGGTCTTAGATTGAACAACATATCATATAAAATGTTCATTTTTTTAACATATACTCACCTTGCCTTCACTTGCAATCCAATTCTACCAATAGAGGAGTCATAAGTGATGTTACCAATGGTGTTAATTATGGGCGGAGTGTTATCAATGATGAGGGGGGTGCTGTGACATACAGTCAGCGCCATTGGGCCGCCAAACTCCACCTTATTCAGAGCACGCACGCTGATAAAATAGGCATCATCTAAGGTACATACAAAACGGACATAACTTAGTACACCTGCCGAATTTTCTTTAAATTCCTTTCTTTACTCCTAGCAGACTTGCGTCACTTTCCACAGAAAGATACAATATTGCTTTTAATCAAATAGATTAAGTGCATGTTTTACGCATGTCTGAACATCTGGGTACTCATTTTTTCCTTTACACATTATCAGCAATAGACCAGCATCGATGTCATCAAACCGCCATCTTAGAAGTAAACCGATGACGGATCAACGAAAACCGTTGATCTCTATTAAAACTGACAATATTAATGGAGATCAATGATGGAAACAAAACCTACAGATGTGTGCGCACGGCGCACAGGGTTGGCCAACAAACAACCTCCTTTTGACCTCTAGGCGAGGGCGCCCTACTCAAAGACGTCATGTGAATAAGGTCTATGGACATGGAAACCCAAGGTTTCAAAACTATGCTCGGGGATTGCATAAATTATACTAAATGTAGACAGAATAAACATGTTTATTTCCATATGTTTTAGTTGAATTAATACCTGGAAGGTTGACGTTGACAACCAGTCCCTGATGGTGCCACTGTGATTCATCAAACAGGTGTGCATGAGGATCTACATGCATGCTGACGTCATCATCACACACGCTGGAACCAATGGACCAGGTATAGCCATGGATACCGGTCTCGTTATCATGGATACCATCCCAGTTTGCTGGGGAAAAACACACACAGACACTTAGCCTACTATCACAACTTCTGCTACAAAACAATAGGTTACAATCGGGTGAAAGGAACAGAGCGATCTCAAATTACTATTATTTTATTTTAAATTGCTTTCAAAGGGACTTGGGATTAGCATTGAGCTATTTAGTCAGGTTACCTGCCATGAAGGTATTACTTCTTGTATACAGTATTTCCACCAATTCCTCATGACCATTGAAGACAGTCAATGAACCAGACCCATCGGTAATATACCTGATAAACAAAAAAAACCATCAGACACATAGATTTTTTCTTTGATTTAAACATGAACAACAACAAAAACTGATATGGGCAATAAACAAATGTTGTCTTTTTAATAGATGTTAAATTTGCATCGGGAATAAAGAATATTATATTTGGTTTTACCCGTGTTTTTGTCCCGTTTGTGAATGTGTTTCTTCTCATAAAGCATCAGTGAGTAAATGCACAACGGATGAGTTGTTTAGATGTTCCTAAATGTGTTATGTTTGTTATGGGCCAATGGACCAGAAACCCATTGAATGTTTATGCTGGTCTGTTCGAGGGTGTTGTGGCTGAGTGGTCAGGCGCACTGGACTCAAGTCCCCGGTCACACACTTGTGTTCTTAAGCAAGACACTAAACCATGATTGCTTCGTCCTTCGTATGGGAGGTAAAGCCGTTGGTTCCATCTGTTGTGTAATGCACGTAACAGAACCCACTTACACTAATCGCAAAAAGGTTTTGCCCCGGCGTTTCTGGCAGCGGCTGCTGAATTCGCCACAGCACCTTGTGAATCCTTGATTAGGTGTTACACAAATGGGTCTCATAATTCAAAGCATTCAAAAACCTGTCTGGAAATAAATAATGAAATGTGCTTTGAGACCCGTATATAAAGCGCTATATAAAAACTAGTTATTAACATTAAGCCCCATAAAGCCCCAGCCTGCTCTGATGCAGGAGTCAGAAGGAGTAGTTAACGGAGCAAGGCTTTATGGCCTACCTATGATTATCAAGAGGTGTATCCTCAACACATCGTCTCTCCCATTCATCAGGAGTAAACTGAACACACGGCTCATGTACAACCTCATCCCTTGAGGCGTTGACGATCAAACCAGGGTCTGGAGTTGTAAAGTCTGCCACGATACCCACAGATGACACGATATTCTCATACGCCACATAGTTCAGGAGCTCTATGTTGAAGTAGTAGATGTTGTTGTGATCGAGCAAGAGGGACTCGTGGTTAAACTCAACAGCATGGCCGACACCAAGACGCTCGAAATGAGTGAACGTACCAGACTTGATTCGAAATGCAAAAATAGAAGAAACAAAGTTAGAAATAACATTGAGTTTACAAAGTGCATTACTTTAAATAGATACTATACAGGATTGGTAAGGATAAAAAACATAATTTTTCTGAAATCTTACTGATTATGAAATCCATACTTAAACCATTTTTTCTGTGAAAGTCTTCCCTTTGAAAAGAATTGTGTATGTGGTTGATAAAACAAAACAGGGACACTGTCTGCCAATGTTTTGGCATATCCACCAATCCTGTATAATACATTTAATTAACAACCTTCACTCTAAATCAGTTTAGTCCATTGGAAGTATTTGACCTAATGTGATAAAACAAAACTTGTCCGGCTTTCCACTTTATCTTTGAGCTGATAGATTATCTTGTTTTAGTGAGTTTTGCTATTGGGTTTTTGGGGGTAATATTAATCACAAGAAACTCAAGCAATGTTTGTTAAAAAAACAAATGCTCTGCACACTTCGGTCGTAAATCAATGTTATACATCATAATTATATTATAAAAGAATTGTATAAAAAGATACCTCATGAACCTCGACCCCATGACCCTCGATCTCTTCAAGAAGTTCACATGTCTTAGAACCGTAGTCATAGTTGATACTCAGACACTTTGTCTCGGGGAGGGCGAGGCAGTCACGGGCACAGAAGTTTGGATTAATATGGATGGTGGTGGATGTTGGTGTTGAGATGAGGCGTCCTTTCTTGGCGTTGGTGAAATAGTGAAATTCATTGACTGTAACAAGTGAATGAACAAATTCTATAGTACGAAATATATATTTCATATAATCAGTCTACTTGTTTTCTGTCTTGCTGTGACCACAATTTCATGAATCTTTCGGTTGACTGCTTATGTATTATATTTTCATAAACAAAACAATTGAACCATAAGTTGCATAATGGGTCGATGGAAAGCAAGGATTTCCAACTGCTTCTGAGCCTACCTGCCTTGCAAGCTCGGAGACTGAATATTTCGAGGACTTACAGTAACATGAGTGTGACCAATTTTCCTGTGCGATGTTGTCAAAAGAAAGTGAAATATATCTTTGCAATAATTACTTGAGGTTCCAAGGTTTTCCCGCTCAGTGAGGTCTACCGTGTTCCAGGGTATGATCTGATCCCCCCAGATCTCGTGTCCAAACCCTACCCCTTCTTTCTGCATCAAAATGACAGAGTCATCATAGACCACTGCTGAGGCACGAAGGATGTGTGGGTGACTGGTTGAAATGAAGTCAGGAGTAATACGACCCGTTGGGAGGGTGATGTCAAAGGTTGGCAGGTTGCAGGTGGCGGTTGAGGTACCTCCACCATTATTCATGGCGTAAACGGTGAAGTGAAGTGGATGGCCACCGAGCAGAATCTATGGCCAAAACAGGGTGCGAAATTTGTTCAGAAATCCGGTTTAGTATGGGAAATATTTCAATCCTATAGAGGCCTTTAATTTTGTCAATTAGGGACTGATTCATCCAATAAAGCTCCAGTGTTGACTGTCGTAGAGTGCTGTCTGATAAGTGCTTTCAAGGTTATGTGCAGAAACATTCACAGCTTCAAAACAATCGTTGATATGCAGCCTTTCTAACACCCCAAAACAGATGTCTCAGACCCCTTTTGAGTTGGCCTAGAGGTAAGATACAAACTTCAATCTCTAAATGAATTTGTAATAGACGAATCATTGATTTGAACCCCAAATGAACTAAGACTTGATTGTGGATACCAAGGAATCATCACCTGTGAAATGATGGCCGATGGTCCTCCATATTCTGTCTTGGGGACTACGTCGCTACCTCCGGGTACCGTCCCAACTTGATAGAAAAACGTCACTAGGCTCTTGTCATCAGCAGCGACCACCTCAAGTTGAAAGGCGGGCTCTGTGTAGTCTAGCCCGGGTACCTGCTCAATGCTGCAATGGGTGGTTTGTTCTGCAATATTTAGGGAAGAGGTTGACGCCTCTCTCCGATCACGCTAAGAAAGGAAATGAAAGGATTTTGTTTATTTTGTGGGATTTATGACAAGAGGAGAGTAAGCAAGGTGTATAAGTAAATGTATAATAATAATTATTAGCTATTAATGGTACCTTCAATAGACGTACACATACATCCACTTATACACACTACTTAAACTATAACTATTAACCAAACCTTTAAAAAAACTTTGTAAATTTGGCTTTTGATAGGAAAACACATTCTGTTGATTTTGCGATTGGAAAGTCGCAAATGATGCTCAGAAAAGAAAAAAAACAAGGTATTTGTTCAACCGGGAGTTGGTTTAAGTTTACAGCACTTACCACAGGTGTGGAGTAAGCCACAACTTCTGGCGGAGACTCATCGGGGTCCTTGGTGTGAATATCGAATATGTTTTTATGGATAGGGTTGGCTTGGTAGCGCCACAAATCCCTCTTGTACAGCGTCTTCCTTCCGAAGAAAGGGATCTTCAGTGTGATTTTACCTGTCAGTCGAATTATCAAGGGGATCATCACTATGTCCATTTTGAGTCTGAGGATTGAAGTCACAGAAATAATGGTTAAATACAAAGACGTAGACATTCCGAGGTCTGATTGTTGTACATTGAAGGATACCTGCATGTTGTTTGAGGATGTACCATCATTTCTACCTGGGAAGGATCAACTGGGACATTATCTCAACACCTCATAACCCAGAAGTAAATGGGTATCTGCAGGGGTTGATGTGAATGATTTATACCAACCTCTGCGCCCATTTGGTTGCCAGTGCTGCATATTCCGAGGAAGTTGAGATTGTCTCAGGAATGCTTAGGGCCTAATGAACAAGGGTGATAATTTTTTTGGGGGTCTCAATTTTCTCATGTTTTTTCATGGTTGTCGAATGCTGATTTATATTTTACAAATTGTGCATTTAGTGCTCAAACATGGGACATGGTGTACCCCCTATTGTGTCTTCATTGTGTGCTTAGAGGATTGTAGGGTGAAAGGTACTTCTGTACAAGAGGAAAATAGTGTGTTCAATTATAGGAACATTGGAGATACCCTCTGTCCCATATCGGGCATGGTATAAATGGGTACCAGACTATCTTCTGTTCAAGCCTCGACTTTATTCAGAATTATCTAAATCTTTAAACCACAAGGACTTACCCAACATCCAGTGGGAATTTGGCAAAGATTAGTTCTGCGACTGTAGGAAAGCTTGTGTGCAGGACGTCTGCCTTGAGTATCAATTCGCCATACAATATATTGCCGATTGAAACGCTTGCTTCAACGTAGGAACCAACCATTGGTGTTATACCACCCTGTATATATACACAAATTAAGGTTATCATAGCTCTCTGCTAAATTCGTATTATTATCATTTTGTATTATTGGTTTTTAAATAATATTAATCCGGAGGTTGCAGAAGGTCAAATCTCGCTCTAGTAAAATTGTTTTTGTTCAAGCCCCAAATTAATACACATTTACCAAGTCAGTTTCTCTTGTAGGGATTTATTACTTGTTTTTTGAAATAAAAGTCATATCCCCTTAAGATGATCCCTTAATGCCATTTCCCAGGTTGTATTGTAAATGTGATCCCTAACGGCAATTACGGGTTGAATGTCTTCTGCCTGGCACCCCGAACAAAGATATTGTCAAAAAAGGGGGCACCGCTGACATTTAGATTAGATGGCTCAGTTGGTAGTGCACCGGCACGTTAATCTGGTGGTCGCAGGTTCATATCCTGCTCTAGAGAATTTGTCTTTGTTCAACACCAAATTAGTCAAAGGTTAGTCAGTTTCCCTTGTGGGATATTACTTAATGTCAATTTCAACGCATGATGCTTGCATATTACCTTGGCTGTCATTGACACAAGGGCCACCGACACAGGTATCTTCATGTCGAAAAACCCACCAGCTTCAATACCTGAATAAAGCAAATCTCTCTCAGTTATAAATATCAGTAAAACAAAATGTTGCTTTATAAAGCGAATTTCACAGCTGTGGTCACTCTTGTCTCTGGTAATTTTTTTTATTTCAGTCCCTCTGTTAAAAACCCCTTTTTCCTCCCACAGGAGTCACGTTATTTATTTCATGGTTTTTCCCAGTTGCAAAGCAAAGAGCGAGTTGAACGTCCTTGATATCCTAAACTGTGTTTGTTATGGGCTGGGGAATACCCACAGCCATACCCAGCGAACAAAATCTGCTACATGTCTTAGCATCGGGTCACACAGCCGACACACATCCAACCCTCTGATAAAGTGGAACCATTCCATCCATCTGTTTATTGTATCTATCAGCTGGTGCCATCACCCACAGCACCGAATAAAGACCACTGCACTGCAAAAAGTGGGGTGATAATGTTGACACCATGGGTGTTGTCGCAGTTAGATACCGAACAGAGAATCAAATTAACATCTTATGGGGTGTTACAATAACACCAATGTAATTGTCTTTGCACTAATTGGTGTTATTTTAACACCCATGGTGTCAATTTAACACATCAGTTTTGCAGTATGTAACCAGAGGATACATACAATGTTTGTGTTGTTTTTCGGTAGACGGCACTCAGTAAATGGTTATAAAGTAAGCCTACTGAAAAGTCATGCTTAGGAACAACTAATCCTAAAACACAGGTTATGATATTTTGGTGGAAGAAGGGGGAGCAAGGGAAAAATACTTTTTTGAAGAGATACTTACTAAATTCCAACCAGATAATTCCACCGAGTGGAATTCCATAACGATATTGGAAGAATACCACTTCCCTCCTTGGAAATGGAATTTCCCCGCTGAGAACAATGTCGAACTGCTGGAACTTATCTTCTGCATTGCCGTTGACAAAGACGTCGATGAACTCGCTGACCTTTTGTCAAAATTGTAAAAGAAACACATTCTCAAAATGATAATGCAAACATAACATTTATATTGTCTTTAAGCTTTCTGAACTGTGAAGAAGTTCTTAGGATTTTCTTTGAGCAACGGTAATTTCGTAATTTCGGGTTCAGCTGTAAACTTTCTGGAGCAGCGGTATTCAGCAGGGGTAAACCGACACTAATATGTATGGTATCACCAAAGAAACAAAACAAATTAGTTAGAGTTAAAGCTTTACTTATTACAAAATTACAGAAACCACAGTTGGAAATAAATGCATACATATTTTAGAACATAATTACAAATCTACCTTTAATACAAGCAGGGAAGTGGTTCAGTCTGTATGAAATCCTTCATAAAAGAAAAGGAAAATAATGCACCCGGTTCAGACAGGTGCTCTAGAGTCGAGCAGAATCAAATTAATGAACTAAGTACATGAACAGTTTGACGTCTGAAACAGTAAGGAGCAACGGCACGCACTGGAAGTTGAAAGATCGACTGTTTCAGTCGTTCGTTCGGAAGGACTATGAATCTGGAGCGTCTTGGTTTCAGACGTCGATCTTGTCATGAGTGGAACCTATTAATGTAAATGTATGCTTAGTTCGCCTGTCTGAAACCAAAAATTATTTGGGTCGACCTAGAGTCGCTCCAAGTCTATTTGGCTCGGCTCGACTCTGGAGCTTCTGTCTGAACCGGGTGTGAGAAGAATCAAAAGAAGTTTACTTACAAAGGTTCGGAAAAGAGATCGCAGGTCTTTCATGAGTTGGACGACAGTAAAAGGATCGATGTTTTGCAGATCAAGCATCGCCTCTAGCTCCCCAATCGTCATGTTTGCAATCCGATTACCAAGAGCATCGAGACCTTTTACTGTAAGTATTTCGAGAAAAAATAATGTTTGTACCAACTTGCATATAACATTGCGTCCATGCCGCTTATCATCGCTAGTTCACTACAAATGTCAAGCCGAATTTTAGCAAAAACGCATCAAAACCAGTTATTAAAAGAAAACATTCAACAGTAAAAGGGATTGTTTACGTTTGGTAATTGGAACCCACTGTTTGTTTCAATCCTATATAGTTGTAGATATATACCATAAAACTAGCCTATAGAAATTTCATTACGATTGGTGGTACGTTTTTGAGATATTGCCAAAAAACTGAAGCGGTTGTGTCCACGCAGGAAGAAAATTTCGCAATTGGAATACACAATCTGAGAAATGTTACTGCAGTAGCGCTTCTCAGATTCAAATTTTTGGGGATAAAAAGTGATATATTTTTCGTCAACTGCAGTAATTCGAAATGAAAAGTTTCTCAAATTGCATTAAACTATCCAAAGCTGCTGTACTTTTTACCAAGTAAGTTTTTATTGCCATTATTTTTCAGAGTCTTTACCGAACGTAAACAAACCCTTTTTAGGTCCACACAAGTAGATTAGAAAGAATGAAAAGCGTACATGTCAATCCCCCGCCGATGATCACATCCCCTTGCCATGCGCCTGAGTCGGCTCCAGGAGTCAGGCTGAGGTCAAACAAACTTGCTCCTCCTGCCGTACACAAACATAAATAAAAAACAATCAATTAACATGGAATTAATTTATGTGAGCTTAAAACCGATTCATACTGTTGTGTAATATCATGTGATAAAATTTGTCTCCTTATACCCTCCGATGGCCTACCGGTCTGCACCCAGTAGACCGAAAACACATTTTAGTTAATTACTCATTAATTTTTTAGCAAAAATATTTGAAACCCTTTAAGTTATATTCCTCGGACAGGCCCGATTGACTAGTCTATGACCCTATAGGCAGTGTGACTCATGGGCTCGTAATCTCCAGTTAGAAAACATTTTCTACATAGACTTGTGCTCAACAAAATACTGCGGTTTTACAGTGAAAACACATACTAATTTACACAAAACAATTAAAAATTAATATTTGTTAATATTTGTTTTTTTCAAACTGTCTCTACAACATTTGGAAAGGTTATTAGTTTTGAAAAAAGTATGAAATCAACATTACAAAGGAGTTATACACGTTTCCCGACGGTCTACTGGCTGCAGTACCGGGTACCTAATGGCATTCGTGTAAATCTGACAGGGGTGGGGCATCGCGGGGACTTATTCATTGTTTACCCCTTGCTTTTTTGTGTGCTTTCTACCTCCCCTCCCCCACCGCCACCCCCCTCTCTCTCTCTCTATGTCTTTCCACTTGACTGCTTCTGCTACAGTTATAATTGTTACCTCATGTGTTGTGTTGTCATTTAGCCTTCGAGAAAGACTCTGCTATAGGGTCGAAACGTCAGGCTATTAACTACAATTTGTTTACATTTAATCAAATGTTTTTGTATTTATTTTTTTATTTTGATTTAGGGTTGAACATTTTACCAGACGTTACTGAGACGGATACAGCTCTCCTTTTTCTTGATGGAACAGGTGTCTTGTCCTCGTTACCAAATATCAAGGTACCCAAAGCTCGACGACTTTCGGTACCAGATCCAGCCATCCCTGGTGTAAAAAAATATACAGAAACAAAACCGAAATAATTACTCACACTTGGAAATGCAAGGTATAGCTGTCGCCCGGAATCCCAAAATGATACTATGATGAAATACAAAGGGTCCTCTGAGAAAACTGTTGGCGTTTGTTTTGTGTTTTTTTTTTAAGGATAATAAACATCCTTCAGCCATGAACAAAACATTTTCAATCTTAATTTCAATATAAAAACATTACTTAAAAAGTACTAAGATTTTAGTGCTAAAGTACCATTGCAACATTCATGGGTTTGAGTTTTTTAATCTCAAACACCCTGCAACTTACAGCTTAACTCAAACTATACATAATTGGGTACAGTGTATTAACCCATACTCCTGCATATGTAATCAGAAACAAACATGAACTCACTTGGCTGTACATCCTTTTCTGGCTGAAGTCTCATCATGATATTCTCTTCTGAGGAAAGTATTCGCGAATCTGACTGAAGAAATCTCCTGAAATATTCAAGAGCTTTATCAGCTGAGCTGGTGGTAAAGTCTTCCATGTTGCTTCCATCCTCTTCTGAATCATTGGTTCTATGGTAAAAGAAATATGCATATACTTCTTGCTTTAAGTTTGTTATACTTTGACATCTCTCTAAAGAGTGTGGCGTCTGAATACAATCTTGGACTTGTTACATGATGATTAAACTAATCGATCAAAATTAGGAATCTAGTCAACGAAAAATACCCAACATTGTTCAAATTGAGCTTAAACCTCCAACCTATAAAACTGATTTTCGAAGTATAAAAACACAGTCGCTTTTTCTGAACTGTATTTCGACAACAAAGTCAGTTTGTCGTTTAAGATTGATGCGTTTAGTTAAGATTCATCTTTATGTTTTGAGAATTGGTATCCCGGTCAAATTATTTACTAGAGTGGTTGTGACACTATGGACACCCGATTCGACTAGCCACCGTCACTTATAACTAAGGCTTTCAAGAATGACCACATCGCTTTGAAAACACTAATAATACTATCGTGCCATCATGGTAAAGCATCCACTCTTAAGCGAGGCAAGAGGACTTAAAACCGTTTTTTTTAACGGCATGAGGTTTTATAAGCCTTGTAAGTGACAGTGAAATGGAAGTACAAGGTTTATTTTATAATCTTTTTTAGCCACAGCCACTACAATGACACTTTGAACGTACAGGTCGTCCACACTTCTTCTCTCCCTCCTGCTACTGCTTCCTTCCTGGCCACATTGTGAAGCAGAGAACATAGTGTCTTGTAGAATCACAATGGGATCAGTACATCTCCCTTGCCAGCACACGGCGAGGTCGAGGTCAACATCATAGACGGACTCATGGGGGCGCTCTATATCGTATCTGTAGAAACCCCAAAGCAACAGAATGTTTTTGAATTTGGACATTTTATGTATATTTTGTATAATTACGATACTTTTGCTTTCGAGGAAATATCACCTTACCTGATTTTCACGTTACCGATACGTTTCTCTTGGAAATGTGCTAAAAGTTCAAACAAAGCAAATAACAAACAAGTTAGATTCTTTCGGCAATAGCCAGGAGATATTGACATTTTTCTTGTTCCCTTTTTATGTTTCATGTTTTATCTTTGATCTTGTCATTTTTTCCTTATAACATAAATGTAAAATGTGAACCAATAATTATGCTGTGTATGCTAAAAAATATACTAGCCCTATCATGACTAACTTTGTTTCATAATTATCTTTTTTTGGAAGTGCAAACACTTACTTTGCAATGTTACTATGTTTAACATTTCACTGTGACTCCATTCCTCAAATCCAAACGAGAATCTACTGGCACATGCATCAAGTTTCACCCACACTGAAAATGACCTTTGAACTATGTCCAAGTCGAGGGTCAAGCAGCAACCAACCCCGAGACATAATTCGTCCAGCGAACAATGAGACGCAATGGACGATGGAATAGAGAGGGAACCACAACCTGAGATGAACACAAAATAATCAAGGTTTTCTAATTACAGAGTTTGGTTTCAGTCCAAAGTTTGAGGCTGTTTGAACATTAACAGAGTAAAACGCATATTATTTTAAGGCTTAAGTATCGAGATTGTCTTTCCTTGGGATACTTTACCTGAGGTCGCAGGTGTAATCTGTTCTGGTGGAACACTACATGACTGAGGTAGAAGGACATCTGCGCTAACACCCAGGCGGTTAACCACGAGACCACTTGCATAGTTTGTGACACTACCAACTTGGAAACATAAAAGATAAAGTGCGTTGTTAGCCATGGAGCTTCAATAAAAGTGTGATCAATAACCCTGTCTCCAAAGTTCTCTATAGTTGTCCTGCAGACATCACTGTGTAACTGCAAACCTCACTAGAACTTATCTGGGTACTTTTTGTATCTTGTTTTCTAAACTTTGGAGTTTGCATATTTCCAATGCTCTTCTTTAGTAATTTCTCAGTGTACATTTTTGTTTTGTATCTATATATATATATATAATGATTTTTGGGTTGAACAGAGAAAAATTGACTAGAGTGGGATTTGAACCAACGACCTCCGGTTTAACGTATATATATATATATATATATATGGAAGAAAGCTTTCAATGCAGATTCTTTGGATCAGGATGTTATTCTAAGGAGAACATTCGATCTCATCAGATTTTGCTTCGAGAATTTTTTACATTTGGAATGATGCTTACAGACAAAATGAACATTTCAACCTACCAAGGTCTTGAGGCCACTCCAGTGTCCCCGTTGCATTACAGAATGGAATTGGTGCCATGAAGCCATCTAAGATGCTGATTTCAGGAGCACACAATCCAGCAATGCATAATTTAACAGAGAATGACAGTAAAAAGTTCCGATTGTTTGATGTCTTGTCGATGGTGAATGAAATCGAGACTACATCACTAAGTGATTCCCTGATCTGCTTGCCCCACTTATAACTAAAAGAAAAACAGATATGCGGTTTGACAATCATTACAGGGATGGAAAGTACACCAGAAATTATGGTAGCCTATTTTGTTAAATAATTGAAGCGGGCTTTTGACTATTTACGAATAAGTCGCTGTTACCCACATGATACTCTCTTGCATATAACACCCATGTAAGGCACAGTGTGCAAAATGTTTGTCCTGTGAATTTTTGGAGGCCTTACGAGCGCAATTGTGCATATGTGTATTTGTGTTGTCTTCATTGACAAACTAAGTCATGATCTCATAACATTTAAGAGTGACCGCTGAAGACGAAAAGGGCAAGTGGCATTATTTGTCTATGCAGCAACTTTACCTTAACAGTGTGATATTGAAACTCCAGTTCTCAAAGCCGACACTCGCAGTCAGTTCACAAGGGTCTACAGTCAACCACGACCGTAGAGTCTGAGTAGTGCTGCCTATGCCTGCTGTTAAACAGCACTCTACACCGAGGCAGGCATCAGAATACTGGCAGACTCCTCCTGATGGAAGAGCAGGTAGTCGAGGTAGATGTGGACAGGCTGGAAATAGAAAGGCAACAAGTGTGACAATTTATTTAAACACTGTTCTAACAATCTACGGAATATTTTTTGTCAAGTTCCGCTTTACTTTGTGTCTTACTGTTGATAATGAAGTACAAAGTTACGCAATTTTAGAATTAGTGAAAGGTCTCTTATAAAAATGCATTGGAACTAGGAAAAAACATAGGGAGCTAATTTGAATTAAACAAAACTAGCATGGTTTAGGTCCTATACAACACAGTGATACAAACTTAACTGTCTTATAAACATAACAATACCAATAGATTTCCTAACACTTATTGGAAACCTTACATGTGGAGCCACTCGTCTGTTCTGCAATACATGGAGAGACTGAAACTAGACGCGTTGGTAGTCCTAGAGCCTGTGCAAGAACGTCTAATCCGATATCTAAATTGCCCAGATGGGAGATTGAAGTCAATCCTAGAAAAAAAAAAAAAATCAAAATTATTGTCAAGAAGTGCAAGCTCCAGGCATGCATCAAAAGAGGCTGGGATGGCAACTTTTTTTTTTTTTCCCGTACAACAGCTTATCAAATTAAAGGTGGTCACAAGCCCTTGAAATTAAAGGCCTCGCTTTATATTATTTACGATGATAACAACTGTAAGTTCTAGCACTGATTTGGTGTAGAAATATGTCCATGTCTTTAGAGATTAATGTCTTAGAAGATATTACCTGGTAATTTTCTCCAGGAGATGGTTCCGTTGGAATAGCACTGAGGAAGTGGAGACATTGAATCGTCCAGGAGACCGATTCGACCTGTACAGACATTACCCACACAAGCATTCACAGATAAACTTGATGATATCTTGCCATCAGAAAGTTCCAACTTGAATCTATAAAGCAATACATTATATTCAGGTGGTTTTATTATAATACACATTTTGCAGTTTTGTAGATTGATTTTCACAAAGCAATGTCTGAATAAAACATTTTGGCAAAGAAAAGAAAAGAAATAATCCTACATGAGCGATGCAAAGTTTCCGATGGTGACCTCCTTATCGACACCAATGTCAAACTGTGACAATGATTTACTGTACTTCCAGTTACCAAACTGTAACTTCAGCTGACCAAGGCAGGGGTCAACCAACATTGAGGCACTGAAGGTGTGATTGAGTGGACCGAGGTTCACATCAAGGCAGCACTTTATTCCAAAACAGGACTCCAGGATGCCACAGTGTGCCATTGAGTCGAGGTTGCCAGGAAGCTGCATGTCTGGACAATCTGAAACAGGAATAGCTCATATGTTTTTATAGTGCAATTTTGTACATTGCTGATAAAGAGAACAACAACAATAAAATTACTGTATTGACTATTTTCCTAACAGTAACCTCTGAACTGCCACTGTAATTGAGGAATTTTGCTTGGCTCAAAATCATCTTCCTTTGGTTAAGAACTAATTTGAAAGCTAGTTATAATGAGAAAATTACTTCGGTATGACTGGATCCTATATGGGTTTACACACGGATCACCGTTAATGAAGTCGGGGTCGATGCCTAGTTTGTTTAAGAGTAACTCAGTTGCTCCCTCGACGATTTGTCCGGACACAGTTTGTACAAAACCATCAACTGTAGACGAAGAAAAGAAATGTGTAAATTGTTAAGGTCTAAGAAACAATGCTGTATTAAAATGTGAGTTATTATTCCTCGGCTAAAAAGGGTGATTAATTTGAATAAAGCATCTTTCACCAACAATGCAAAGACTTCTATGGTAAACGAAATGTGATTTACTCAGTGCTTGTAAATGAGAGAATGTCTATTCCAGCTTGTTGGTTAATGATTGTTTGACAGTGCAAGGTTCATAAATGACATACAATATCCCACTACAGCAAACAAACGCTCTATTTTGAGGTGTTGTCACGAAATAAACTTAAATTGTCATATTGTAAGTGACTTTTGAGTGAACTGAGTACAAACTAACCTGAGAAGGTATAATTGCTGAAATCTTGATTGCAAACAGGGATTGGTATGGTCTGCACAATATCGATATCGGTACAAAGTTCATCGATGCAGTATTCTAGAGTCAGGTCTACTTGAAACTCCCTAGACTCATCGAGTTTGTTGATGTAATATCTATAAGGGAAGTGACAATACGTTGTATAGTTAGAATAACATTAATCAAGAATAAAAAAATAAAAAAATAATAATATTGGTATTTACTATCCTGTGTTTGTCCATTTATTTATGTCAGAGACACAATATCAGTAATTAAAACCAGCTTGACATTGTTTCTTTAAGAAACGTCTTTGGGGAACTTGATTGGATGCAGAATCTGTACTAAATGGTATACGAATTTATGTTTAAAGTGTATGTAAAAGTAATGCAATGCAACATTTTAACTTTTAAGGGAGTTGTTGAAACTTACCTAAGATTCATTCCAGAAGCAACTGAAACCATTGTCTCTTCACCTATTATAAAAAGAAAGTCACATGAATAAAACAAAGTAAAAAAACATTTTGTAACACATGACACCTTTTGAAAGCACGGTTTCCTTTAAAAGTACATTGGAGATCGAAAGCACAGAGTAATAATTATTTAGAAGCAATAAATATTAGAATTGGAAATGTTAATACAAAATCTGAACTAAGGCGATACTTTCATTGTCTTACCCCACTCATATGTAAAGACTGATCCATGTAACATCCAAGTCTCCAGACCTAATGTAAAGGTGAGGTCACAGGGGTCAAACTTAAACCACGCCGTGGCGGAGACATCAGCTATCTTCAGATCCAAATCGAGGCAACATCGAAGCTCTGTGCAGAATTCTCCCACGATAGAGCAGTTGCCCAGGATACCAGTTGCACTAGAACAAACATCTTTGGGGAATAGAACATCATATGGAGAAATTTACAAAAACGTTATAATATTTTGGGTTTAACAAAGAATAATCGACTGTAGCGGGACTTGAACATGCGACCTCCGGATTAGTGCACTGACGCTCTATCAACTGAGCTATCTAGCCCTATTTTGGCGGTTTCCCCAAGTTGTCAACATCTTTGTTCGGGGAGGGTTCCAATCAGAAGCCATTCGACCTGTAACTTCCGTTCAGCCAGTGATCACACACAAGTTTACGAAAGTAATTTTTTCTATATTCAATCCAAAAAGAAATATACTTACCGAGTCTGTTTCCTTTGTGGTTTATTACTATAACACTGTATCATTAGAACTTACAGTTCCGTGGAAGTGCAAAAGAATGCACCAGTTTCTATACTAAAAGTGTATCAACAATGTACGTTAATCCTTGACGTACCTTGTCTATGATTAGAGCATGCCTTCCCTGATAGGAAGCTGCCTAGATTCAGGTGTCGGATTGCTGCATCGATAGCAAATTGTCCAATATTGGCCCCAAGATATCCAAGAAATCCTGAAACTGTACCATCTCCTGAATAGAAAGACATTAGCATTGGAACTTGAATTTTCATGATCGAAAATGTATACGATAACCAGGTGGAGATTAAATACAATAAACAAAGTAGTACACAGTTCAGTACCACATTGTTTATAGCCAATGTGTTTATCAATGCTCTGACACAAATTAACCCTGCGTGACACCATCAACAAAATTCACACTCGGACAGCATCATTGACCTATTGAGTAACAGTTAGATTTTAGCGTGTATCAAATACATTTTTTGTTGAGAACCAAATCACCTTTAAATTGCCCAAAGCATTTGGTATAGACCCTTCTGACTAAATAAAACAAGTTCAAGCAGAAATTATTTGTAGACTTTTTACAACCTTCTTTGAAACCATAACAATATGAACACGCTTACAATAATAATGACAGTTTTCAACAGTCAGTTTTAAATAGCGTGTAATGCACGGAGCTCCATGATCTGACTTATCATTGCAACACCAACTCACTCAATCCATCAAAATAAACAATCAGGTCACTGCTTACAGCCATTGTACAAGCATACAGAAGAAGCCATGTGGAAACCATATGGTTGATTTCACCAAGTAGTGGCTATTAACTTCGAGGTCAGGTCACTGCTGTACATTTATCATGGGAATTCCAGGAGAGCTGGTCATTGATGGATTTTGTTATTGAACAAAAAACCCTGATGGTACTAAGACAACTTGCATGCTATTTGGCTAGGTGTAGTTGTGGAACTTGGAATTTTTTAGATTTTAAAAAAATTAATTGGCGGAGTAGCGATTTTTTAATTAAAAACTGACGCTGAATATATGTCCACGATGGCATCATGCAAGGTTAAACGATAACCACGTACCAGGAAGAGTAAATGCATCTTCAGTGTTGCACAGCGGTATTGGAAGACGACTTCCTTCAAACACAGTCACAGTGTTACATGCTCCATCCAAACAGAAGACCAGCTGTAAATTTAACCCTAACTGCTTGTCTAAAGTTATCTTATCCACACGCCACCTATGATAAAGAAGAAGATATGGATTATAAAGAACAAAAATAAATCCAGTCTAAAAAAAATGGCGGCATTGGCTTTTGATACCATTTTAATTTCATGCCAATATCGATCTAGATCCAAGGGTCGACCCTAGTTTTAAAACAAAATGTCATTCCTAGTACCATCGTATTTGAGTTTACAAAGGTGTGGTGACAAATACCTCACAGTCAGCACGCTGTTAACAACTTCCTCCATGTAGTCACCCAAAAGATAGTGGAATAAGGTGATGCTATGCTCCCAGTTCTCAAAGCCGATGGACAGGTTGAAGTTGCAGGGTTCCAAGATGAGCCATGCATTGACTGTACGTGTCACGATCTTGAAGTCCATCTCAAGACAGCATTTAATGCCAAGACAGGAGTCAGTGAGGGAACAGGAGAGGAAATCAGGAAGCTGTTGGAGGTCGACACCTGGACAACCTTCAAAATGAAAGCTAAGTATTAGTCTTAGGTAGCCTTTATTGTCACAATGAGGAGGATGTTGACTGAAATTGTTTACCTTTCCAACCAAATTGAAAACTTTACAAATTCATCTGCGAATTCTCTATAACAACCCATGAACATGTTCTAAAACACTTACTGCTTTTTAGGGTGCCTGGGATTCCTCTATCACACTGTTCGCTCTGGAGATATTGCTAATACAAGTAAAACAAGAAATTGTTCAATTGGTTATTATTTAATGTTTTAATCCCCATTTGGTAGGCAACAACTTCTTGAGGCTGCGCCTCAAATTGTAGGGGCTCATGAACAAAAGTTTGGATTTACGACAACTTGTTAAATTTATTAAAACATTGAATTTGTTCAGCTTTCACGAGTAATAAATAACAATTTCACTTAACAGATTTCCAACGTCAAAATGGAGGGGGTGAATTCGAAATGCATCTGACGTTAATGTGATCAGGACACAGCAGTGCTGTATTGAAGATTAGAGCAAGAACTTTCTTTGCTTTTTTCTTCCACCAATTTACATCATGGAATTGGGAGAAGTCACTCTCAAACGAGATGAACTTAGATAAGTATTCTTACATTCAATCCATATTTCTCCAGAACTAGGTCAATTGCTGAATCTCCGATACGACCTCCGAGTTCCCTGATAAACCCAGCTACCGTACCATCGCCTGGCAGGGTGAATGTAACAGCGTTGGTATTGCAGATGGGTATTGGGACCCAGACATGATCCAGGATGGATGTTGTCACGCATGTGTTGTCAATGCACAGTTCAACATCGAGTGCAACAGAAATTACCTTCTTCTCCGTCAGCTTATCAACTGAATAGCTACAAATCAAAATAACACATACACTTAATGATGGTAACTAAGTGTCATGAGAAGTATTTAATGACACTGAAAGTTCCTTACTTTGCAATTAATTAAAATCATAATAGTGACAGGCTCTTGTATGAAATCTCAAAATGTCATAGCCCACCTTAACGTCACATCATCACCGATTGTTACTTTTTTCACCTGCCCCCAAGTGTAACTGAACAGAGTAAAGTTACGCTCCCAGTTTTCAAACTCCACATGAAGCTGGAAGTTACAGGGGTCCACTTTGATACTAGCATGTAACATGAGTGTGGTGATGACGAAGTTCAGATTGACACAGCATTGGATGCCAAGGCAATGACCATCGATTGAACACTGGATGGTGTTTGCCACGGTGGGGAGGGAGATCATTGGGCATTCTGAAATTGAAGGGAGGGCATAGAAAATAAGGAAACAAACAATTTTGTTCAAGAAGGGAATCTGAAAAAGCAAAAACAAACAGTTTTGATTGTTTGTTTGTAAACTGAACCAAGGTAAACTTAACGATAGAAAATACAAAACAATACTTCACTTGTATCCGTTGCCACATCTGCTGGTAATTCACACGATCTCCCCCTTACAACATCCTGGAAAAAACAAATGAAAAACCCTGCATTTGAAAAAAAAAACTCATAAAAGCAGCACAAACTACCTTTGAGTAGTCACTGACAGTTTGCTTTCGTCTTTGCCGTTTTTTCATCTTAGATGGTTTTAAGTTTGATTTGATGACATGGTGAAAAAAGATTCTGTCTTAACTTACTTGTAAATTCAATTTTCTCAAAACCAAGTCAATTGCAGATTGTCCCACAGTGTCTCCAAGCTCCTCCAGGAATCCCCGTACAGAGCCGTCACCAGGTAGAGCCAAGGAGAAGTTGCTGTTACAAATGGGAATGGGGACTCTCTTTTCCTCCATGAGGGGGAAATCCGTAGTCTCGTCGTCAACTTTGAGAGAGATTGCGAGATCAATCTCGTACTCCTTTGAAGCATCCAGTTTGTCAATGGAAAATCTTATATCAGAGGAGTATTGAGTAAACATGAGTGAGCATCTATCATACATCGTTTCTTGAAGGAAATACAAATTAAAGCAAACTGTTTTTGTAAGCACGCCGCCAACATAAGTAACTATCAAATATTATAACATCCCTTACAAAAATGCTGCCTTTTCATTGGTTTAGAGCGCGTCACATGATATGTCTTAGTTTTACTAGAAACCCGGTGGCCGTATGATAGTCGTTTGACATGCAATAATCAAAAGACTATTACATGGCGCGCGCGTTACCCAGACGTCTTTTTTACCCACCTCGAACCCAATCAGTTGTGCATCTGTGTATCTGAAATGCGCGTACGTACGTTACGTGTACGAGGATGATAAATAGTCTGTTGGGGTGTTATAAAACAAATATTGACTGCTTTTACTCGTGCTATGTATAAAACTCCGACTCCCTCGGTGATCCCCGGACCGTTCCAATTCCCCTCGGCTGCGCCTCGGGAAAATAGAACGCTCCGGGGATCACCTTGGGAGTCGCAGTTTTAACCATAGCACTCGAAGCAGTCAATATTTGTATACTAGTATCCGCACTTTGTGTGACCAAACATACTTCCAACAACAAACATGTGAAAGTATAATCTCAATCGGTCATCGGAGTCGCGAACAAATATGGAAAACCCCATTGCTTTTTGTTCACTAATTTACTCATTTCTAAAAAACTAGCAGTATATTTTCAAAATCACCATTATTTCCTTGAGAAGATATTTGATACACTCGTATTAACAAACTTACTCGACACTTATCGCTTGTCCGATAGAGAATGTTTCCATTTTTCCCCACTCATGCGAAAACAACGACATGTTGAAGTACCACATTCCAACTCCAACAGAGATTTTGTAGTCACAAGGGTCGATTTCAAGCCAAGCTTTAGAGCTGAGCTGGGTAACTTTTAGGTCCAAATTGAGACAGCAGTGCAAGCTTGTGCAGTGGCTGTTTATACGGCAGGAAAACGTGGGTAGGCCTGTTGAAAATTGAACTTGACACCCTATTGATTTAGAGAAGTAGAACAGAGTATCATTGCTTCATTGACAAGGATGGCTCAAAATCTTGGTTAAGATTTTGTCCTAAAGGGTTCCGGGATTTAACAGGCCATAGTTGTTCATTTTAGGATCAAACATTAAAACTTACCTTCATCAATAACTGCTGGAGGAAGACTACACGAATCCCTTGATAAGAAATTCTATAAAAAGAAAAGAGTTTTATTAAAAATGTTTTTTTTCTGTGCAGTTGTAATGTTGGCCGTTGAAATCTAAAGAGTAAAATGTTTTGTATTTTAAATGTCTCTTGGCCCTTTACAAAGTTCTGGTTGTAGACACTGGTTATAGTCACCTTCAGCCCCAGACTGTCAAGCACCAAATCTACAGCTGCATCAGTTATGACGCCTGCCAAGGTGTCCAGGTACCCAGCGATTGAACCATCACCTGGCAGGGAGAAGGTAGCATTTGGGTTACAGATCGGGATCGGCACATGGGCTCGCTGTAACAAGTTGACCGGTGTGCAGGTACCATCTATGCACAGGGACACCAAGAGATCGATCAGTAATTCCTTCTGCGCAGACAACTTGTCAACTGTGAACCTGGTCACGAGGAAAAGAAACAAAGATGTCAAAGTGTGAGAGCAAATTTCGAAAGGTTGACCGATCTTCCAGATTTTAGACAGTCGGCTTCTGGCAGGGCAGTCTTCACTCAGAGTCCTCCGCAAGGTTATTTTATCGAAAAAGTTTCCACATTATGATGAATATTATCAGTTTCTGTTTCCAAGGATCTATACACACGATTATTTACAAGTTTATAAGGTGTCTTATATTTTTAATGGCAGATATAATTTTGACGGTTTTTACAACGAATTTTATTTGAACTCGTAAGGGGGGAGTTTTTCCTCTATATAAAATTTGTGTTTCAAGTACTGTGTAAGCATCAATTTTGTGGATGTGGTCTTTGATAATTATAAGTTATCCGTTTTATGAATTCTAATACAACTCAAATTAGGTAGTGTTGACTTACACTATATGGACAGCATCACTGATGTCCACTGTTTTTTCCACACCCCAGTCATACTCAAAGAGAGTCAAGTTTTTAGACCAAGAGCCAAAACCAACAGACAGCTTGAATTCACAAGGGTCAAGAACGGCAAAAGCTGTGGTAGATAGTCGAGTGAAGACGAGGTCCAAGGAAGCACAACAATGGATACCAAGACACTGGTCGTCTACAGTGCAGGTCAGTACGTTCGTTGAAGGTGGTTTGTTCATAAGTGGGCATTCTGTTTGATTGAACATTAAACAGTTTATTAGAAGGAATAGTTTGTATATCTGAAGAAAATATTGTAATGTTTTCTTTACACAAACTTGCAATAATAGCGAATTAAACATTAAGGCTACTGATAGGCCTACATACATGCAGGTCCACTTACAAAAACAAAGAAAACATTGTATAAATTAAATCATACCATTTAATATATCAAAGTTATGAAGGAAATACAACAAGTTAATTTAAGAACAGATCTCTCGGCATGTTTGAAATGATGGCTTAGAAAACTCATGATGAACAGATACAAATCTATGCAATTTCCTGATAAAGAAGAAAAATAACCTACTGTTCTCTGCTGGAGCAAGTATCGTCAGGTCACAGTGCTGATTACTGGCAAATTCCTGAAGAATAAACAGATTTGTCAAACCAAAACGAAGAATATTCGTGAGAATGTCCGGATTATATAGATACGCTGTTAAAGAATGGTCTAGAGTTAGTTTAATTTACTAACCTCAATTCCAAGTTTACGTAGACCAGCCTGGATCGCTAAATCGCCGATGTTGCCACCGAGGTCCCTTGCTAGTGCTGCAAAGCTTCCATCACCAGGAAGCTCAAAGGAGGCATTGGGATTACAGAATGGAATGGGGATGATTGCATCATTGAGGATCGGGGTTGGGTTGCATTCACCGTCCAGGCAGAAGGTCATCTCCAAATCGATCTTGAAGGATTCCTCGACCTTGTCAATGGTTAGACTGTGAGGAATTTGAAGACGTTCGTTTAAACGAATATAAAGTTTTATTCAAAATGAAGTGAAAACTGCTTATCCTTTGCAGTGCCATGAACAACCATATTTATCTTAATTCAATTTAACCACTTTTTTTTAATTATAGTGTCCATATAACTACACTTGAGAGAAAATACGGTAACATTATGTCCTTCACTCTAACAAATTCCACTTGTAATAAAATGAAGACTAATTTTGGGATGAACAAAGAAACCAGACTAGAGAGGGACTTTAACTTGCGCCCTCCGTATTAACGTGCCGGTACTCTACCAACCGAGCTATCTTTATCCTATTTTGTTCGGGGTGCCAGTCAGAAGCCATTCAATCTGCAAATGCCGTATAACCAGAGATTAAATAACAATGGAAATTGACTGGGCAGAGTTTTAAATAGAGACTAATGTATGAAATATGAACGCACAATAAGGTACGATACCTTTGATATTTCTTCACCGATTACCTTAATGACATGGCATTGCCAATGGTGACCTCTTCCTTTTGACCCCACTGATATGACAGAATTTGTAGTTCTTTACTCCAGCTTCCAAATCCCAGTGACAATTGATAGTTACAAGGATCAAAGATGAAGGAGACATTGGTGCTGATTGGGGTGAGTCCTGGGATTGGAAGCTCCAAACAGCAATCGAACCCCAGACACTTCTCTGGAAGAGTGCAGATGAGGTTTCTTGGTAGATGTGGGAGTCTAACATATCTAGGACAAGCTGCAGAAAGGTAATAGATGTGATGAGGTTAGGTAAGTGATCATTGTTAGAAGATATCACTCATTGGCCACTTTCGGTGTGAGTTTCTCTCAAAAAACAAACCATGTGAAAATAATCAAAAGATCTGCTGTTATTCTAGTTTAAAAAAAAACCAGCCGTGAAGCCAATGCGACAAGAAATATTGATTCACAAGACAGATTTATAAAAATTGGTGTGCACTTTGTCCACATTACATCAAACAACAACATTACAGTAGTTTGCCGTCTCAGCAGAACATTTTTCTCTGATTTTGAATCCTTTTCCTGACATAAACCTTTGTACTCGGGTCCCCATTTTCACCTCCACATTAACCTACCTCTATGCCATCCATTCTGTGTGACCTGCGGTCGGACACAAGGCTCTTGACTGATGAATTTCTACAAAAGACACACCATCAATTACGTAAATTAAATGGTTGAAACTTATCTAAAATAAAATTTAAGAATTAACTAATAGGAGGATGGAGAGGAGGGCTGAAACTTATAAGAAAACACGGCAAGGGAAAAGGAGAAGGCAAGGTGCAGCAAACGTACTTTGCATTCTTAAAATCATTCTAACAGTTACATAAATTAGAGGTTATAAAACCTTGTTTATTTTCTAAAATGTCCCCTTCTACTTTTCAGTTTGGTTTTAGTTTGGAATTTACTCACTGACAATCCAAGAGCAGTAAGTACCGCCTCGATAGTTGACTCAGCGGCATTCTGTCCCACCATCTGCAGGAAGCCTGACACAGTCCCATCACCTGTGTAATACAGTTTAGAGTTGATTTCTCTGATTGTATCGTAAAACCCAGGACTAATGTAGAGCTGCTTATAAGCACTGACAAAATGATCTTAAGATGGAAAAAAGTGTCTTTGCTCAGCAAATGAATTCAATGATGAAACATCCTCATCTGATCTAAGAAATTGAGATATTCATGTTCTTAGCGCAAAGAGATTTAGAACACAACAACAACAATTGTAAAAAAAAACCTGTTTGTGTAAACAAACTTGTTGTTTTCGGTTAATGTTGTGTTTCTGATTTCCTCTTTTTGTATAACAATTGGAAATATCAACAATGCTTGAGCGTAATGTGAAAAACCACCTCACCTTGTCCCTCCAGGTTTAAAGGGGGCTGTGTCATGATCAAATCACGCCTGTGGATGTACATGGAATTATAAACTCTCACCAAATTACTGCACGCGCACACGCTCTCCTTATAATTATACGATACAGAGAGGGCGCGCACGTGCAGAAACTGGGTGAGAATTCATAATTTAATGTACAGCCACAGGCCTGCTTTGATCATGACGACCAAGCCCCTTTGACCTGTCGTACAAGCTGAAACATAATCTAATGTCATTGTTCCGTGCCAACGTTAGAGTCGTCCCAACTATAGTTGGGACCAGTCTGATGTTTATCACAAATTTTCACAAACTCTACAGAAACCTCGGCATCTCTCATGTGTAATTATTACATACCTGGAAGGGCAAATGTTGCGTTCTCGTTGCATAATGGAATTGGTACCAGTGTTCCTTTCAAGATGTCAATAGAGGGCGCAGTATCGCAATCAGAATCGGAAAGACAAAGAGACAGCGACAGGTCCAAGACAAATACCTTGTCTTCAGTCAACTTGTTGATGGTGTAGATCAGGGTTAAGGCCTTGCCGATCTTTAGTTCCTCTTGGGTGCCTGGTAATAAGAAACGGAAAATATACTTTTTTCCCAACCCAATCAACTAAGTTTCGAGATGGCATTTATATGGGACAACTTTATCAATGAAAAACCACGTTCTCAGAACTACCAGTTGGAATACCTAGGTCCAATACCAACTATGTTTTTTCTTCTTCTAATAACCCTATGCAGGGTCAATTGTGTTTTTTTTTTTCGTTGTGGTTTTCCTGATCCTTCTAACCTTGTCAAAACTGAAGTCTGTATGCACCGCAATCAACTTTTTACAATTCCTGCTGAAGAAAAACACTGATCTGTCTTCAATAACATTTACAAAAATACTCACCCCAGTGGTAGTCAAAGATGGTGAAGGTTATCGACCACTTTCCAAAGCCCATGGATAAAGTAAACTCGCATGGATCAAGTACCAGCCACACATTACTTGATAACACGGTAATTTGAAGATCAAGATCAACACAGCAACGCACACCGAGGCAGCGATCGTAAAGGTCACAGGTCAATGTGCTAGGAAGACGAGGGAGACTAACTTCAGTGCACACTAGAGAAACAAAACAGGAAAACAAGTTTTAAAAACCAAAACAAAATATTAAACATCTATTTTTCTGAGAGGGTTTCAATATGTTGTATTATTTCCAACTACAAAAGAAAACTGCGAAATAACTCATGAAATAGAGGAAAACCAGCCAAAAATTATAATAAAAAATAATAATAATTGAAGTAAATTAATTTTTAGTAAATGTAGAAAGCTTGTACATTGTGTTTTAGTCTTGCAATGGACAACTTGATTGTTTGTTCATACCATCATGAGTTGTGGAGACACAGGGTCCATCGTTAATCTTATCTCTTAGACCAATAAACTCTAGAAGAATGTTGATGGCTTGCTGACCGGCATTTCGACCAACGTGACTAATAAAATCAGTCAAGCTATTCCTCCCTGTGTATAAAAAGAAACATGAAAAATTGTAGGCTCAATATCAATTTTGGAAGGAAAACTTGTGGGACATTGTTCACCTTATTTCATTTTTGACTGGTCTTGATAATCTATTAAAACATTTCTTCCTGATTTTATTTTATAAATTTTTTTTCGGAACAAATTGCATCACCCATAATCATTCTTAGTATTTGATATTGATTTTATTGTTCCATATGTGTTTAAAACAATCTGTGTTAATTTCTTGAGCTATAATGTAAAACTGTTATAATGAGGGAACCCACACCAATAATGTCACGATCAAAGTTCTATTTATACCTGGCAGATAAAATCAGTCAGGCTATTCCCTCCTTTGTATCAGAAGAAACATAATAGTAAATAATTTATAAAGCACCGTACAATTTAAATCTGATAAATTTGTCAATGTGGGCTCAATATCACTTTAGGAAGGAAAGCTTATGAACATTTTTCAATTATCTATTTTTGACTAGTCTGGTTATTCTATTATAAAAATGTCCACCCGTCTTTTATTGACATTATTTTTCTTTTAATCATCCTTATGATGTATGTGGATTTTACAGTTTCATTATTTTTTTTACACTTTATAATTTGTTTAACTCCTTAAGAAATAATCTGAAACTGTTATAAGGAGGGAATCACGATCAAAGTTCCATTTATACCTGGCAGAGAAAGTGAAAAGTTGGAGTTGCAGAATGGAATCGGCATCATGTAGTCCTGAATGATGTCAATGTCAAAGATACACTCATCCCCGTTTTGGGGGCAAACCGATGCTCCGAAGTCAATCTGGAACTGTTTCTCATCATCCAGTTTATCGATCGTGTAACTCAGTGTAAATGGTCCGATCTTCTGTTGCTTCACATTGCCTTAAAGCAAACATAACACAATATCACTTTAGATTAACACCTTATCCAATGATAAACTTTGAAAAATTCATTCTCTGATGGCTCGACCTCTTGGTGGCTCACTTTGTTTGCCTCTGGCATGACAGCTTAAAGGTATCGTACACGTTTGGTAATGACTCAAAACAAATATTTTAGCATAAAAACTTACTTGGTAACAAGCAACGGAGAGCTGTTGTTAGTATAAAACATTGTAGGAAACGACTCCCTCTGAAGTAACGTAGTTTTTGAGAAAGAGGTAATTTCTCACTATAAATAATAAAAACTTCTTGCAAGAAGTTGTTATTCCTATCTGAAAGCAGACAAATTTGTACAACAAGGGTGTTTTTTCATCATTTTCTTGCAACTTCAATGACCAATTGAGCCCAAATTTTCACAGGCTTGTTATTTAATGCATACGTTGGGATACACCAAGTGAGAACACTGGCTTTTTCCAAACGTGTTCAGTGCCTTTATATAACCTAAGAATAACGCTATGCTAAGACCCGGTGTGCAAGTTTACAAACACAGTAATTTATGATATCCTTTTCAATAAAACACCAATGCTCTTCTTAATGAAAAATAATGGCTATATTTATTGTTTGTTCCTACTCTAAACATTTCCTCCAAGCTGTTTACTCCATACTTTTTAAAACACTCACCCCACTCATAACTCAACAACAACTTCGTGTACCGCAAATGCTGAAAGGCAATTGTAATCGTGAAATCACAAGCATCGACTTCAATGAATGCTTCGAAAGAACGGCGGAACTTAAACCTTTTGATGTTCAGTTCAAGACAACAGTCAATACGGAGGCAGTTCTCACTGAGTGAGCAGTAAGCAATCTTGGCAACCTCCTTGGAGAATGCTGGTAATGTAAATGTTCCGCAACCTGCATGGAGATGAAATTAAATGAAAAACAAATGAGTCTTGAATTTAGTCATCAGCGACTACTACCATCTGACCTACTCACTTAACTAAGTTCTCGAATGTTTTAAAGTCATTATCAAAAAGAGTTATTTACCCTCTTGTAAAAGGCTGCACTTTTTTCAAACTTACTTCTTTCATTCTCAGAGAGCCTAATTTCTTTATCATGTCTACTTCCTGTTGTTGGAAGATCCCTGTCTACGAGTGCACCGATGAGCCGAGAGTCGCTTAAACTGGCTGGTGTCGGACAAGGCTCTTTTCCATCCAGAAGCTCCTGTTTTTAAAAGTGGGAGATGAGAGATGCAACCAATGTTTGTCATTCAAACTTTGTAAGTTTCGTGTTTTGCATTGATACATTCTTTAACATCAGTGTAGATAGTTGCGTATATTAAAGTCACTTAAAACAATGATACCTACTTTGTCAATGCCAAGCTCCTCCAGGACATACTCAATCGATGCATCTATCCCTGCCTGAAGAAGTTCCTCTCCTGTCTCTTTGATCAACATCTTCAGCCTGTCACGGCTGAAATACTCCTCGATGTCAACTAATAGAGAATTAAGAAAATTAACAGTTTCAACAATGGTGTTTTAGGCCTATCAATAGTTAACCCTTCCATGCGCCCGGGGAAAAGGTTTATCAAAACGCGTTAGCTCTGGCAGTAGTTCGCAACCATCAAGGAAATCTTATAGCCTTGGCTAATGAAGCTATTTCCATCTCTAGTCCAGCCCAACACCTTCCAGAGGGTCTAGGTATGATTTTGGCAAAAATAAAAAAGAAAAAAAATTAGTGTAATTTTTTGGCTAATTAATTCTAATTAACCTCTTTTGCACTTTTCTGGCACTTTTGGGGAAAAAAAAAAAAAAAAAAAAAAAACCCAAAATGTTTTATTCCCACCACCCCAGTACCATGTCTATAGGCTGTCTGTACACCCAATGCTCCATCACTGGTACACTCTGCCTGCTTTGCTAAAAATAGCATTGACATCATTGCCTTCCAAAACACACCACCAAATAGTCCAATGTTGGGGACAGCTGTTCCCATAGTGACTTGTTCGAGGGTTATATAGCTCCGCCCCCTAATCCTTCCATCCAACCCCCTAACAAACAAAAATCAATGAATAGATGTGTCCACATGTACTATCAACCACTGCCACTCAAAGATAACAGGCGCATTGAAAGCTATTAGGCTTAGATAAGCCATGAGTCATCAAGGTCATAGCCCCAGGGCTAAGATTGCTTGTGTAAACAAAGCATATGAAGCACGGGCGTGTACGCCAGCCACCACATCTGGAATTTATCAGTCATCTGAACCGGGTGACCCAGGCCATTCAACTTTGGCAGTGTGTTTCTCAAAGGTATGAAGTAGGATTACATGGAAGCCTGATTTTTTAAAATTTGTATTAGTAAAGTTATGCATAATTATGCAAATACTGGCAGTTGCCAACAGTACAGCTGTCTCGTGGGAGTTAAGCACCGAGTTGGTATTGGATGGATAGTTGCATCGGATAAAGCATTTAGGAAAACAACGGGGGAAGAAAGTCAATTCTGGGTAACACGCACGAGGGAGGAAGGGAGGGGGGTCATCTTCGTGAAGAGATGCAAGATGAGCTCAGAAAGTATAAAATCAATCTCTAAGGGGTAAGTTTATACTATTTTGCAAAAATTTCTTACAACTATTCGTTCATTCAGCACCAATTTGACAAATGGGTTGACACCACTAAAACATCAGTCCGAGAGAATAAATAATGTTTGAAGCAGAATTACATGTGACCTACTATCTGGCCAAGTGAATGTCCCATCAGGATTGCAGATGGGTAGTGGTACAGCCGAATCTTGGAGCACATCGATGAATTCCAGGCAATCCGAGCCCCCACTCTCTGGGCAGAAACCCACGCTCATGCTGACAAGAAGTTGAGTTGATGTCTTTTCAATACCAAACCTTAAATTGATTATAAAATAGAAAATTACTTGTGCTGTAACTGAACAATATCCAAGCATTGAAGATCATCTTGTATTAATGCATAGCATCACACGTGTTGCGGGTTGGTTAAGTTTACGCTAGAGGGCGCTAGACTTCACCCCGGAAGTCGGGATCACAAGCACCAGAATCAGTCTATTGCAGATTTAGGTCGTCATATTTGTCAAGTTTTATAGAACCCTGGATCCCAAACCAGCGGTAAGAGGACTTGCTAGGTTTTACTAGTTTATCGTTATTAGACATTTGCTAATGTTGTTGATTTTGGAGGTTTATCTGGGGTATGTTTGTTACGGGATAGTATCCTATTTTGGTTATTAATCTAGTTTATGCTATCGTTGCAGTATATTCACGTAGTGTCAGTTTAGTTGGACTCGGGCATTTATACTTTCTCTATACCCAGTTTATTCTAGCTATTTTGACAATGTTTATTGGTAATGTGGTGTTACTTGAGTTATATTTTCTAGCCAGCCGTGCTTTTAAATGTATTTATAGGGTCAGTTGGTAGTTGTTATAAGTGTTGTAGGCAACAGCGCCCTCTCGGGGTTAGTTTACATTTTCCCTTTTTAGGGTTTTGTTATGCTTATTTGTTTATAAGGTTGTTCACAGTTACTGTTTACTTGTTTTTCTGTGTTTGATCATATAGTTGACGTGGCATCAGGCAGCTGATAGTGGCAATAAAGAGCAGTTGTATGTTGGTACAAAGAATAAGACAAATAAACGTAGTTTCATTCAAACCGACGTTACAACACGCATTAGATGAACATATAGTTAGGTTCACTACCAAATGATTCAGTATACAGTTCAAATCCCTCATCAAACGTGTGCATCATTCCTTTTTCAGAAGACGACCAAGGGTCGATTTCACGAAGCAATAAGATTCATCTTATGATGAGTTGTCAGTATTACCATAGTGATTTGTATTATGACACAAAACTTTGCCCAGCAGCTAACATTGACCTACACTTAAGATAATTCTTAGCTCTTTGTAAAATCGAGCCCAGAGCACAATGGTCGAAACGTCTATAAGTAACAATCCGCTTTTTTTTCAAAGCAATCATTACTTTAAAAGAGATTTTAAGAGTCACCGCAACCTTACTTTAACAATCACCACCACCATGCATAGCTTGTTCTTACTTATGCTAAATTATTAAACATAATTAATTACGGGAAAACAATCTTACCTGAGATGAAGTTTCATGTCATCAACAAAGGGTACGTCAAAGGGTATTGGTACTTCCCATTGTTTACCTGAGAGTTCAATACAAAAAACTAAATTGAAGACTGCCGAGAATGTGTTATAGTGGGACTTGATATCTCCGGAGTTGCAGTCACAATTTCAGAAAACCATAAAATTCACCTTACATATAGGCCTTAGTTTCTATGACCGTCGTCCTAGAGAGCAACTTTCAAATCTTTGACCATAATGCAACGGACTGCCAACGGGTCCTTGTTGTTCTGCAGCCAAACGCAGACAGAAAACAAACGAACTCAAATTCCGTTCAATATGAAACACACTGATTTATCCATTCTCCAAGAACAACAACTTATTCAATGCTCACTCACTGAACTCAGCATTTGGTCTCTCTAACTCTAACACAACTAAATCATGCACAACACATTGCTAGAAAATGGCGCCAAAGCAACGCATTCTGTCAGCGCACCTGGATAATCTCTTATCTTTACACAATTTGTAATACATTGTAATACATTAACAAATGCGCGCGACAATTCGTCCAATCACTGTTCAGTCCTTCCATGATCCGACGGGGCCACTCCAGTGCACCCGGCGGGGCTTTCCTCCTATACACAGAGCGTACATTTTGTGTTCGTTACAATAACAAACCGAGGCTAAGATGTCAAAATTCACAAGCTGAAGGTCACTGGATTGTAATTCACTGCTTGTTAAGAAATCCAACTAAGCTTGTTTTGACGCCAAGTTCTACCAGAAATGAGTCTATCTAGAAAGTGTAGACCTTATGCACTGATGTCATCAAGCCGCCATCCGCCACCTTAGAGGTAAACCGACGATGCAACATTGGAAACGCACAGGCTTGGTCAACGAACAACCTACTTTTGACCTCTTTGAGAGGGCGCCCTACTCAAATGACGTCAGGTGTATATTAAGGTTTATTACCCCCTACTTACCCCACTCTGCATCCAGTATATTAACAGTGTAGTTCCACGAGTTGACTCCAAGGATGAACTGAAACTCACAGGGATCAAATCGCATGAATGCCTTGAAAGCCAGAGACACCATATAGAGTTTAATGTTCATACAACATTCTACACCCAGGCAGCTCTCATCAATCTTACAGTAGACATTCTTAGGTAGGGAGACCTGAAGTAGCGGACAACCTATGGCGGGTTGAAAAGAGTGTTGTTATACTAAACGGCATACTTAGGTTTGTTTAAATATCCACGTTAACCATTCATAGATCTTGATATTTTTTTTCCATATACCCTTCTCCACTGTTCAGATTATTTTGAAGCCATACAAATTTGAAGAAAAATGTTTAAAACAAATATTTTTTTTCTTCATTTTTTGGATGTGATATAAAATTTGGTGCATTTTAAAACATCAGTTATGAGGTTAATACAATCGTTTAAATCTGAACGAAAATGGAGATCGAGTATTGGCTCGAGCGACTGACGCATATTATTCCCCAAGCCTATGTCGCCCTCCCATTCAGTGTTATGATCGAATTTGGCATCTGTAAAATTTTAACGAGGTCAGCATGAATATTTACGGTCGTCAGGTTGTTTGAATCGCTTGAGGAGCATCTTCCTGTCTCCTTGTGAGCTCAGACCTCGCTGTTGAAGCTCAATCCTTAAAGCATCGTTGGTCATAGACTCGGGCAGAACACACGGCTTGTCACTCACAAGTTTCTAATTAATGGAAACAAGGGTTTTATTAGAAACAATTACACAATTTGCACTTCGTTTTGATAATGGTGACAGTCCATGCAGCGGTGTTGACAGGACGTTGAATTGACATACAGGAGTCTTCATTCCAATAATAGAAGTGTAATTCTTTTTAGTTCATATTTGAAAGCAATTTCTTGTATTAGTCCCTCATCGACCTTATTTGGGTCAGATTTGTGTTTCTACTATGCAGTGTGCATTTCAAGTCACGCGCACGTAGTAAGACCAGCTTTATGACTTTAAGTGCATTTTTTTGTTCAAACGCAAACGATAATCAATAGATAAACATTTTGTTTTTGAAAGATGACGTTACATTTCGTGTTTTTATTGTACGTCATTCAACACTTTATAAGGGTGGATTATAAGAATCGGAAGATCTCAAATTCATTTTGTTTTCAGTTAAACTTACGACTATTGTCTTGACAACTTTAAGCAGTTCGTCTGCTGTATCCTCCAGTTGGAGCGTTCGGGCAAATGCTAGTATTGAGCTTATCTTCAGGTTCCGAAGAGTAAAGTTCTTGAAGGGTGACCCAGAGCCGAGTTTCGGTTGTGGGAGGCCGAGGGACTCCTGGGTTTCATCTCGACTACCTGACATTAGTGAACAATGAAATACAAATCCATTTTAACTGCTGACACGTCATTTACTATCCAACGAACAATTAATTCACATCGAAATGTGCGCAAATTTGAACTATGTCATTCATTCAAATTGTATTAATCAAGTGAGAACATTATTTACAAGTGTTTTAAGGGCAGGAAGCACATGAACTGGCAGCAGAGTTTGTTTTTTTCTTGCGGGTCTGCACTGATCACAGCTTCAAACTAATTTAAAACAAGATACAACAAACTATTGGTGTGGGTAAAACCAAATAAAAGTCTTTATTTCTAATGCAAATTTAACATATATTAAATTGTTGCAGTACCAGCTGCTAAAATAAAGGATTCGAACTGCCTCTACCTACCGGACAATCTCATTGGTCTAGTGTAATGACCTCTATCTAGAGTAGCAAAGGTTTTAGGCTGGAATTCCACCCGAGTAATTTGTCTGTGGATTTTTACAGGACTCGGGAAAGCAATGAGTATACAGTGTGTTTACACACATCATTGTTTAGGTAAAACCAAATAATATTCTTTATCACTAATCCAAATTTAACATATATTAATAAGATACAAAAGCTATGTTCAATTGTAATTTACTTTAAACCTTCATCAAGAAAAACAAATGTCTTACTCGGTGTATTTGCCTCTCTTAGAGCTGATTGTCGTGGGGGTGGTTGCTTGGCTAGGTTTGGCCTTTTTGTTGAGGTGGATGGAGATGCTGCCCGCCTTGGACTCGTGTCATTCATTTGACCCTTCTTATTGTTACGTCCAAGTAAAGATCCTTCCTTCACAGTTTCGCCCTGTATTTTGTTTTTTTGACGGAAAACAAAGTTGGTTTCATTTTATACACATAAATTACGAAGTTCAGCATTATGAAACCACTATGTTTTGTAACAATACGCTTTGTCTAGACAAATTTGATAATTGCCAAAAAAAAATTGTTGCGATTTTTGGGGTGAAAACAACCACTTGTTCGTAACATCATAAATAGTAAAAGGGTAGAATTGATTTTAATGAGATCCTTACCCTCCAAACTAGTTTGTAATCGTCACAGACTTGTATCCACTGCGGTATAGCCATAGGTCGTTTAGCCAGGTAGTTACTGGGATCAACGTATCCTTCTTTTGCAGCTAAGTCGGCATCAGTCGGGTCATCATTAAGGGCACTGTCTAGAATGGAGGCTAGACGGTCTGGTTTGGTTTTCTTCATTGATAGATGGATGTAGTTAGGTGGTGCACAAGCTGTGGCACTCCCCACTCTGCCAATTTCAGTGCCAGCTATAACCTGTTATAGGGAATTCAAAAAGGTAAGAGCAATCCAAGTTAAGGGGGACATAGATGTTAAAGTGACCGAAATTTTACAAAGATACAAATAATCAAAAGTTATACCAATTTAAACTACCGGATAAAAATGTTTTTTTCTTTCTTCTTGCTGTGCCCGAATTTGGGAGATCAGTTGCCCTTACCCCTGCGCAAGGGATCCGTACGTCTATTGTGGAACAACCAAAACATAAATAGAGCATGATAAAAAGGTCATAGATTTGATATTATACTCCCTTATGCATCGATCATGTCGAAATAAAACCTCACTCAAGCTCAATTCAACTGAGAAGGTACAGCAGTCACAGCCCTCGATGTCATGCCATCTTTGCAGCACACCGAGAATGAAAAATGCTAGCTCTTTGACGAAGAAAATTAAATATAAATAGCTTGGTACTTACATTCGTTGATTGCGTTTCCGATAATGTGTTGTTGGGTGTAATGTTATCAATGAATATCTTAATGTTGCGGAATGAACCACCTCTTGCTTTGAGGAGGACTTGGTTTGGCTTCCCCGGGCTCTTGAAGATCGCACCAGAAAAGGGCGCCACCAACTACAATTCACATAAAAATGACAAGAAGATTTAAAAGTTATAACATGCATTTGATTTTTTATATTTGAAAATCGAATTGTAATTATGTTTATCTCATACATAGTTTAGAAGAGAATAATTTTGAAATCACGCAGAAGAACATATTCTGGCCATAAATTCTGCCTGAATTCCGAGACCTATATATCCCAACGTTTTCGTTTAAAATGAAACTCTTTTGTTCACAATAAGAGTAGAGTTGTCATTTACTTTGGGCGTACCTGGCTACAGCAGTAACAGGTTGAATGGCTTTTGACCGAAACCCCAATTAAAATTATTGACAAACTAGGGAGAAGGCCAACATAGGGCTAGATAGTTCAGTCAGCAGAGCGTCGTCAGGTTAATCCGGACGTCGCAGGTTCAAATCCCGCTCTAGGCAAATGTTCTATATTCAACCCAAAGTTACTTTACATTTATAAGTGAAAACTTGACCAACCTTTGCTCCCTGAGGCATCTCCAGATCCACACCCTGATCCTCGTAGTGCCCAGCGGAGTCAGTTGGATAGAACCCACCCGAGGCGCACTCCCCGGACCCCGGTGAACGATACTTCCTCGGAAACTGCTCATGGGCTTTTGGACCAAATAGCTTCATTACAAGAGCTTGAGACTTCTGGTATCTAAAGAATCAAATTTGGTTAAAGACTCGATGTAAAAGTAATGTACGAGTTGAATTTAATAATTTAGTGTACCGACTAAATCAAAAGAAGCATAGGCTAAATATTTAAAAGAATACAAAACTACGTACCTTATTGCTGAAACCAAACTTTAATTTAATGAGTGTCCTAAAGAATTATTTGGAATTAAATGATTAATTGGGCTGGGACATACTAGTTTAAATTTGCCTCTCTTATTTGTTAGTCTTCACAAGGACAGTGACACGGCACAAACTTACGAATTTTTTAGCGTTTGATAGGCTTCCTTGATCGCCTTGATGGTGTCGAAGACGAGGTCATAGATCTCAAAGAATGGAGCCAAGAGATCCTTAATTGGTTCAATTGGTGCCATCAGATCCTCGAAGATTGACTCGATCTCTACCTGCACTCGTTTCCTCAGGGTGTGCTGAGGACATGCAATCAAATCAATTTTGAAGATTACAACGAATAATATTTCCGAAAAGAAACTGTTTTAACATCTCCTTTTATCACGTTGAGAACGAGGCACACCAATGTTCACCGCGTTATATTATTTGGAATTTATCTTACCGAGTCAAGGGCGCCCCCACTAAGCTTCTTGATGGGATCTTCAGCACTCTTAACCTCATCAACCCACACGTTAAGATCTCTCCGAATGTTGTTAAGGTGCCCGGTCAGTTCTTCCATCATGTCGCCAATGACTTTGGGTAGATCAAACCAATACGGTCTTTGACCTATTAAACGAAAAGGTCACAGCAAAAAAGTTCAGACAAAAGGAAAACACAATAATTTACAAACGCGACTGATAGTCTCGTGTTCTTGTGATTATTAACCCCTCCTTGACATACCTTCCTTGAAGAAGTTTGCTTTCTCCACTTCTTTCTTAGCTTCAACTATTGCATCAACGGCTGTTGTTATACTGTTAAAAGAAAAAAACACGTAATATTCAGAAAGCAAAATATTGGCCAAACATCTTGCATTTGTCCACTTTAAAAGATCTCTATCCAAACCGAAATGCGAACACCGAAAGTAGACAAGTGCCATGCACTGTTTCCATTGAAAGATGACATAATTTTGTTCACAGGGGTATTTGACAAGGGCAATAAACGTAGCTATCTTAAATCGCTACGGTACCCGCTGCTAATACAAATCTGCCTTGGCCTCTTGCTACCGGGCAAACACAATAGTCAAGTTGTATGATAGCTGCTCGAGAATATAGCAAAGGTCTCGGGCTCAAATTCTACCTGACTAATAAACATGTGGATATTGTTCACAGGACTCGAGAAAGTACTTATTATATAGACTACCTTAAGGCACATCGGTGTGTTGGTAAAACACAATATAAAGCTTTAATGTTTCGAAACTTGCTCCATGAAAAAAAGAGGGGGTACTGAATCAATATGTTCTGCCTCAAAAATGATGCAGTTGCTGGTCATATTATTTTTGTTTGGTATGAGTATAATTCTAATTTATTTGTCTAGTATAGGGGAAGGTTGATCCGTTGAATATATTGACTCTCAAAACTCACTTGATAATTCCCTTGAAGATATCTCCAATAGCCTTCAGTGGTGACTTGAGTAAATCTCCGATGATATCAGATATACTCGTGATAGACATCATAATTGTATCGGCTGCCGAGGGTAAGGTCACAGTAATAGCCTCATTGACAGCCTAATGACAAAAAGAAAGAACAACATTTTCAGAAACAATCAACTTGCATTTTTCTCAACATTAATAACTATTCCGAATTACTGGTAATAGTTACATTTTTTTCAATTAGATGGTTGTAAAATTCGTTTAAAATTCATTTGGGAAAGGACGACATAATAGTCATGTCATACTGTGATTGTGTCTGCCTTCTTTGAAATTAACCTCTACGGCACAAACTCTTGGTGGCGCACTTTACTGCCTATTAGCCACACTGGGCATAGCCCGAACATCTGACGTCACACTTCGAGGCTCGTGAATAACGCCATATAGCGGCATTGAGCAACTGGCAGGATCCTGGTAGTTTCTACCATTACATTGTGTATAAACAACATTACATGCAAACCTGCGCACCTTGTCCAATGAAATCATTGGACATGTAACACCAGTCCCCTCCGACTGTGAAGATGTAGGGACTTGAGAAGGATCTCGTTTGGTTGGAGGAAATGTTGTCATCTCCTATTCTTGCTGCTACTTGTACTCTTAAAAAAATGAAAAATAAAATAATAAAATGATAACAAATAGGATCAACTTACCGTGTAGAACTCCATGACATCTGTCTTTATATCACTGAATAGTTGAGCTGCTTTGTTGACCACCACGATAACGCCACGGATAGAGGGCGGGAGTTGATCGGGATCAAACTGCGAGAGTCTAGCAACGGCATTGGCCGACACCGATCGCATATTCTGGATATTACAAAAATTAATTAAATTGAAATCAATTCTGTGAACAGAGGCACGGTGTTTATAAAACAAAACTAGATGATTGTTCGAGTAATTCATAATGCTATTTGTAGAGGCTAAAAAGTGGTCAACGTTTGAATTTTAAACTGAAAGTAAATTAGAAAATGTATAGTGTTCGAAATTCAGTCAGTTCCTAAAAATGTTTTTTTCCCAGAAAATCACGAATGTTTACAAAGTTATTCGTTACCAACATCATTATTTGTGCTATCCATTTAAGTGAAAAGCCTACACCTATACCTTCTTCAGTAATTTACTTTGGAAAAAAACCTTACACTGATACGGTTCGGAATATTTTCAAGTTCCTCAACGAAGTTATCGAATAGTTTGTTAATGCTGGTATCTCCGTTGAAGAGGTCGACAACGATGTCTACCGCCCTCACAATGTTTCCAACCACTCGATGGATGATTAAATCGTAGACTTTCACCAGGTCACTGATGCGTTCAACCCCAAACTCCTGATTGGAAAAATGCAAAAACAATTGATGTATCTATTCTACAGGTAATTTTATGCACCACAAGATACTACGGATTTGTAACACTTGACATTTTCGCTACCTATTAAGAATGGATTTTTCATAAGCGTTTTGAAAAATGTGCGTTTTGGGGGGTAGGGCAATCCAAGGTTTCACATTGAATCACATTCTCTGCGTTCCTAAATTGATTTAATGACAAATGCAGCAGGTCTAAAAGGGGCAACACGATCGCTAAAATTAAATTGAAAACGAAACTTTAAAGTGCAGAACCAATTTTCAAAAGATTTTCACCGTAAAAAATTTAACCTCTCAGCTTTTTTCGTATAGCTTCACAAGAGAAAACAATTGTATACATGCCAATGGCTGTTTAGATATTTTGTAAAATTGTAAGCCCATGTATTAGCAAAGAGAGTGAAAATGAGTTTTTAAACTCAAAGCAGCCGTTGTATTTTCACTTGGCAAGCATGGACGCCTGTCAACAAGGTTTTCCATGCCAAAACGCTGCTGCACCTTTTTTCAAATAAAGTCATTTAGAGGTATTTGTTAGTATAGGTTACATTTTGTTGAAAAATGCTTTGTGAAATTTCAGCCTCTAGTTCTGACATGGACTTTTATAGGGACCATCGTCTACAAGCATTTGCTTCATTAATATCTTTCCGCAGTATTGGATTCACTTTATTTTCATCTCTTTAATTTAATATACATTTACCTATGTAACTTTTTGTGAGTTACCTTTTTTGGTATAGTGTTGTTGTTTTTTTCTTTTCTTTGAAAATCTGAACATATATTATAAAGGTTTCAAAGCTTAGGCTTACCTGTAGGATATTCAAATTGTACTCAATGTGTCCGTTAAAACAGAAGCGTGCTCTTACGATATCAAGTTTCTGTCCAACGAGTCCAACTATAATCGTTGCATAAGCTTCGTCGAGAATGTCTAAACGAAGATGGCCGCTGAGGGGAGCTGGAGAAATATCAAAAAGAAGTCAACAATATTGCGGTTTTTAAAACCTGTATGCTTGACTGTGCAACCATAGGAAGCCTCGTGTATGCTTGTATTATAACAATTGGATAACACGCGATTATAGCCCTCACGGTGACCATAAGAAAATACAATTTCTTGTTATTGACTATGTCAAAATAAAGGAGTTTGCAAAGTTGTTATGCATTTTAACAATAATTATGGAAGTATTTATGACCAAAACAAATTGCCCATACGTCGAAAATGCCACCCTTTCTGCGAATCTTTTGAATTTGTTTCGTTATGTAGAACCGAGTGAATGAACATTAAAATTGTGGCAAATTTCTTGTAAATCAGTCATAACCTTTGGAATAAGTTAAGGGAAGCACTTTGTGGCCTCCGTTCCCAGTGGGTCCAAAAAGGCCCAGTCCATATAGGTTAAACCTTTTATGAAGCCATCGGACGGTTTTGAACAGTCCATTTGTAAAAGAATTGTCTATGGCGGTTTTTTGCTGAAAAACGGCTAAAAAGCCACAAACACTCCAAATTCATCTACAATTTCAAACCACCCTGGGTTATGTCTGACTAAAAAATAAAATAAAAAAATAAAAATAATACAAATTACTTAGAATTTATCTCACAGGAATTGTCAATAAATAAATTAGCAACTCCTGGCTGTGATCAATCATGTCCTCGACAGATGGCTTGACGGGTTGGAATTTAATGTATTGTTGTATTGAGTCTGCGGGTTCTTATCTGATAATTAATTAAGACTTAATTTTAAACTAAGGGATTGTGTAAAACAAAAATGTTACACGCTATTATAAAGGGTACTGTTGGAAAAAGTAAGACGGTGTAAGTGTATGCGTATGGTTAAAGTTCTATTTTATGGAGGGACCGTATTATTTGGGGGTCTCACCTATTTTGATGTTGAGCTCGTTTCTGATAGTTAAACCAAACTCTGATCCGGTCTTTGAGCTTCCAATGAGCTTCTTCCACTGAAACGCCGGGCTGGCCAACTTGAACTCAATTCCCTCCCAGAATCCACGCCGCACTCGCCGTCTAGATGGGGAGCTCGCTCCCTCCGTGGAAATTAAATCTGACGAGTTGGATTCCATGTATCTATGAAAGGATGCATGATAAAAGTCAATGTCAACATTACAGAGGGACCCCAGGTCAAATTCATTTTTTTGATCCACTCATTTACCAATAGAAAATAGGGGCAAGATAACAAATCTCCAACCTCAAGTTAAAATGGAAAAAAATGCCTCCGTTGTTTGATACGAGTGCAATTTTTGTCAAAATTTGAAAACGTTTGTTGACGTCATGTTTCTAATATCGCTCTAAAAGATTATCAAACGAAATGAAATTTTACACCATTTTAACATGAGTTTAAAGTCTTGTTATTTGTTTACCCGTTTGACCTTTAGGACCTTCTTTTCTGTTACGATTTTGGAGGAGATATCTCGCTAGCAGGAACAGCCGAAACAACGAATTAACCAAGCCAGCAGGACAAGTCACTCCGACACAGATAGGTAAAACGTTTGTTGATAAATGACCGATGTTCTGATCAAACATCACTATACTTTGGCACAATTTTTTAAAAAAAAAGTCTGACAATTGAGCCACTTCCTATACAATTTATATGGTGTTAGAACATCCCGGAACTACGTTCCGCCCACGAAAGTTTGCTAAGCATTTTCAATTGGATATACGCATAAACAGTTTCTGTTGTTTTATATTGAAATTACTTGTGCAGTGGTTAATTGAAAGAAAACCATTTACCTTCTGGAAATAAATACTGATCGTACAAGTTATTTTAATTTGTTCAAACTAATTGAGTAAAAGTACTTACTCTTCTGGATTTATGAACTTTGAGGCATGTTTATAGACACCGTTTGGATGATCTTTGTAAAGCAATGATGCCTCGTATCGTACATGCTCGTCCTCATCTTCATCAAGGGCCGACTTGAGGAGGATACCTGCCGCCTGCAAAAGATCCCCAAAACATCGTGCTCAAAATGGTGAGAGTGAGACAAGACAAAGACAAAGACAAAGAGCTTATGGTATGACAACGAACCTGTGAAGTTTTGACTTAACGAAACACCTTTGTGTCATAAGTGTCATGACCGAGGCCCATTTTCACAGAGCGCCAACTTACAAAAAGTAGGTAAGCACAGCTTATTATGCTTATCAGATTAAAGTTACCAGCCAACAAATCATGAATTATGTAACATTTTTTTTTGACTGGTATCCGGCTCATTTTTGCTAATCAGAAACTTAATAGGCAATATTGTCTGCTTAAGCATCTGTATGAATTTGGGTTTAGAACTATAAGCTTCTCTACCTTGTCGTGGTGGTAGTCTCGCATAGAGTGTAAACCAGCTCTTTTCAGCAGAGGATGGGTGGTGGTCGAGTTGGTATAACTATGGATGTGAGGAAAGGACCGATGGAGGGCGGCATTGCCGAGAGCTTCGATACACGCTACCGTGTTATGGTGGAATTCATCCTGTTCATCCTCGGAGAGAGTTGTAACAGTATTACTGTAGCTCCAAGGATCTGGCGATTCAAAGAAGGTGCAATTATAGACCATATGCAGTGTAAATGAAAAGATGCCTGGAAAATGAGTTTCGTTCCGACACCCGTTGGTCTAGGAGAAATTTGCAGTTTTTAACAGAGTAATTGCTGGAGACTACGATTCCGAAAGTTCTCTACAAAAACGCCAGTCAAATTTGAGTAATAAGCGACCAAACATTGCACTGTTGGGCGCATGGCCATTTTTTTTTAAATTCGCGCGGTGTGCCATTTGTTTACGTAACAACCATGTTTTCCTTGCATGATTTTAAAATTTGCGCATGGTAGCTCGGGCGCAAACTTTTAACACGGCGCGATCTTTGTCGTTCAGCCACAATTCTCATCACCTGTTATGAAATATGCTGTTTGAAGAGAATATAAGTCCAGAGACTAAAAGGGTAAGTTAGAAGAAGCGTTCTGCTAGATCTTAACTTCTGTCTGAAATGGTACTTTTGTTCAAAACCTTGGGAAGAATGTCGAAAAATAGGTCTGCTCACGAACTGTAAGTTCAGAATTTCTTGTGACAAAGCTTTGTCACGTCCCCGCCCTTTGTCACAAGAAATGTTTGGTCGCTAATTACTCAAATTTGACTGGCGTTTTTGTGGAGAACTTTCGGAATCGTAATCTCTCAATTCTCTTAGACCCCCGGGTCGGATTGGGACGAGAAGATACAGTTTAACCCGTATGACCTATTACTGGTAAATGTGACATCTTAATTAATTTGCAGTGTTTTAGTGTGGAGAGAATTCAAATTAGAGTTTGATAATTTTAGTTTCAATCTCGCAAAAGACTTACCGTGGACACCAAGTTTGTCCTCAATCTTTACAACGATCGCCTCAGCCTGGGATTTGTGACCAGCGGTCCACAGGTTACCAACCAAGGCACCGAGTACCATCACAGCAACTCTCTGTATCTCGGGGTCACGTAGTGGCTCTGAAACGAATTAGAATGAGGTGAGTCTAAAATGATTTTTGCTGAGCAGTTTGGAAGTCTAAATTTTGACTTCCTTTTTTCATGATTATAGAAGCCAAATATTTTGAAGGGGGGTGACGGGTTCCTAAGGTTACACATCATTGATGTTTTTCCAAGTGGAGCGAGTACAGTAGAGTATTGTTGATCTAAATAATAGGGAGGGAAACGTGAATAAACAAGAGTGGCTCACCTGGAAAACGTTGAGGGTTGAAAACAATGTCCTCCAAGGTTTCTAAATAATGCTGTGGACAGAAATGAATATAATTTGAGGGTAAAATGGACACTCATAGTTTGTGAATAGAATAGAACCGCCAGTTAAATTAATGTTGCTAATTCTCTGTGTTTTAATAAAGACATTATGCATATATAGTTTGAGCTGACGTTCTGAGAAGAAAGTTATTCCCATTATGTGTTTTTTGCCAATGGTCCAAAAGAGGCACAAGTCACCTTGATAACAGACTATCAAATGAAGCGTACTATACCTTTGATATAGCTCGAGTAAAGCCAGCAGACGCAATGAGTAGTCTCTCCACAAGTTCTTTGTTTGGTTTTTGAGACAGGAGAATGAGATCTGCCAGGAGAGACTGTGAGGAGTCGGTTTCCAACGCGGATACAGCATCTAACATATTCAGTCTGTCTTCCCTGTCACGATGCCGTCTGAAAAGAAAAAAATATGCTTTTCAGAACTAAGTATAGTCTCCCGAAATCTTCGCGAAAGTAGGAATAGCCAGCAAAGTTTTCTAGAACAAAACTACACAGCAAAGCAAATGGTGTTACTGCAAACAGGAAATACTTAAATTATGCAACTTTTCACAATTATGGCAAAAATAAAAGTGTCTTTTGCTATAATTGATTGTCTATAGAATGTAAAATAACTAGTGTTTGGAATCTAGCATCAATCCTAAATATTCCCCTTTTGGCGGCAACAGTACTGACGTCTACATGTCTCAGTACAAAACTAATTCAACAATAGCTTCACAGACAGTGGGGTTTCGTTTTTCATATCCTTGTATTCATGTTTAGATTGTGTAGATGGAAATACCTGGAGAGTGGAAGTTGATACAAAGGTTTGACAATTTCAGCAAATTGCCGTCCATCAATGTTTAACCTCAGGGTATGCACGAGATCCTGAAAACAATGACTCCGCTCATGAGATCCTGCCATAGAACGACATTATATCACCTTAGTTGACTTTTAGAAAAATAAATGTTAAGTAAGAAACCACAAGAGAAACTGACTGGGTGTTGAACAAAGAAAAACCTGCGACCTCCGGATTAACATACCGGCGCTTTACCAAATAGGCTTTCTAGCCCAATGTTGGCAGTCTCCCTTTTAAATCAATATCTTTGTTTTAGGGTGCCAGTCGTGACTTTTGACTTCTGACTTCTGAGCCAAATAGCTCAGTTAGAGCTCCGGCACGTTATAATCCGGAGGTCTCGGATTCAAGTCCCGCTCGCGAGATTTTTTTTTCCTACGAGCTTTTTGTCCCCACACGGGAAATTAACATGGGCTGGAGGAGGATAATTCAAAAGAGGGCGCTATCAAAAGAAGTTTGTACACAGTTCGCCGTATGAGGGGGGTGGGGGAAACAAGTTCGTAGGAAAAAAATCTCGCGTCCCGCTCTGGTAAAACAAATTTTGTTCAACCCCAAAATAAATGCTTTCAAACAAAACGATCCCTGCTTAAAAACGATTGCCGTGAGATTAAAACAATCAAAAAATGGTCTCTCCATTCAAATAAATTCTACGTGAATCTTTTGTAGGACAAGGGGGCAAAGGTGCAGACTTCCACAGAATAAAACTTAGGGTTTTTCAAAAATATCAGACTTATTGGAACCATGGAGCTTCTACGCGAAATGGTGTCATTTGAGATTTGCGGCTGATATACCTTAATTAAGGAGTTTTAGGTTAACTGTAACAGTTTTAGGTAAACTGTAACAAATGTTCACCATTTTTACCAACATTGAATAAATTTATTTCTTTTTTCAGTACTTTATTCGAGCCTACTTGACGTTGTGGACTACTATGGACAATCATGTACCTAGGGTAACTGAGCTCATATTTACCTTCCAGTGGCGCGTTCCTCATGCACGTCAGGTTACCAGACACCATGTCCTTCAATGTTATAATGTCATCAATCACGTGTTGGCTGTTTGGTAACTACATCAACAAGGAATAATATTTTAAAAATATATAAAGGGGCAATAAAACTGGATACAATACTTGATTTTTTTTTTTATATAGGAATACTGGTCATAGTGAAATTCGATATAAGCGATATTTTAAGAACTGTTTTTTAAGAAAAACTGGAATCTTTTCCCATAACCACATTACTTCGAAGTGAAATGATTCTCAAAATGCTTTTTATTATTGAAAGCTGCTGTATGTCTAACCAAGTATTTTTTTATTTCCATTAATTTTAAGAGTGACTACCAAACGTATACCTTCCCTATAAGCTTAGTTATTATTTGTGGTTTTTACAAGAAGAACACAACATGGTTAAACCATATTGAAATTTTCTGTACAAACCAGAGGAAAAAAATAATAATGCTCAACTATGTCGGATTAAGTTTTGCACAAGACTTACCTTATTCATTTGAATTGTATCTGCCACAAGATTTTCATCAGTGGGCGGAGCCAGAGAAGGGGAGTACATGTCACGCACGAATGTCAGCTGACCATTTGAAACAGTTTGCATCTCTGGAAAATCTGATATGAAGACGAAGGACTTAAATTAGTTAATTGGCAAGAAGTATTTCGTTCAGTAAAATCAAACCGTAGAGGTGGTGTCATAACCAGTATTTCAGTATAAAAAAAATAAAAAAATAAATAAAAAAATAAACAACGCAGAGACTAATACTGAATTTCAGCATACATCTGTTTATAACAAACTTGCTAGAAAACAGAAGAAAAAAAATTGAGAAAATTTACCAAACCCTTCTTTGTGTGTATTCTCCTTAAACTGATCCTGAAACCTGAAAACAGAAATAAAAGCAACGATACAATTCAAAATAAGAAGAAATTTGTGTAAAGCATAAGCTTATTAAATATATTAATGTCTGGCATGTCTACTTATTCAAACCGAGTACGTTAAGTAAAGGGATCCGGGAAAATGACAACCGGGAAAACTCTTCGCTTTGCTTTCGTTTACAAAACCAATTGGGACGTCGCTAAAAGTCCAAACAATGGACGAACGTCACATGCGGCTGCTGCTGCAACGCTCACCATTGCTGGAGTCAACTCGAACATGTCTACGGATATAAACCAAGGACTTTAACAAAAGGGATCTGGGAAAATGACACACCTGGGACAGTCCTCGCTTTGCTTTCGTGTACAAAAGCAATGGGGACGTCGCAAACAAAACTAAGTCCAAACAATGGGAGAATAAATGGGGTGTTCCCGGTTCACACCATTTTTGCAAACATGTGTGCGCTTATGGGAGTGCCCTTTTTTGTAGGGTCTTTTACCCAATGTAACAATGGACCCCACAAGAGAACTCTTTAGAAAAGAGAATAATAGAACATCAATAGCAGAACCCCACAAACCGGATCCTTAAGGTTGTGTGCGTGTGTGCGTTCACGATGGGTTTGATTCGTTTCGTCACTCATCTACAAGACTTACCGGCGAGTCAGCTTTACCTTTTGCTTTGCTTGTGGCGGTTATAAAATTAAAAGGTCTTTAACCCTCTCCCTGTATGAAGAAAACGTCTTGGCGGACTGTGTAGACTCTATGATGGCAATTTGCATACATTTCCTTAAAGTTTGTTGTTTTCAAGTGGTGTTTTCCCTGGGCATATTATGTTGTATCCAAATAAATTCATTTAACTTACTCCTTTGTTGATTCTCTTGGTGCTTCGAAGTGATCCAAAATCTTTACGAGAGTCGGTAGCTTCATACCGGGGTGATAATGAATCTCCTGTGAAGCCAAATGCATTGACATAAGTAAAGCAACTACAAACGACCCCCGACAACTTACCAAGTGTTTCTTTCACATGTCTCAGTTGTGAATTATCTTGTATGTTAAAGATCTGCAGCCTTTTGAGCGGTTGAGTTTAAATGTTTTTGAAGTATGGTTTAGTTGCATTAAAAAAACCTGCCGTACTTTGTTTACAATCACGGAACGAATACATCTACAGAAAGGAGATGAAATGAGGCAAAGTTTAAAATACTCTTTACTTGAAATTCTTATTTTGAAGATCGACTTGATGATTTTGAGCCTGTTACACTAGATATTAATGCTTGAAGCAACACAAGAAAAAATCCACAACAACTTTCCAATTGTTTCGTACATTTGTCTCAGTTATGGTGCTCGATATGTGGTTTGGTGCATCCCACCCCTCCTAATGTGTCATTGTGTTCTGGGAATTTCATGAATTCTTTAGATGATTTAATGGGTACTTCTGTACAAGAGGAACAATGTACGTTAAAGTAAGGGAACAAATCGGGCGTGGGGATGTGGAAAACTTGTGCCACATATCGGAGATTGTATAGACTTGTGTGGTCTTCTATGTTTTATACTTTTTTATAGATTTGCAACAATTTGAGCGGTAGTAAGGTTTAAACGTTTTTGACGTATGGTTTAGTTGAATGTAAAACAAATAACGACTACTGTGCCATGAAACTCACAACCACGGAATGAATGCATCTGCAAATGAAAACAGACAAAGTTAAAACACTCATCATATTATTATTTTTTTGAAGATCGACAAAACGTTTACCAGTTTAGTCGACAGAGGTCGCCCTTCACATGCCTGCCAAAATGGCACATTGTCATACCTTTTGATGTTTGGATTTCCCATACGGTATCGGGTGTGTTCTTCTGATTTTTGTGAAGACGATGATACCATCATTGTTCGGTGACATCCGGGCATTGTAAGACGACTTATGGTGACCCTCGTGACCTGTTTCGTTGCAATCGTAGCTCCACTCAGGCTGTCCATCAGTCTGAGTAAATGTACAATAATAATTAGTTTTTATATAGCCCTTTATCTACGGGCGTCTCAAATCGCTTATCAATTTTTCCACAGACGGGTTTTTGATTTTGTGTTCATTATGAGACCCATTTATGTAACACCTTGTAAGGGTTTACAAGGTGTTGTGGCTCATTCAGCAGCCACTGCCAGAAACACTGGGGCAAACCCTTTGGCGATAATTATAACTGGGTTCTTTTATACGTCCCAACCGAAGGACGAAGCAATGATGGTTAGGTGTATTGCTGAAGTACACAAGTTGCAAGACCGGGACTCGAACCCACACTTTGCTGATCAGAAACACCAGAGCTTGAGTCCAGGGCGATTGACCGCTCGGCCACGACACGCGGGAGCAACAAGGTGATCGCTGTTTTGCAATATCTTTTACGAATAATTTTAAGACCAACATCTGTCTGTCTGTTTCATATTAATTACATTACATTATAACATCCTGAACAAAAAACACATTAGATTACAAATTTACTTCATACCGTGCCGTCGGGAGGATGCTGTAGATTTGCAGCCAATAGGCTCGCCATACCCTTCTTGGTTGATATTACGTGCTCACTCTCACCACGTGGGTAGTAAACGTGACCAATTGATCCGTTTTCGCTGATTTCGAATGAAAACCTTTACATAAGAGAAGCATTGAATAATTTCACGATTGAGAGAGCAGGATAATAAATGTTCATGCTATCCCATCCAGTGACGATGTATCTGTTGACTTATTGTAATTTGAATATTGTATTGTGATAATACGAACCCATGTTTGTGCTGGACTATTTCCACTTGTGTTATTTTAAAGGGGAAGTGTATGGGGCGCCGTTTATGACTTTATTACGAAACCAATATATATAGAATGAAACCAATATATATAGAACGAAACAAAATTATATAGAACGAAATAAATATATATATAACGAAATAAAAAAATATATAGAACGAAACAAAAATATATAGAATGAAATAAAAAATATATTGAACGAAAAAAATATATATAGAACGAAATAAAAAAATATAGAACAAAACAAAAATATATAGAACGAAACAGAAATATATAGAACGAAACAGAAATATATAAAACGAAACAGAAATATCATAGAACGAAACAGAAATTTACAGAACGAAACGGAAATATATAGAACGAAACAGAAATATATAGAACGAAACAGAAATATATAGAACGAAACAGAAAAATTATAAAGAACGAAACAGAAATATATTGAACGAAGCGCCGCCTTCGACGATTAAGGGCCAGGCCGCACTATTTATAGAACCACGCAGCTATACTTATGCCAAAATATATATATAGCACGAAAATTAACATAATAGCAGGAAGCGCCGCCCGCGACGATTAAGGGCCAGTATGCTAGACTTTAAATGAAGTCGTTAGATAATAGAGTCGTTGTGCACACTTCCCTACTGCTGATAAATGTCGAATTATCGATCGCTGAAAGGATGGCCACACGAACACGTTAACTCAAAACTTTCAATGATCTTGGATCATCACACAGCCACAGAGAATTTCCCCAATTTGGGGGAACAAACTGCAAATTAAGTGATTATATTCAGGCTGGTTTAACACGATTCAGTTCCAAGTGCAGCTGGGGGGAAAACAATTACAAAAATAAGTGCAGCTTTACGGAAGCGTATTTAGGACATTGCAACAAAAATTCACGGTTTACTATTTCGCCCGGGCGATTTACTTATTCGCCCGGGCGATTTAGTTTTGTAATGCCACTCTCCGTGTAGTCAACTACAAAACATTATTTCAGAACGGCTTTATAAAGCACGTGGCGTTCTAACGCTCTAAATTTACGGCGTTATAACACCCTGATTTACGGAGTTTTAATTGCCATGAAATGTTCATTCCAATTTAATATTTCGCCCGGGCGATTTACTGTCGTTATTATGAAATACGTTAGTGTTTGTTCGCATTATACCGTGACTGAAGAATAAAACACTATATCAGTATGTACAGCGTTATAACGCCCAAATTTACGGCATTATCGATCAATCTTTTTAACCAATACACGCAAGTGCTGATACTGGAACGCTGACAGCGCATGAGAAAACCGGTGTCTTTTTTTTAAACACTTTTAATGCGAATTAAAGGCACTGAACACGTTTGGTATAGTCAAAGACCAGTATTCTCACTTGGTGTATCCCAACATTATGCAAAAAATAACAAGCCTGTGAAAATTTGGACTCAATTGGTCATTGAAGTTGCAAGAAAATTATGAAAGAAAAAAACACCCTTGTTGTACAAATTAGTGTGCTTTCAGATAGGAATAAAAGGCTTCTGGCTGGAAGTCTTTTATTATTTTAGTGAGAAATTACCTCTTTCTCAAAAACTACGTTACTTCAGAGGGAGTCGTTTCTCACAATGTTTTATACTATCAACAGCTCCCCGTTGCTCGTTACCAAGTAAGTTTTTATGCTAATATATATTTTGAGTAATTACCAAACGTGTTCAATGCCTTTAAGAGTCATCCTCAACGATCGACACAATGTCCCTGACAGGAAAACATGATATAATTATGTAGAACAAAATTCAGAAGTGTCAAAGTATCAAAATTACATTTAAATGATAAACAAAAACATTATAAACTTGTTTAAATAGCATTCCCGTTAACCATTATTGTTCGGTCAAGTAGCTGTTTAAATATATTTACAGCTAAACAGAAAGTGAATACTGAAAATCCTGATAAAAAACTTTGCTGATAATAATATGACGCAAACCCGACTGTGCAGTTTCCGTGTCTATCACACTTGAAACTCACATCGTCTGCTATTGTTTTCAGTATTCAGTTTAAGTTTTTAGTTGCAAGTATTTATGGTCAATGTTCGTCATCCTTATGCCATGCTGTCCTGTCTGGTAAAATAGTTAATCAGTAATTAATCTGTAAATAATTGATCAAGACACCTAATTCCCCTAAAAAGTTAAAAAAGGCAACGGTTTTCTCATGTATGAGGATAGCGTCCCAGCCAGCGCAGTGCGGCGTACAGCACTTGCGCGTATATGGATGGGTCTATAACGCCCTAAATAGCGGGGGGGGGGGGACATAACTTGGAAGGGGGGCCGGGTCTTTTTATTGTATCGAACCAATCACTTTGTGAATTTTGTCGATCTCATTTTATTTTGGGGCGGGCAAGAGGGGGCAGGGCAAGGGTTCTGACCAGCCCCCGCTGGTTTACACCACTGCGAAGGAGTGTTGATGGGATGTGGGCTTTTTGCTGGGCGGGGACGAGTTTGAGATGATTTCAGCCCGATCACGTCTTGCAGATTACCCCATTGCTATATTATGTAAACCCACTTATGTCTGTGTTTTTTTAGTAGAAAGGCGTGTATCCTTTGTTGGATTGTTTAGAGTAGAGTAATTCAAGTGTTTCATGTAATCCATACGAATTATTTGTGGGGGAGTGTGTAGATTGAGGCTGTTTTCAGATTCAGTTGGATCTGGTGGTAGTTTTGCTCTGAAGATCATCTCCCGTATACGTTTTTCTTTTTTGAAAGCAATGAAGGGTGGGCTCGGGAGTATTTCCAAGAGTGTGTCATTGCTTTGTATTAGAGGCCAGAATTTGTTGATTGCCCGTGATTATATCCTTGTAGAGCCGAGTTGTAGGTTGTCGTGAGACGAGAGGTGTTTTGGAATTTGGTTTTGCTTCCGTTTTGTTATGAATCAAATTGGTCCGTTAATTGTGATACTTTTTGTATCTGTGTGGTCACTCCATCATGGGTATATCCTTTTGTTATGAGGTTTTTTTTTTCTGAATGTCTCGACTTTGTTTGTGAAATCTTCTTCGTTGTTTGTGTTTTTTGCAAAACGGAGAGTTTCCCGTTAAACACGTGTGGGGGCGAGAAGAGGATGTGTAGGTATTGGTAGGATCTATGGGTTTGGTAAAGACTTTAGTGTCTAGAATACCTGTTTCTCGGAACCTATTGCCTTTGAATATTGTTAAGTCAAGATAATTGATTGAGCAGTTTGAGGCATCAAAAGTGAATTGGAGGGTTGGGTGCATTTGATTCATGGTGTATACCAAGTTTCTGAAATTGTCCATGTTGCTATCATACATTATGAGAATGTCATCCCTATAGCGCCACCAAGTAAGAATGTGTTCAGCTTGTTGGAGGATTCGATTTTCGAGATCATGGAGGGGTCACATATTTCTGGGCTTGCTGCGGAGCTCATGGCACAACCAACTTTCTGTAGGAAGTATTTATTTCAAAATTGGAAACAATTCCTTCCAATTATGAGTTTCAGAAGAGTTCGGATGTATGAAAAATGTGGTTTGTTAATGGTATATTGGTGATTTGACAAACATAATTCGTTTTACTTTTATCTTTAAACTAAACTAAACTAATTTGTTTAAACATGAACATAAATTGAGGGGAAAACAATGTTGATGTAAATATTTTATGATTTCGCGGATTGGATTACTACCGGAAATATGTTTGCTAAGAGTTGCTTTCAGTTTTGAAAATCAGTTTGGCTATAAAATGGTTGCATTCGTGACCAAAATATTTATGGTCTCGTGGATTATTAACGACCGCAGATCAGTTTTAAGATCATATAATTTGTTGCGTATTAAATTGGAATAAAAGGCTGCTTAGGCCACTTCGTACAAACGTAGTGTCTACTTTTGGTTTATAAATCGGGGGGGGGGGGCACACAAATATTTGTTTTGCTGATTCAACCTCTCATTCCAACAACAAAGTCTAACAAAAAGGTCAGTCGCTCAACTACCTGCATAGGTACTTACTCATTTAACTAAAAAAGTTTCATTGACACAACAAATCATATAAATTACTCCCATTGTCAGATTTAATGGCATTCCTCATGCGAGAGTCTCAAGACTCGATTATGTCCAAATAATATTTGGGGTAGGTACACGAGTCAATCCCCACATAAAAGATACGTTTGATCTATTGTTCAACCCAAACAATGGTTGTCAGGGAAACTAGCAAACATCCCAACAAGTTTCTCAAAATATTGTTTACAAATCTAAAACATCAACACGAGGGACAAAGGACAAGTTTAGACAAACAAAGCATAACAACCGGCTTGGGAGGTCTGAATGGGTATTGTAATCACATGTCAGTGGGAATTTCCCGTAGTTGTTGACGCCAAAGAACGATGACCCGGCTACAACGTCATAGAGCTGCCTTAAAGGGATACGTTGCCATGGATCGGGCGAGTTGGTCTATAAAAAAACATTAGCAACCGTTTGTTATAAAATTAATATTGTTAGAAAGATGTTTTAGACCAACTCGTCCAATCCACGGCAACGTGTCCCTTTTAAGCTGAAAATATTGCTTAACATTTTTCTGCTGAGCAATACTAAGTAGGGGAACGGTTATATTTTGTCGATGTAAAGCGGTACTTTAGCTGGAAACCTTATTCTGGAAAGTATATTTTGTGTTGCTTAGCAACTCTTTATGCTCTGTGAAATTGGGCCCACTTGTGATCCCCATATATTAGTATCTATAGTTACACTGGGAGACAATAAGAAAATTAGGTTTTAGAAAATATTATTAGTATGATGATTATTATATATTTCTGGTAATGGATCCAAGGAAGCCTTAGTGAACTTAATCACTGAGCTCGCAAGCCTGAGGAAACCTGTAAATAATTAAGGGTGCTTGCTATGTGAACCAGAAACACAGGGGTTAACCCCTACTCATTCACGAAAAGTGCTTTGGCTTCTTTTACGTGCACCAACCTTTACGTGCACTAACAATCCTCGTACACGGAACGTACGGCTTCATGTCCCATCCAAAGGACAAAGAAATTATGTTAAAGCATTTTGCTCAAGGACACAAGTGTCATGACCGGGACTTGAACCCATCCTCTGCTGATCAGAAACACCAGAGCTTGAGTCCGCTCCTCTTAACCGCTCGACCACGACACGCCAGTTTTTTGATACAAAATAAAGAAAGCCTGACAAGTAGAGGAGTTTCACCTCAACTCTTCAATTCTGGAAAGATTGGAAAGATTGTCAGGATATTTACCTAGTCTTTTATCTCGTTTCCCACCAGACGAATTGTAAACAGTTATTGCCCCATGTATATTTCTTTTACTACGGTACTCATTAAGCCCGCAGTCTCAAGTGTAATTATTTAGCCTTTTGTCGGGTAAAGCCCTTTTCCCAAGACGCAATATAGCTGGGGTCCCTTGCTTAATTGTATCAAGGTTGTGAACTTTTACAAATTGCATTTTATGTGAAAGGACAACACTGTTCAGACTGACCGGTCCCCAAGAAACCTCAAACATTACTAAATTTTGTAGCAAGGGACATTGGTTATTTTTCGTCGTCTGAAAGGGGCTTTACTTTTCAAAAAGAAAAGGAATTTTTGTAAAGGGCCTACAAAGTTTATGGGAAACGACAACAGAGTACTAATAATGTTAATGTTTGGTATAGTGGTTGCACAAGATGGTGATAGAATAAGGAATGAGATGATGATGATAAAGCTGATATGATGAACATGAATATTTTAATGGAAGCTATGGCAATATAGTTGTGATTGTAATAATAATCACTGTTGTTAGACTTTGATTACAACCTCTCGATGACAAACTTACCATCCATCATAGTCGTGCTCCTCGTTCAAAAGAACTAAAAAGAAAGACAACAAATTGTAGGTGAATATTGAGCGTGCACTTGACAAAACAAAATTCAAACGAATTTTCAAAAAGCAAGTGTACATTATAAGTTTAATGGTTCATTTTAAACAGTTCATTCTAGATCATTTCTATCTCTTTTGAATACTGAAGTTATCAGCAACTTAACATTTACACACTAAACAGAGCTGTACCATTTTATGGCATCTTCAAATAACTTCAACTCATCCACTGCGGCCATTTTTTTACCCTCAAAGATAGGCTAATTCCCGTAAACCAAATGACGATAATAAAGTATCGTGTAACGCAAAACTAGACTTGTTTTACGGTTACACACAGAAACTTAAAAGAATATTAAGATATTTCACTATTTTGAAAGTTCTGCACCCTTCTTAACCCTCAGGAATGGCAATAGTATTCGATGGGTTTTCGTGTTAAGGATAATGAAATTTAAAAATGAAGTTCCTGAAAAAAAAAAATTGATGCATTGGAGAAGTTAGGATTTGGTATGTAGACATTATTAATGAACTCAACTACACAACCGGAGGGCAACTGATCCCTACATCTTTGCATTTTATTATTTGTTGGGTTGGTTTTTCTTAATCCAACATGTGCTTTCCCGGTAGGTGCCTGTTTCATTCAAAGCTCACTAGCGTGTCTAAACATAATTGGCAGTGGTCCAAACGCACAACGATACCCTGAATAGAAAAACGGATTCGTTTAGTTTTTCCGTGTACATTAACAATGGCCTAAAAAGAAACCTAAAGAGAAAAAAAAACCCACCACAAACTCACAATGAATGGGTCTCAGCCCTCGTACAATCAGGTGATAATGTGAATAAGGACACTGTAATTGTTAAAAGGCGGGGAATCGGAAGGAAATTTGTTCGCTGGCCGTTGCTATGGGTAACATGTAAACATTACCGTTTGCACTTTTAGCTCAGGTCTGTCTGAAGGAAAATGGGTGAACCGGTGAACTGCATTTTGAGGGTCTTACGTTGAGTAATATCTCGCATATTTTATCAAGCAATGATGTAGACGTTTACAAACTGTATCCTCCGATCTCGAGTCTTATTGCCGTGTCCGAGCTGGCGGCTATACAGCTATTGATTTACACGTCAACATGCGTTAAAGGCACGTACACGTTTGGTAATCACTCAAAATATATATTAGCATAAAAACTGACTTGGTAACAAGCAACAGAGAGCTGTTGATAGTATAACCCATTTTGAGAAACGACTCCCTCTGAAGTAGCGTAGTTTTTCAGAAAGAGGTAATTTCTCACTAAAATAATAAAAGACTTCCTGCAAGAAGCCTTTTATTCCAGTCTGAAAGCACATAAATTTGTACAACAAGGGTGTTTTTTCTTTCATAATTTTCTTGCAACTTCGATGACCAATTGAGCCCAAATTTTCACAGGCTTGTTATATTATGCATATGTTGGGATACACCAAGTGAGAACACTGGTCTTTGACAATTTCCAAACGTGTTCAGTGCCTTTAAAGTATAGCACGTCCTTTTAATAGCAGCACCCTTAGAAACAGTCCAAGCCGTAGACTACGTAGCTGTAGCCGCCAATTCGGATACGGCCATACATTCAGAACCAACCCGGGTGAAAATATCCCTGTAGCCGACAGTGAAGGGGGCTAGCCCATAGTGTAAAGAGAGGAGAGAATTACACAACTTATCAAGGAAATGAAGAGGGGAAACGTAATAAAAAACATTTATCAAAATCGTTACCAAAGATATATAGTTTTGTGTAAGGTGGTTGATGGCATTGGCGTAAGATAAGCTGTTAACACCAGCGGCTAATTTTACATGGCACTTTGGGGGTGTGGATTACTGTACCAATACGAAATTCTATAAAGAACTGCACATGACGCCTCAAACGTTTTTTGTATCTTGCCTTTCAATAATAATAATAGTGGCTTCTTATATAGCGCACATATCCGTCACTCAGTGACGCTCAAGGCGCTTTAAAGTTCATGTTTTTTTCCCTGCAAGGTATTGGAGCTACGTTTTTGAAGTATGAGACCAAGTCCTTTACATAGCACCATGCAATGGTTTACAAGGTGCTGTGGCGCAATATGCTGCCGATCAAACCAGGAACATCAGGGCGAACCCCTTCTCTTTTCGATAAGTGCACTGGGTTCTTTTACTTGCATTACACAACACACGGGACCTACGGCTTAACGTCCCATCCGAAGGACGAAGCATGTGGTTAAGTGTCTTGCTTAAGGACACAAGTGTCACGACTGGGATTCGAACCCACACTCTGCTGATCAGAAACACCAAAGCTTGAGTTCGGTGTTCTTATCCGCTCGGCCACGACACTCCAATACATGATTCTCGCTTGACACGGGGAGAAGCTAAATGACAAAACCTTAAGCTTCTTGAAATTTTTGAGTGCATTCCGGTCACACTTGGTTTCGTGTACTGATTTGCTTGCACACGGCTACATGTATGATTTCACTTTTACCTCTTTAATCTGTAGAGTCAGAGACCACCAGGAGAGCGCAGCATTTTGTGGTGAGACAATAGGCTTGAGCTCTGTTCACAATCGGCCGTTGTGTTTACAGTTACTATGGATACACAACAACATATTAAATGTCGTTTTGGCTTTGTAACCATTGACATGACACGTTTGATATTAGTCGTCTAAATGGCTGAATAAACCATACGCGTATTCTTGCCAAATCCAAGGTTCACGGAAATCGTTCATTTTATCCATACAAAGCGCCGAAACCTATTTAATAAGTGTTTGTCAAACGTGATTTGTTGACAAGTCATGTCGACAAGTTATTGATGCCCCAAAGAGAGGATGTTGACAGTGATTTCGTTTACCTTGATTGTTACTGCCAGTGATGGCCGCTGAATGAACCCGTAGGTAGATTTGTTGAAATCCGACTTCAATATCAGGACTTTTTACCACCAGAAACCCAATCTTCAAGAAGAGTACAAACAAGTTGAATTCATAAAACATTAAATGGAAACTTTAAGATGTAGAGCATAAATGTTGAAAAGATTGCAGTTCCTGTATTCCTATATTCAAATTGTCAATGAATAGTATAACAGAGTTTTTGCCTTTGCTCTAAATTTTGCGAAAAAGACATCAGTCAAGTCAATTTGCAACAACCGAATTAGAGTCCTTAATTGTAAAAAAAAAAAAAAAAATAAGAGAAGGGTGGGGAGCAGAGGTGGGACAACATTTATTATGGTTAAATAAACTTGTTTTGATCCTGGGTCTGAACGCCAATTGAGCCACAGGCTTAAATTACTTGACTGGGGCATTTTGTTGTGCGAGGGTTTAACTTGGCCTAAACGTAGGACCTACGTAAAGGGGCTACCTGTAATTCACTGACATAACGGATATTACGGTACTTCCTGAAAATCATTCAATAAAAGAGTCACTATAAAACTAGAAATCCCCTTTACATACATAGTTGTCAGAAATTGCTGTTTAGTGCTGTGTGTTAAGCCTGGTATGGGTCGTTTTTAAATTTGTTAAATCATTACCTTTGATTTGACAAGGAGTGTTTCAACATTCCTCAGATCTGTTGAAGAGTGGAAATTGTAGATGTATTCTGTGTCCGCCTTGAACCGGATGAAACTGGTTAGCACCGGTTCCATGGTGAATGTTCCAACGCCCAAGGTGAAGACCAGCCAGATCTTCATCAGGTGGCCATTGGGCAGCTTGCCGTATGACGGCGAAGTCATACTGCTGGCTGCTCGCCCAGCACTTGGCCTGATGTAAATGATGAGTTGAATAAATGTTGTTTACGATCTGCAAAAAAAAGAAACAACAACACAGGGATTCGACACATGAAACAAAAAGGAAGTGTACGTCTTTGGTCCTTCAGGGGAATTATAATTCATGGGGCATAATGCTTAAACTTTCCTTATCCAAAATTCTAAATTTGGGAAGAGCAAGTTGAACAGCAAATGCTACAGTCGCAAATTGTTTAATATAAATAATTACAACAACAACAACAACAACAACAACAACAACAACAACAACGACGACGACGACGACGACGACGACGACGACGACGACGACGACGACGACGACGACGACGACGACGACGACGACGACGACGACGACGACGACGACGACGACAACAACAACAACAACAACAACAACAACAACAACAAGGAATATCATTATTTACAAAAATATGTAGGAAAAGAATAAAAATGAAATGAGTGACATCATCAAATGGAAAGAGTTAACCTACTCCACAAGGGATCATAAAATGAAATTGCAGATTGTTTTTATATACTATTGGGCTGTTTCTTGCTTATTGTGTGTTCCTTTTACAAATTTCGGCATGCTATAAATTGTTTATAATTATGGAGGTTTACCCATTTGTAATGTTAAATGCGTTCAAGCAACAAGTAAACCGAATTAGAACCAGCAACCGCTCGCATATCACAATAATATTTTGTAATTCCACTGGACTGCACCGAACTTACGGTAACAAATAAACGAGTGGTCAGGATCCAATTTCATTAAGTTGTTTACCGATACGCATAATTATTAGTGTGCTTTCTACAGCAGAAAAAGTGTGTGTAGCAAAGCAGTTCCTCATTAACGAAGAAGCAGAATCAAATGTCAGTGACGTGTGTTCGCAAGAACCGGGCGGCAAGTTGACTTTGTATTTATTTACTTTTGCTTTGCCTGCGGTAAGCGCTATGTCAAGGACTGTAAGACCGCTCCATAAAAAGACAATTTCTAGGGTATATTTTATCGCATGACTTAAAGGCATCGTACACGTTTGGTAATTGTCAAAGACCAGTGTTCTCACTTGGTGAAAATTTGGGCTCAATTGGTCATTGAAGTTGCAAGAAAATGATGAAAGAAAAAACACCCTTGTTGTACAAATTTGTGTGCTTTCAGATACGAATAAAAACTTCTTGCAAGAAGTTTTTATTATTTTAGTGAGAAATTACCTCTTTCTCAAAAACTCGTTACCAAGTCAGTTTTTATGCTAATATATATTTTGAGTAGTTACCAAACGTGAAGAGTGTCTTTAAGAAATAAAAAAATGTTTGCTTACGAAGCAGTAACAAAGAACAAATTGAAAATTAAGAAGTGGGAAAAAAGGCAAATTAATGTGTTTACCATAGATTTACGCTGGTATGTTACACAATTACTGGCAATAGAATCCATGCATTGACTTCATCAAGTGGCCATCTTTGATGTAAACATTACGTGTACGCACGGCGCACCGTTGGCCAATGAAAAACGTCCTTTTGTCAAGACAATTAAGTCGCCCTATTCAAATGACGTCATATGCAAAACTTCTACACATTAATAGATGAAAAAATGCAAACTGCGTTGAAACAATCCAAACCAAACTCCCTTAACCTAGGGGAAAAGGCTTGTCCTCGCTGGCGGGTTAAAATAAAAGGTCTCAAATATCTGCTTGCGGAGTTGGTACCTTTTTATGAGGTGGAACTGCTACCTTTTTAAAAGGTGGAATTGCTGACTGAAAACAAAATATTGGCACATTTTTTGAACGAGCTGCAGAACCATTTTAATGCAAATGCACAGATCTGATTACTGTGTGGTTGCGCTCACAGCCCTATGGATTGCCGTAATCACAGACCGGTGTCAGATGCATATGCAATCGTGTCCGGGGCTATGCAAAACCGTCCGGCGGACATGTACATGTACGCGTGCGTAAGCGAGCGTGGGCTGACGGAAGGGCATTTGTGGGGTCCTGACAACAATAGAACAAAGGACACCACAAGGTCATTTCAGTCACGCGGTTTTGTCCAAGTCGTGCGCCCGTATAAAAAATGTCGAAAAATACTTACGACGAACACAAACCACCGTTTCAATGCGCTTATAGTAGATCGATCTTTTTGTATTAATAGTGTGCAGCGACTGGTACACATAAGTCAGCTATTTCGTAACGGCATTTCGCGTGTATTTTTCTCTGTGTCGCAGGGCATCCTGACTACATTTTTAGTCGATGAACGGAACCTTGTATTCAAGACTCAATAATTGAGTCGACCCCGCGCTATCATGAGAGATATCATTATTGTACATTTTCCATCAGGGGCCCGAGGTTGACAATTATCAGGGCGTTTAATTTACTGCAAGGACGATTTTGCACGGGGGCGGACACGATTGCATATGCAAATGTGTCCGGGCGGACACAATTGCATTATGCAGCAGCGTCCGGGCGGACACGATTGCATATAAAAAACCGTCCGGCGGACATGATTGCATATGCAATCATGTCCGCCAAATAGTATTGCATAGTGGACATAATTGCATGCGACACCGGCATAGTGTTACTATCGTTCCCAACTTTAGTGGATGAAAGTGATTGGTCAGGCAGTGAAAGGGTTGAAAAATGGTAAAATAACACTTCTTTTAATTTACCGAGAGGAAAAACTTTATCGTCGTACACTGCAAAAACTGGGGTTTTAAAATTGACACCATAATAATGAACTAATAATAATAACAAATTCTTATAAAGCGCATTTTACGATAAACGTCTCAATGCGCTTTACATTATTGTTATTTCGTTCGGTTGAACTGGTTGAATTAGAACGAAATGTAGTTCTCAATAAGATAGAATCACTCCGCTGTATGCAGATGTAGATAGGAGAAAATGGGAAGTATAAAAGGAGGTGCTTGGGCAGCACGGGCCATCTGCGCACCGGCATGCTCGATTCCATTACTTAATCTATTTAAATTATTATATAATTATCATTAATATATAATCTTTAAAAAGGATACGGAGTAATTCAATACGGCAAAGTCTGCGATGCCATTAAACTGTCAAATACTACATGAATGCCAAATGGTATAGCAGCGTGCAGAACGCTGGGAAAACGTCTCTTCCCAATTTGGGCGTGTCGTGGCCGAGCGGATAAGAACACCGAACTCAAGCTCTGGTGTTTCTGATCATCAGAGTGTGGGTTCGAATCCCAGTCGTGACACTTGTGTCCTAAGCAAGACACTTAACCACATGCTTCGTCCTTCGGATTAGACGTTAAGCCGTAGGTCCCGTGTGTTGTGTAATGCAAGTAAAAGAACCCAGTGCACTTATCGTAAAGAGAAGGGGTTCTCCCCGGTGTTCCTGGTTTGATTGGTTGCATATTGCGCCACAGCACCTTGTAAACCATTATATGGTGCTATGTAAAAAGAATAGGTCTCATACTTCAACACGTAACTCCACTTACTTTGTAGGAAAAATACTGAGCGCTTTGAGACACCCATCGGGAGTATAAAGCGCTATATAATAACTGCGTATTATTATTATTATTATTTGCAATGTTGATTTCATACTTTGTTCAAAGCTAATAACCTTTTCTAACGTACTTGGTATTAAACTAAATAATTGAAATTTTAAAATCCAATTAAATGTTGTTAGGACATGGTGTATCGTAGAGTTGTGTTAAACAAATAAATAAATTTCAATAAAATAAAATGATAATACTTATCATAGCATCCCACACACCTTCTTGAAGGGCTTTACTGGAACCTACAACCTTTGCCATTCTAGAGCAGATGTCTTACCACTAGACCACTAAGCTTGTCCCACTGTATCTAGAGGGCTAGAGGCTATATTTTAGTAGCGGATACCGTTTGTTTAAGTAGATGTTAAAGGTATCGTACACGTTTGGTAATGACTCAAAACAAATATTAGCATAAAAACTTACTTGGTAACAAGCAACGGAGAGCTGCTGGTAGTATAACACATTGTATGAAACGACTCCCTCTGAAGTAACGTAGTTTTTGAGAAAGAGGTAATTAATTCTCACTAAAATAATTAAAATTTCTTGCAAGAAGTTTTATTCCTATCTGAAAGCACACCAATTTGTACAACAAGGGTGTTTTTTCTTTCATCATTTTCTTGCAACTTCGATGACCAATTGAGCCCAAATTTTCACACGCAAATAAAACTCTTTATCCCTATGCAAATTTAATGTCTATCAAAAAAAGCAAAAACAAAAACAATCAACAGGTGGGGTGGGGTTACAGAAAAGAGTTTTAGATTGGACCTGAAATTGGGTGTTTGTGAAAATTACATACCCTGAAATCGTATCTATTGAAGAACTGATTAAAAATACATGACAGCTTTAGCTTTACAACGGTCCAAACACACACAATATTTCAAAACATTATGGGGCAAAGAATGATGACTTAATAGGGGGCCTACGTTTACTGAGACCCGATTGTGAAAAATTTGAACGTCGCTCGCAAGATCTCGTGTTGTAGTAGGTATCGTACACAATTGGTCCAGAAGTTTTCACATGGATACAACAGTAACACAGTCTGATCGTTTTAAGAATGTGGAGTGTACTGCAACCTGAAAGAAATGATTATAAACTTTATTTGAACAGACTTTCAGATGGGCAGAAAAAGGGCAAGTTTGGCGAACTGTGCCTTCGAAAATACAAGCATGGAATTTGGAACACAGAGAGTTAGTGTTCCGGGCCATTGCAGATTTGGTCTTTTAACAAAAACAAGGTTGTCAAAATGGCTGCCATTTCAAAAAAATTACCTGCTATGACCCTACAGCCACATATGTTTCTGATGAAATACTCTAACTGTGTGCCAAATGACATGCTTGTATCATCAAAGGTAGAATACGTTCACCTATACCTGCCGTAAACTCAAAGTACTTGTGCTCTAAAGGTGTGTCCAAACTGGAATGGGGCAGGCTATTGTAAGGCTCACTATAGATACAAGGAGTTACACAGTCTGAACATTTCAACAATTTTGATTCTACCTCACCATTACCTCCATTCGGACTCACGTGAGATTGTATTGTCTGGTTATGAGGTTACGTCACACATTCAAAGAAAATAAAGGAAAGGAAAGGCCCCGTAGCCTATATAAGCAGGGGCGGATCCAGGATTTTCCAAACGGGGGGCGTGATTTTTTTTTCAGAATGAAAGACCGCGCCATCCCTAGACAGCATTTTATTTTTCTGCACTGCGAAATTGCCAATGTCGTAGTGCTTTTCAAAGAGAAAGTTGTTTCTTCTAAATCGGTTTAAAAATCAAATTTCATGGTTCTGCTTACCGTGAGCAAAGAACTTGGCGCTTACAGAAGCAGTGAATTCCGCGCTTACGTCAAGCGTTTTCCACGAGTAAGCAGGGATTTTTGTTGCTTTATGCGCGTGTGGGTAGCCTACTCCACGTTACTACGGCCAGGCTGCATGAGACCCAATAAACTACTAGCCATGATTAAAAAATTAATAATAAAGGATTGTAAACAGATGCAGAGAGAGAATTTGAAAATAATGAGTATGACTTCTGAATTTTGTTTTTCTCTCTTTTTCTGGCAAAGGGGTGCGCCCCACGCCCCCTGGACCCGCGCCTAATAAGGGGTCCTTTCAGGTCCGCTCCTCAGTGTATTGTTGGTGTATCGCCGCGTGCGGATCGAGGTTCTACTACTAGCTTCAATCTTCCACACCTTTTGTAGCGATGGCTGATGATTTTGAGATTCATGCCTGCCCGTCAGAGAGCGAAACGTTCATGCAGCTTGAGGGGGACCTAGCAGGTTTCACGCAACAAGTTCAAACTAGCGCCCCACCTCCCGCCAAAAAGAAAACCAAAAAGCGGGCAGTTCTGCCAAAACGCATTCCAGCCGCTGCAGCGTCAGCACCAACCAGTGCCCGTGCAAATAACGCTTTTGATTTGCGCGAAGCCGTCTGCAGCTTACAACATACCGTTGCGTCGCTTACTAATGCGTTCACTAGGCAAGCTTTATCTTTGCAGCAATCTGAAGTGTTTTTAGCCAGCGAAGAAGGCGAGATTTTGGATGAGCCAGGCTGCATCGTACCCGAGAGGGGCGAGTTTACCATGAACGAACCACCAGCACCCGAAAGGGGCGGTACTAGCCTCTGTGATGGGGAAATAGAAACACTTCTTGATAGCCTTGAGGGCAAGAATGACGGGCTACTAACTGAAATTGCGACTCTCGTGGAGAGCGATGACAAAACCGGGCCGCCGGTGAACGAGCAATTGGCAGGTACCATAAACGCCCTGGCCATGGGTAAGATAATGCCTGGAAAACTTGAGGAGAAACTCAAGAAATATGTCAAAACAAAAAATTGCACCAGTTTGTGCTTGACAAGAATTAACCCAGAAATTTGGGCGTTCTTAAAAACGGCTACCCGTCCCGGGACGTGAAGTATCAAAAGATTCAAGGTTACATAACTCATGCTTTGATAACGATCACAATGGCAACTGACCAACTTTTGAATGCTCGCTCAAAGTCAGACAATAGTGACTCGGCCCAGCTCATTAAACTAATTGTAGACGCTGTGGCTCAGCTAAACATGCGCAGACGGGACCTTATTCGCCCCGATCTTAGCCCCAAATAATATGCGCCATTGTGCTCGTCACAAGTGAAATGCACTAAATTGCTCTTTGGTGATGACCTGATTCAGGCATGCAAATCCATCCAAGAAACGAACAAGCTGGATTCGAAAGTGTATGGTTCTGACCATCGTGGTGGCCGCAAACGAGGTGGATACACCACTAATAACTCTTATGCATCGGGGGACTACCGCGGCTATCGAGGCCGCTCCCAACAGCGGTCACAGTACTACCGCAGAGGCCGATTCGGCAGAACACAGTTTCGGCCAACGACTTACTCAAGCGGGGGTCAGTTGGCACCCGGGAGCTCAAACGCAAAGAAGCAACCCCTGGCATAGATTACTCACAGCCGAGTAAACGACATGCAGCAAATGCAGTAAGTAAGTATCACTCTTACAGTATTTTTCCTATAGACTGTGCAAGTCTCGCGCGTATCGGAACGAGAAAAAACGTCAAACGAAGAACATTTTTTTCTTTGAAATCAAATCTTTGTTTTAAATTATATTCAATGATAAAATCTGAACAACAAAATTACTCATTACATATTTATAAAATCAGTTTTCGTTTTTATAATAAATACAAAAATAATGTGTTAATTATTATTGAAGCAAAATTAAAACTCTGGGACAAGGATGCTTATTTGGTCTTAACTTTTCAGAAACCACTTTCGCGGATTCGCGATGGTCACGCGGGCGTAAAATTAACGCTTGACGCAGTTTATAGAGGATAATGACGCATCAACAACCATAGGCTGCTACGAAAAGGCTTCGCGTTGCAATTACAGCATCTGGCGATTATCATAGCGCATCCAAAACAAGCATTTGCATAAGTTTTGTGATCGGAGGTGAGCACAAAATTCTTAATTTTTTGCAGCAACCGGATGCTGAGGTCAAGTTTAATTCTCGGGTTTTCTTCGTTGTTTTGTTGAATTGATTTTACTTTCCTATTTGTTATCACTAAGTATAACATTCCCAACAACATATATATTTTTCATGGTCATAAACCACGTTAAACTAAAATAATTGACAAAACAAAATCTTGCCCACGTAAATCTTCATATGGTTGGGACCACAATGGTCCCGGAAGTTCAAATATGCGCGAGACTTGCACAGTCTATTGGAGGAAGACTCAAACTGTTTGCCTCAGCATGGGAAACCATAACTTCTGATGCATGGGTGCTAGATGCGATTTCTCACTGTCACATCGAATTCACTAAAACTCCTATTCAATTGAGAGTTCCTAACCCCATTATCTATTCAGACGCTGAATCTAGATTAATAGATGCTGAAGTGCAATCTCTGTTGAACAAAGGTGCTATAAAACAAGTGCATCCATGTCAGGGCGAATATTTGTCGAATATTTTCCTTCGACCCAAAAAGGACGGTACAATGCGACCAATTATTAACCTCAAAGGACTGAACAAATTTGTGAAATACCGCCATTTCAAGATGGAAACGTTTGAATACGCTCTAACATTGTTACGGCAGAGTTGCTATTTGGCCTCTATTAATCTAAAAGATGCCTACCTAACGGTCCCAGTGGCTGCTGAACATCAGAAGTACTTACGGTTTCGATGGAGAAACAACTTATGGCAATTTACGTGCCTATGTTTTGGCCTTTCTCGTGCACCACGCATTTTTACCAAAATCATGAAACCGGCTACGGCCATGTTACGTAACAAGGGACATATTTCAAGCAACTACATAGATGATTCCCTGCTTATTGGGGACTCGGCAAACGAATGTAGCAGGAATGTTCATGATAGATGCTATCTGATGGAACAATTGGGGTTTGTTATAAACGAGACTAAGTCAGTCAAAACCCCCACACAAGCCTTAGAATTCTTGGGTTTTGTAATCAATACAATTGATATGTCAGTATGCCTACCAACAAGACAGGTATTAAGCACTGTTGCATCATGTGTCAATATTATTAATAAAAATGGGAAAATGAAGTTGCTTATATTGTTTCCCCCCTTTTCTCTTATCGATAGAGTTCTACGAAAGATAGAGACAGACAAAGCAAAGGTCATTCTGGTGTTTCCATTGTGGACCGCACAGACCTGGTACCCAAGACTACTGCGTACCATCATTATGAAGCCACTCATACTCCCCAGGGCAGCCAATCTGCTGCACCTGCCAAACAAACCAGCGGAACGTCATACTCTACAGGATCGTCTAGTGCTATGTGCAGCTCTCTTATCAGGAGATCCCTCAGCTCAAGAGGACTTTCACAAAGAACTATTGACATTATCACTGAATCGTGGAAACCCAACACACGAAAGCAGTATTACTCAGCAATCACAAAATGGCTACACTTCTGTGTTGAACGGACTATCCATCCAATTCAAGCAACTGTAGGACAAGCCCTTGATTTTTTTGTCAACGCTCTACCACAAGGGTGCTGAGTACAGTACAGTGAACACAGCACGCAGTGCCTTGTCCTCCCTACTCTGGTCAACCACGGACCCAACGGTCCAGTTTGGTAGTCACCTACTAGTAACACGATTCATGAGAGGGGTGTTAAATTTGAGACCGCAGTTACCCCGGTACTCTCATATTTGGGACATTAATATCTTCCTTAGCTTTATTAGCAGGCTAGAACCAGTTGAGTCAATCACACTGAAGAAGTTGACATACAAACTCGCATGTCTATGTGCCGTGACCACGGGACAACGGGCTCAGACTCTGTCGCTAATAAAGCTCAGCAATATGACTGTACAAAACAATGTTGTTCAGATTAATATTACGGATCCTATTAAAACGTCCCGTCCGGGTAAACCACAACTAGTCGTAATGTTATCACCCTATCAACACGATACAACCTTATGCGTAGTAAGATGCTTGGCAACTTACGTCAAGCGAACCAAAGATGTACGTGCCAAGAAAACCAAAATATGTTTGAGTTATGTCCCTCCACAAACGGAGGTTACCACTGCGACTATTTCTCGGTGGCTGAAACTATCACTGACAGAGGCTGGGGTGAACACATCAGTGTTCAAGGCACACAGTATACGCTCTGCATCCACGTCAAAGGCTGCTAACAAGGGCGTATCAGTAGATGCCATTTTGAAAACGGCCGGTTGGACGAAAGCATCAACTTTCGCTAAATTCTACAACCGCAGCACAGTGAAAACCCAAGATGAGCAGGTTGTTTTTTCTAGTTGTGTTCTGACGAACACGATGTAAAGATATTGATTTATTTATTAACTTGAGTTATTGGCAAAAAAGGATTGCATATAGATGCGTGTTTTCAAGAAGTCCTGATGACAATCCTAAGATAATTTCTGCCATGGTTTATGTTGTATCATGATAAATGAAAACAAATGACCAAGTGAAGTCATTACGTAAAGTGTATTTTGTTTCATATTACCACCTGAAGGTGTTTTTGTTGATACAGAGAATAAAAGACCTGTTACTTTGCAGATGTTGACTTGTCTCTTTTACACTGCCCAGCTTTGAACTCTCACGTGAGTCCAAATGGAGGTAATGGTGAGGTAGAATTCCCCAATCAAACGATTGAAATGAAGTTTGATTGGGATTCTAGCGATCCATTACCGAAATGAGGAGTCACGTGACTCCCTCCCTGTTTTGGGACTATTTGGACTTTATGTTCCAATTGCAGGTATAATATCCCGCCCATGTGGCCAGTGTAAAGGTTTGCTTTAAACACTGAGGAGCGGACCTGAAATGACCCCTTATATAGGCTACGGGGCCTTTCCTTTCCTTTATTTTCTTTGAATGTGTGACGTAACCTCATAACCAGACAATACAATCCCACGTGACTCCTCATTTCGGTAATGGATCGCTAGAATCCCAATCAAACTTCATTTCAATATTTGATTGGGGAATTATACGGCAAACTGGGAATTCAAGTATGCTATTACTGTACTGCATTTGGAGAGACTTTGTATCGATTAACAAAACAATTAGTTTGAATAACATTGGAGTCAACTAACGAAAAACCCGATTATCCCAACAAAGTACTATCCTTGCCGTGTTGGTATGTCTTATAGCATAATTCAGGATGGTCAACTTGAAAATAACGGTATATGCGTTAAGAACAACTTGAGCATTAAATTGAAAGTCTGCCAAAATCTCTATGTACAGTTTTAGTTTAAAGTTTCCATAATTCGTCAATGACAAATTATTTGACACTCTTAATTTAGTTACGCCATACCTTTGACCATGCGATTCTGACAGACGCCCTTCAGTCCAAACTCGGGGTCTTGGCTGTGGTTTTAAAATTTTCAAATCAAGAGTTGTCATCCAACGTAGTGACTTAGATGGTGTTTTGTCTATTTCGCGATGATGACGGGTTATATAAACTCGGCACACAATTTCAAGAAATCATCAGAGTTGTTCGTCGTCAAATTTCTAGAAATGGGCGGAGCTGGGAAATTCGGTAATACGAAAGGCATGCAAATCTGACTTGAGAGGTGTAGCATCACCATTACGTTACGTAGAGGTCACGTCTTTCTAGTCTACTGTCCGTGATTGGTGATTTACCTGGATAATTTATTGTTATACCCAATAACCCATCACCCGGGAAAAGCTGACTGTGACTTCGATATGCAAAATGTGACACTAATAATTTGTCGAGGACCAATGCAAGTAGATGCGGTGTGTTGGCCGAAAGTACCCCAATACCCCGCAGGTTTTTTTGTCTGACAGAGACTTGATGGTACGTATTGGTTCTTGTTTATCGGAAATATCATTTAGAAGTCGACGTTTAAATTTTGCTTGTAGGCACTTAGGAGCGGATTCTATTTTCCGTGTGTCAAGCACAACAAGATACGAGCAGTAGAAGTCTGTAAGCCGTGTCATTAGTTCATGGAGTAGTTTTAAAATTAAATATAACAGTATGAGATTCGCTGTAGATTTGTAGACGAGGGGAAAGTCGATGGATAGACAACTCGACCCGTCAGTCATCAAGGACAATGATTTGGAGGGTAGTGAGGAAGGGTTTCTTGGTAGGGGTGGTGCTGTTATGGTGTTAGCATTTACTGGGGTAGTTCTTAATTGGACCATAAAGTTGTATATTAACCACACAATCGTTACAAAGCCAACACAACTTTTAAAATAGTATTACATAGTGCTCTCGCACTCTTCTATGTTTCACTTTGTCATCTACTTTTAAAAAGGTTTGTTTACTCTACTGTTTTTTTCTGTGTGCTTTCTGCCAGGCTCTCTTAATTCCGTCTTCAATTTATCTCCACATGACTGCTTCTGTTAACACCAGTATATTGTGTATGTGTGTTTTCAACCTTTGAGAAAGACTCTGCTGGGGTCAAAACCACGGGCCATTAACCATTTTTTAATGTGTTAACATTTATATGTGTATTTTTTATCGTACCTAGTGATCATGTATGTGGCAATCGAATTAATTATTAGGGTCGACTGTTTTCTTGCAACACCATGCCCGATATTAATTTGGCAGAGGCTGTCCCCAAAAAATATTCACGTACTGTAACACACTAGTTTCCCTTGTACAGAAGTACCCTTTAAAATCCTCCAAAGAATTTGATGTGAGATTCCCAGAACACAATAAAGACACAACAGAAGGGGGGTACACCATGCCACATCGAGCATTCGAATATTTCATCACTGCATTTGAACTACGCTTGGGCGCCAATTCGGCAAGCAAAGGTTTCGTTGATATCATTTCAAAAGTATCGTACACGTTTGGTAAAGCCTGTGAAAATTTGGGCTCAATTGGTCATCGAAGTTGCAAGAAAATGATGGAAGAAAAAACACCCTTTTTGTACAAATTTGTGTGCTTTCAGATAGGAATAAAAACTTCTTGCAAGAAGTTGTTATTATTTTAGTGAGAAATTACCTCTTTCTCAATAACTACGTTACTTCAGAGGGAGTCGTTTCCTACAATGTTTTATAATATCAAAGGTCTCCGTTGCTTGTTACAAAGTAAGTTTTTTTGCTAATATTTGTTTTGACTCATTACCGAACGTGTACGATACATTTAAACAATAGCAAATACCATGTTGTACTGCTCTAAAGACTTCGCATGTGCTGCTACCCAAGTATGGAACGCCTTCTTATGCGACCCTCTTGGAATCTGGATAGCTTTCTTAATACTATCTCGAATCACTCGAGTCTGTTTTTATTTTATTTTGTAGTTTATCTTTAAATATTAAGATTTCCTTCGTCTCCTTTTTGTGGTATAAAAGTCCATCTTGAGACCATTTGCTGTAATTAATTATCCATTTAGATTTCAGTTTACGAACATTATGAACTTGCTCGGGTCTTGCGTCATCATCTTGATCTCGTTATGGATACCATTGTCACAGTTGAGTACCAAGTTTGTTTTAAGTAAGAGTAGGGGAGCATTGTAGTGGGGAAAAGGCGCCAAAGGGTAGGGGTCATATATAATTGCAGAATAGCATTGCCAATTAATGAGATGGTTGTCGCATCGGAGTGAGTTTGGTTGAAAAAGATGTGATGATCGGTCATGTGCCTTAGACATTGATACATCGCATTAAATCAACGATGCACCACTCAAAGGTGTTCTTGAATCCGAAAACTTCTTTGAGGTTAGTTTTGGGGGAGGAATTGGGTACTAAAAAAAAATAAAAAAAATGTTTTAGTTATTTTATTTTTAGAGCTTACCTAATACTTGCCCAAATTAGATGAAAATCATGTTTGACTGTTAATAATCAAGACAAAATACTTTTTGTTTAACCCATCGTTTACATTTTAAGCAAATTACACTTTTTAAAAATTACTTACAGGGGAACAGTCTGTATATTTACTCTTGTCAACAACGCTATACGACCAAATGTGGCACCTTTGGATGGTCAAGATGTACTCGTTACAGGTTTGTTTGCTTTTAGGGCCAGCAACATTGGTCTGAACTTATAACTTTAAGGCCATATTTGAGTTGGCGGCTACGGCTACTACTACGGCAAGGACTGTTGCTAAGGACGTCCTATACTTCAACGTATGATGACGCGGCAACCCAGCCGTAGCCGTAGCAGTAGCCGCCAATTCGGACTAATACATTGGCGTAACTACACATTTTCAATAGTCCCCTTGCAGAAGTGGCCGCCATCGCCGAGGTCAAACGTACACGCGTGTACGCCCGTGAGCTTACAGGAGTGCCATAAGCCATTTTGAGATATGGTGGACACATTACTATAACACTACTTGGTTTGGGTTAATTTGCCTGCAAACACCCAAACCACACAGTGCACTCCTATAGTGTCCACCATATCTCAAAATGGCTAAATGTGGGGTCTTTTACACCATGGAACAATGGAACCCACACAAGGGATTTCTTTGTTTAACCTGGGCCCCACAAGGGAATGTTTAGTTCAACCTGGACCCCACGAGGGAATTTTTTAGAAAAGGGAATAATATAATAACAATAGCGGGCCCCCACAAACCGGATCCGAAAAGGTTGTGTGTACGCACCGCGCACAACTCTCAACCAATGATAGGTCTTCATACACCTAAGTAAGGGGTGATTTTGTTTGCGACGCCATATTCAAGAGGGGTTAGGGTTCGGGGGAGGTAGGGGCAAAAGCAGCGTCTCTCCGCCTTTGGGTTACGCCTTTTTTCTTAAAGAATATGGATTGTAAAAATTACTCTCGCGGCTAAGTTTTCACGCCTAAAAAAGGGGGGTCTTGCAGACAAAATTTAAGTTTTTCAATGGGGACCATTGTTTGAATACGTGCGAGACTTGCACAGTCTATGGCGATTGGCAGTAAGCGCAAAGACATATATCTAAAATATTATATCACTACGATTGTCATGCGGAAAGCTGTAGAACATAGTAAAACCCAGAATAGTCAATGTGCTATACGTATCACATCGAACATGCTTTAGTTCCTGACTAATAACAAAGTTATATATAATAATTACAGGTCTTTGTTATTAAATGAAATTGGTTTATGAAAATAGGCGGTCTACTTCTTTGTGGAGTGTAGGTTTTGTTTGCATGGGCCCTGGATGTGAAAAACAAATAAATTGATAGCAATCAAATATTAGGCTATACTTACATATCTTGGCAAGAGTTCCAGACTGCAGATTTGACCCGTAATCTCAAACGTTGCGTTTTGCTGGCTCGCCGTGTCATGAATGGTTCTATACCGTACATCGAACCAAACTACACAGACTATAAGGCCTTTCCTAAATGTGCCAGTGGGCAGCACACGTGAACAAAATAATCAATTGTGTTAAGGCCTTTGTTGAGAATTGCATGAACTTAGATGGATCAAGTAACGTTTGTGTGAAAAGGCGTACATTGGAGCACAGCTTGTTTGCGAGACTGTTTGTCATCAGTCACTCACTTGACTAACGAATGTCGGTCAGACAGGAGTCCGCTTCTAATCATCGAACAAACTGTTAACCCGCTTGGAATTATTGAAAGACCAAAGGCTGGAAAATGGCGGAGAGTGTCGGGGTTTAGCCGACCAGACAAGTAGAAACAACCAACTTCATTGGGTAAGACTTTTTGTTTAGCTGAGATATTTCAAAACTTTTTTTAGGGGAAATAAAATAAAACGGGGCTACTTTTGCAAACGTACACTAGGACCCACAATAATTAATTGTTTTGTTTGAGTTGATGTGTTCTCCCAATAATAGGTATGACTTAAGCACTGCCTATAGGTTGTATTTAAAGTGTCTGTATACGTTTGGTAATAACTCTGAAAATTAATGGCAATAAAAACTAACTTGGTAAGAAGTACAACAGCTTTGGATAGTACAATGCATTTTGAGAAACTTTTAACTTCAAAGTAATGCGGTTATGGGAAAATATATCACTTTTAATCCCCCCCAAAATGAATCCGAGAAGCGGTACTGCAGTAACGTTTTCTCATAATTGGAGATTATTCTTCCTGCGTGCACATAACCGCTCCAGATTTTCAGCAATATCTCAAAAACGCTACCACCGGGTTAGTTTTATAGAGGATTGAAACAAACAGTGGGTTCCAATTACCAAGCGTATATTCAATCCCTATAACAAGTTTAAGTGGGTAGGTTTGGAGGAAGCAAATGTCACCGTGCAGTTTCACGGACATTGACAAAACTTGATCAGAAACGACTGCAAGAATCATACAATTAATTCATAACAAAAATGGGCCTATTAAGGTAGCGGCTGTGGTTTATTTATGTTTTATTATTTTTTTAATAAACATTTTTAGCATTAATTCGATGTTTCCGTTTAGTCAAGTTTCATTGTAACAAATGATAATAAATTAACCCCTTTGCATAAGGGATTTATTCTACATAAAGATTAATATGTTAGACAATTTTAAAGATTAATATGTTAGACAATTTTGAAGGAAATATTTTCGATAACCTGCTTTAAGACGAGTTGCAACATTTAGAAACAAAAAGCAAACATTCCTTTATTGTTAACAGGTGTGATTTAGGACCAGGTTCATCATGGTTGTAATCAACTTCTTGATTATTTTCTTGGCGTTGGAAGTCGCTCATGTTCAGTGAGTAAAAAAACCTTATATTTTCCAAAGATTTGTAATGGGATATTATTTACAGCATCTCCACAAACTATCACCGATTTATCTGTACCGTGCTCAAAACAGAGGTACCCCTTACATCCTCTAAAGAATTACTGAGATTCCCAGAAGATTATGCAGACGAATTAGGGAGGGGTACACCATGCCACATATCGAGCACCCATTGAACTCAATATATCAAACTTAATCAACGTTGTGGCCTTCATTAAATCCACACCTTCTAGTATTAAGTCTGCACATCTTCTAGTCTAGTGACTCTCTATACAGGTCGAAGCCTTATCGACCTCCTCATGCATGCCTCCTGCATTGACTTTAGTTACTTTAATAATAGGACCATAAGTCTCTCCGTTCGCATAGCTGTACACTTGAGTATGGGTGTTTGTTGTGTCCGTTAGTGATTGCATTTACTTCAAATACCATCATTTCCACGCATAGAAAGTACCATTAAAGTAAATATTGACTACATGATGCAATTTTGCAAACATGCTTCAGACCATCGTTTATAAAACTTAGGTTTATCTCTAAATATAAAATGTTGGAAGATCTCAATTTCTCCTTGGTCAAACCCACAAACAACAACAAATACGCAGGAGTTATAAAACTTAGGTTTATCTCTAAATATAAAATGTTGGAAGATCTCAATTTCTCCTCGGTCAAACCCACAAACAACAACAAATACGCAGGAGTTCGTGAATTTCAAGTGAGAAGTGTAATTGAATAAACAAATATATCCTATAGTAAAAAACATTAATTAATAAACATGAAGTTAAATGTTGTTCTAAAAATTTTCATTTTTGAAATAAGAAACTTAATTGGTCAAGCCTAATTTTAAAACTGATGACGTCGTAGATTATTTCTTATCCAGCATTGAGATTTATAAGTATGTGCAAAGTTTTAAACTGCTGTGTGACATTGTAAAAGGTTTTAAGAAAAATAGTTCCTTTTCCAAAATTTGTCACGAGAGTGCGCTTTTGAAGAAAAATACGTCATTAATCTTTTAATTGCAAGGCCCAGGGGTTGAACTATATTTAATACAAAAAGACCATGTCAAAATTCCAAAACATATTGCTGGCAGACTATCTTTACAATTTAGCACTAACTTATTGTTCTCAATGTCTGTATAAGAAATAAACTATGACGTCATGATGACGTCATCAGTTTTCAAATTATGTTGATCAAAGTTTCTTGTTTCAAAAATGCGATTCTTTAGAACCACAATTAACTTCACGTATATCAATATTTCGTTCAAAGACGTTTACCAAAAGACTGTTATTCAAGGAAAAGAGAACATTTCAAACCCATAGTTTAGATATTAAAGGTGTGTGCATAACATTGGTAATAGTAAACATATTAATGTTCACAGATTTGCACACAACTTACATGGTATAAAATTGGTTATGTTGGGAAACTCCCTGTGAAATATTTCTGCTTGAAATGCAATTGTTTTTGAGAAATGAGTGAAACAATTATTAGTCCAAAACTCAATGTTTGAAAACTGTGAAAAACATTTTTTCCCATATTTTTTCTCGTGACGCCAATGACCGGTTGAACTTAAACTTTCACAGGTTTGTTATTTCATGTATATGTTGGGTTACATCAAGTGTGGATACTGGTCTTTGACAATTACCAATGTTACACATGTGCTTTAAGGATTATGTTTATTTTTAATTTCTTTCAGGGGCACCGTCTGTAGTTACTCCTGTGAGAAAAGCTATACGACTAATTGTGGGCTCTTTGGATGGTCACGTTGTAATGGAAACAGGTTTGTTTGCCTTTAGGAATCTCGACATTTGGTCTGAACTTTTAGCTCCAGGACCGCATTCGAATTGACGGCTACGGCTACGGCTACGGTACGGCAACGACTGTTGCTAAGGGTGTTGCTTAAGACGTCCTATATACACCAATCCTTCGCCGATCTTGAACTCTTGGTGGCAGCAGAAACGCCTCCATTACTGCGGTGGTACCTGGGTGGTACTGTGCTGCCTATCGATGAGCTTAAGGGCTGGGCTACACTAGTTAATTTATAAATGGTTATATGTAAATAATGGTTGTTTATAAATAATAGTTACATAAGTGGCAAGGTCGTACCACCGCAGTACCACCGCAGTTTGTCTGCTGCCACCAAGAGTTCAAGATCGGTGAAGGATTGGTGTATACTTCAACGTATGATGACGCGGCAGTTCCAGCCGTAGCAGTAGCGGCTAATTTGGACAGGGCCTAAAGACAGTGTACACATTTCCAATAGACTGTGCAATTCTCGCGCGTATCGGAACGAGAAAACACGTCAAACGAAGAATATATTCTTTTTCTGAAATAAAAGCTTTGTTTTTAATAATATTTATGAAAAAATCTGAGCAACAATTATATTAATTACAATTTTTCATAAAATGAGATTTAGCTTTTATAATACATACAAAACCAAATTTAAGCTCTGGGACAAGGATGCTTTGATCTTAACTTTTTAGAAACCCCTTTTGTAAATACACGCCCGAATTCAACCACTAAAAGCTGGTTTATACGCTGCAGGCGATGACGTGTGACGCAGTGTATCCTCTATAAACTGCGTCACGCGTCATGACGCCCCAACGACCGTAGACTGCAATGAAAAGTATGGTGGCCCTGAAGGGACATCGCACATGGGAAATATCTTTGCAATTATTTGCGATGTCGCAAAAATCTTTGCAAGTATCTGCGATGTTTTCAATATTTGCAATGTCGCAAATATCTTTGCAAATATTTGCGATGTCGCAAATATCTTTGCAAATATCTTTGCAAATATTATTTATTATTAAATATTTGCGATGTCGTAAATATTATCGTATACTTTGTCGCATACTTTGTTGCATATTTTGCATATCTGTGCCGGGCATTTTTTCAAGAGCCTAAAGGGTTTTAACGTTGTTTGGGTTCCAGTCTTCATTCCATTGTTGACTTGTTGACTTTTTTGTCGAGATTCATCAAAAAAACGACCACGGATGCCTATCTACCTCCATGGTAATACACGCATGCGGAAAGAGCAGAAGAGTAATCAATCATACCAAAACTGCACCCGACTACCCACCCGTGTGTACATGTTAATGGAATGAAGGCTGGAGCCCAAACAACTTTTAGACCCTTTAGGCTCTTGAAAAAATACCCGGCACAAATTTGCCAACTTTATGCCTAAAAGTATGCGACAAAGTATGCGATAATATTTGCGACATCGCAAATATTGGCAAAGATATTTGCACAGATATTTGCGACATCGCAAATATTTGCAAAGATATTTGCAAAGATTTTTCGACATCGCAAATATTTGAAAAGATATTTGCGACAGAAAATTTGAAAAGATATTTACTTTATTTTACTGCAAAGATTTTTGCGACATCGCAAATATTTAAAAAGATATTTTCAAAGATATTTGCAAAGATTTTTCGACATCGCAAATATTTGAAAAGATATTTGTGACAGAAAAATTGAAAAGATATTTACTTTATTTTACTGCAAAGATTTTTGCGACATCGCAAATATTTGAAAAGATATTTGCAAAGATATTTGCGACATCGCAAATATTTGCAAAGATTTTTGCGATGTGCGATTTCCCTTCAGGGCCACCATAGCCACGCTTCTGGCGATAACAGCTTCTGGCGATTATTATCGCGCGACCAAAACGAGCCGTGCACAAATTCTTAATTTGTTGCAAGTAACCGGAAGCTGAGGTTAAGTTTAATTCTCGGGTTTTTTTCGTAATATTGTTGGATTTATTTTACTTTCATATTTTGCATCACTTAGTATTACATTCCCAACAATATGTATAATTTTCATGGTCATTGTCCACGTTAAACTAAAATAATTGACGAAACAAAAATTCGCCCATGTAAAACTCTATGGTTGGGACCACAATTGTCCCGGAAGTTCGAATACGCGCGATACTTTCACAGTCTATAGACCCCTTGCATTGGCTACCATCTCAGTTAGCTTTACAGTTAAACTGAGAAAAAAAATAAGCGAACAAATGTTTCTTTGTTCTTTAAATTATTTAGTGTGTTTTCGTGACATTTTGTTTCTCTTTGATATTTGTGCACAAGTCGTCGCAGCATAATGGTTTAAGCATTGCATTCGTCTAAGGCCGCGATACAAGTTATTTTTTTTCGGCTAAACAGATTTTCTGTGTTGAGAACTTTGACAGCCATAAACTCTCCGTCTATACCATGTCAACTATTTAAAAAAGAAAAAAACTAGTATGTATATATAGCTTAGATCCCTTGATTGATTTTGAAAGTACTTGAAATAATGTTTATTTATAAATAAAATCGGTAATGTAAACTTCGTTTATAATAACTTCGTTTTATGGCCGATTATAACAAAGCATTTCTTAAAATTGCACAGTATTGATGATAGCCTATTTCATATTGTACTTAGAAAGCTGGAATATTAAAAACTGCTGCTATATAATGTTTTCATGCATTTTGTGCAATTTTTGATTTGAATTTTATGGAGATATATAATTTTTAACTTGTTTGATTAATATACTCTTTTTTGTTTGTTTAAACTTGGAGTTTGTATGCCTCTAACCGTTTTGGGCATCTTTTTTAGAGGAATAAAGAATCTAAACAAAACCGGGGGAAAATTGTTTGACTCGCACTTTACGTTAAACTTGTATCATTTATGGTATGATGTCCTATAAAGGTATCGTACACGTTTGGTGATGACTCAAAACAAATATTAGCATAAAAACCTACTTGGTAACAAGCAACGGAGAGCTGTTGATAGTATAAAACATTGTAGGAAACGACTCCCTCTGAAGTAACGTAATTTTTGAGAAAGGGGTAATATCTCACTAAAATAATAAAAACTTCTGAGCAAGAAGTTTTTATTCCTATCTGAAAGCACATAAATTTGTACAACAAGGGTGTTTTTCTTTCATCATTTTCTTGCAACTTCGATGACCAATTGAGCCCAAATTTTCCCAGGCTTGTTATTTTATGCAAATGTTGGTATACACCAAGTGAGAACACTGATCTTTGACAATTACCAAACGTGTTCAGTGCCTTTAATAATTGATACAATTATGCACTGAATGGCAGAACTAAAATGTTTGGCATTTTTGCTCGATTTGCAGATATACTACATGCTATCAGTGTTGCACTGGGTGGACGGGGTTCGTTGGTTCAGGCTGTACCACGCGTAAGTTAAACTTGTTTGTCCCTCATAGAAGTCCATGTTTTAAAGCTTAACGTTTTACAGAGGAAGTTTATTGATTGCTCAAAAAATTATAAAATAAACATATTCTTACTAATTTTCTTGTCTTGGCAGTAATTTCGATACCGATGTGTACTTGTATTCATAAACATTTATTGCGAAATGCAGGTTACATTTGGAGAACTGTGTATTGTTTTAATATTTCAGTTTTTATTATACACAAAGAACCAGAAAAAAAATCAACTTTGGATGATCGCAACAATCTAAACAATTCACTCAATACATTTAAAGTTTTTGTTTTTATATTTCATATTTCCCTATTGTCATTCCAGTTTCTGTCTTAATATGTTTTTTAGTTCTTTCTTTGATTATAATAGTCAGTGGCTTAACAAGGGCGGGGGGGGGCGCACGGGGGGCACGTGCCCCCTCAATTGATGTCCGTGCCCCCCCCCCCATTTGAAATCTGGACTTTTGTGATTGAAAACTTCCAGATATTTTTTTTTACATTTTATACGCTTTGATGAGATACTTTCGATGTGTTTAAAACTATTTTTCCATTTACATGCAGATTTTTTTTTTACACTCACGCCAGACTATGTTTTAACAAAATATTAATTTACATAAAAGGGGGCTTGTTCAGGCCCGTAACCAGGAATTTATTTTTTCATTTTATTATATTTTATTATTATTATTATTATTATTATTATTATTAATTTTATTTTTATTTTTATTATAAGTATTTTTGCCACAATAGGGCGACACCTAACTGTCGCCCTATTATTCATGAGACCAATCCATCAGAAATAATTGTTCAATTTGGTCAACTGACCAATAAAAAGATTGAGGGCCATCTTCTTTCTGGAAAAAAGAAATGATTTGGGATTTAGATGTGTCAAGTAGATAGCTATGGGAATGCAAAAGTCGCCCTGTTATTATCAGATATGATAAAAAATGCTGCAATATGGCGACACACTGTCTTGTAGGATAACTCAGAAAAATAGATTATCATTTCAAGATCTCTTTTGATTTAACAAATATAAACCTTTTGGAAATACATGGACTTAAATATTATAGTTTATAAACTAGGTTTGAGTGATTTACACAACAAATAGTAACTGTCGCCATATTGTTGTGTTTTACCTAACAAATAATAACTGTCGCCATATTGTTGTACTTTACATACAAGTAATAACTATCGCCATAATGTTTAATAAACGAATCATGAATGAATTATATCATAAATCAAAACGCACATTGTTTGCAAGAAGATGGGGTTAAGTAGGGAACTGATGTCACCCTATTGTGGTATTTTCACGTAACGTTACATAAAATGATATAATAGGGCGACAGATAATGTGTCGCCCTATTGTAGCACAAGTTGTATAACAAATAGTAGGGCGACATCGAAAAAAGTTATTTTCTAAATAAGCGCCGCCCTCCACGTATTCGACGCAGAAGGGAGTTGGAGGAGGATGTGCCCCACTCAGAAGTTTGAAATGTTGCCAAATTCAAGCCATTTGCTGCACCATTTTTGCGCTATGATATTGGTTATTATATCTGAAAACAACTCAATTACAGCTTTGTATCAATATTATTTCTTCGTTGGTATTCTCCCCTTCATTTTAGCATTATGTTTTGGGTCTACCGCCTGTCCTAACGGAGGCACATGCACTAGTCCTGATTATTGCAGTAGCTGTACTCGCGGCTACTACTCACCACGCTGTGATCGTAAGTACAAAAAGGCCCTCTATTTTCTTGGAAACAAATTATTATTTGTTAGAAGCTTTTGCGGCAAGCCCCTTCAGTATTATTAGGCATGTTATTTGTGTTTTATTTGTTCGTTAAACTCCCATGAAAGATTAAGATTTTAGGATTACATCGCGGTTTTTCCCCTTGATTTAAAACGATGGCCTTGTCTGAACTCGTGGTGGCGCACTGCATTGCGAGTCTCCCGAACTAAAACTTGCTATGGTTGGCCTACGTAAACAAACATCTGTCTGACTTGCGAGGAATATGATTAAACTGCAACCCTTATTTTGTGGATTAATGTGTTTAAAACTACGTTTTTATCATACGACTTGTGAAGTGTGCACACAGATTGACAACTGTCTGGCAGGGTTCTGCACTAATAGCTATGATCAGAGATGCGACACGGGGCGAATATGAAAGAAAGCGCCGCCCTCCACGTATTCGACGCAGAAGGGAGTGGGAGGAGGATGTGCCCCACTCAGAAGTTTGAAATGTTGCCAAATTCAAGCCATTTGCTGCACCATTTTTACGCTATGATAATGATTATTATATCTGAAAACAACTCAATTACAGCTTTGTATCAATATTATTTCTTCGTTGGTATTCTCCCCTTCATTTTAGCAATTATATGTTTTGGGTCTACCGCCTGTCCTAACGGAGGCACATGCACCAGTCATAATTATTGCAGTAGCTGTACTCGCGGCTACTACTCACCACGCTGTGATTGTAAGTACAAAAAGGCCCTCTATTTTCTTGGAAACAAATTATTATTTGTTAGAAGCTTTTGCGGCAAGCCCCTTCAGTATTATTAGGCATGTTATTTGTGTTTTATTTGTTCGTTAAACTCCCATGAAAGATTAAGATTTTAGGATTACATCGCGGTTTTTCCCCTTGATTTAAAACGATGGCCTTGTCTGAACTCCTGGTGGCGCACTGCATTGCGAGTCTCCCGAACTAAAACTTGCTATGGTTGGCCTATGTAAACAGACATCTGTCTAACTTGCAAGGAACAGGAAAAAACTGCAACCCTTATTTTGAGGATTAATGTGTTTAAAACTACGTTTTTATCATACAACTTGTGAAGTGTGCACACAGATTGACAACTGTCTGGCAGAGTTCTGCACTGATAGCTATGATCAGAGATGCGACACGTGCGATGGTGATTTTGGCCCAGCTAATGGCTCCGCCTACAAGAAGACGGACGACCAGCGACAATGCATCAGTGAGTATACTAACAACTTCCATCATAGTAGCCATTTTAACAAAAAGGGCTAAGAGGTGGTGTGTTTTTGAACCCCTATTGAGTAGAAATGGTCGTCTTTATTTTTAATACGTTCACTGCTACGACTTTTATGATCATATTTTGTAGATCTGCTCAAGCTAAAAATTTACAATGTGCTAGCACTAACAGTTTTAAATTAGGAATAATTTGTGTACTGTTATATGACACAGGTTTCTGTTCTACACTTTTATTCTCAATAGGTTTATGAACTAGGCCCAAGTGCGTAGATCGGAATGCTCGGTTGCCGAGATCGAAAAATCAATGCACAAATGTATCGAATGGTTCTACCTTAAATAACCCCAATTTATGTCTTTTAAGAAAAATTGACTAGAGTGGGATTTGAACCAACGACCTCCGGTTTAACGTGCCGGCGCTCATATATATATATATAATAATAAATAAATAAATAAATAAATAAATAAATAAATAAATAAATAAATTTTATTGAGGACGTGTGACATATCTACATCGAGCTCCAGGAAATTGACAGAAATTTGACCTTCTGCGTTTTTGTGGAAGCCTTTTCTACTAGCAAGTGTCTCTTCAATTGCACATAGAACACTTTCATTGAGATAAGAGAGATCGAAACCACCCTTTTAGGGCCTTTTGGCCCTAAAAGCTCTCTCAAATCAACGGCGGTGCCGCTTGGCCGCCATGTTTTCTGCCATGGGTCTTAATAGACCAAACACCGTGAGGTTCAACACCCACCATCTTTCCAAAGGTGTCACACCCCGAGACGTCTACAAAGCTGTCAATCACGAATTGGATACAACATCAACCATTGTGTGCATTGCTGAACTGGAACGCAACTGGTACAACGTCACTTTTGACAATGAGCAGGATTGTGAGACTATAGCAACGCAAGGCCTGCTATTACATAATGCCCTCGTCCAGTGTGAAAGAGCTAACATACGCAACTCTGTAATTGCCTACATCAAGGCACCATACGAAATTCCGGACAATGCCATTACATCGCTCCTGTCTCGGTATGGAACCGTCGCCAACATCCGACGTCAATATCACGGTTTCGGCGATAACATAGAAACTGGAGTGAGAAGCTGTCTCGTGAAGAGCCTCAAGAAGCCAATACCAAGCTTCATAAAATTCAGCGGCTTTACTTTGCCAGTTAGGTACAGGGGCCAACAGAAAACATGCAAAATCTGTGAAGAAACAGGGCATCTGGCGCGTGACTGTCCTGCAAGAAACCGATGTTTCGTATGTGGTAGTTACGATCACAGGGCAGCTTGGCACGACAAATACGACAGCGAACAAGATGAAATTCGTGACGACAATCCGGCAAATGAACTAAAAAAAAATGAAGAGGACACTACTGGAGAGAAAGAAGATAATGAGCCCCCAAACAAAGAACCGTCAGCTGAAGGCTCCAAAACAAACAAAGGAGAAGAAAAGAAAGATACGGATCAAACAGAGAACACGCAACCACCAAAAGAAGCCGCCTCAAAACCTAAGCTGTCATTCAAGGACGTAGTTGCAGGTACCACAGGAACAACCAGCAAGAAAACTCCCACCAAACCCAAAGGATTTTGGGACGAAGCCATGAACAGCCAAGCCGTTAGAAAGGTGTCACGGAAAAGGAAATCCACTGAAGCTTCTACAGAATCATCGAAAGTAGCTCGTGATGAGTCAACACCAACAGAGATGGAAATTTTGGCAGCCGAAAAACCAATTGACGAGACACCAGAGAACATGGACGACCAGGAACATACGGATGAAAGATCCGACGATACGTATTCGGAAGGATCGATCGACGAGGATCGTGGAAGACTCGTTGATCCATATTATCACAGTGGTGAAGACCCGGAAGATCTAGGCGGAGAATTCACTCTCTACACACGAGGAGGAGTCCGTCGACGAAGGAAAAAGCGAACATCATGGGAACGGAAATCAACAACGACTAACTCGCAACAAACAACCAGTAAAAACAATGACACTGATCAACCGGGTCCATCAAGCTACCCAACTACCAACAAGCCCAGTAAGAACAACGAAAGCCAACCCAAACAACGAGTTCAACAAAGCCAGAGAGGGAGAGGAAGAGGAAAGCCAAAGTAACTCTTACCTTCATTATGGCTGGAGTGATGAAGACATTAATGTACAACATCATCATTGGTATGTTCATATTGTCTATTGCCTCCATAAATGTTAATGGCCTGAGGAATAACCTTAAACGTAATGTAATCTTTGAATTTTTATGTCGTAACAAGTTTAGCCTAATTTTTCTTCAAGAAACTCACAGTGAAGAAAATGACGAATCCGTTTGGAGTAAAGAGTGGCAAGGAAGATGCATTTAGTCATGGCAACCGCCAATCAAGGGGGTTGCTATTCTCACTTCAGAAAAATCTGGTCTCTGCATTGATAATATTTCTAGGGATAAGGAAGGAGATGGATAAAGGGTCAAATTAAATGGAACAATCTTGACATTCCAGTTGCCTCTGTTTATGCTCCAAACAATTCGTACGACAGGGCTTATTTTTTTGATGACATGTCTGATTGGATAATTAGCGATTCTTCTATTATTGGTGGAGATTTCAATTGTAATATTGATAATGTTAAAATCAAAGATGGCAGTAAAACTATTCTAAAAATGTCATTAACGAGAAAGATTTATGTGACGTCTGGCGCACTATTCATCCTGATAAAGCAGGATACACGCATTACCACAAAGCTAGTAAGCAGGCGACTAGAATAGACTATTTGTTTTTATCGTCCAATCTTCTGAGTAATGTTTTAGACGTGCGTGTTAATCCGCATGGTAATTCTGATCACTCTATAGTTTGTATGAAATTACATGATCCCGGTAATGTGCATGGTCAAGGAAGGTGGATATGTAATAATAGTCTTTTAAATGACAATGATTGTAAATATCGCATAGAAACCTTTTTACAATTCTGGACTTCTCAAAATACAACTACAAGTCTTTGTTGGATTGGTGGGAAAGTGGGAAATTCAGAATAAAAGAAATTCTCCAAGATTACGGCAAGGAAAAAGCGCATCTTCAAAAACTAAAAATTAATGATCTTAAGAAAAGATACAACCGGCTCTTGGAGAGTCCAGACTCCAGTGCTGATGCCATTAAAGACATTGATGCTCAAATAAAAGCATACGAAATTGAAGAATGGTCCAAGGCTAAAATTAGAGTTCGGAACACCATTAAAGAGGAAGGTGAAAAAGCCTCTAAATTCTTTCTGAATCTTGAAAAACAGCAAGTCCAGAATAGTAAAATTGATAGGTTAGTTAATGCCGAAGGGAAATTTATCGATCAACCTCACTCTATGCTCGATCATGCTAATGATTTTTACTCTGACCTGTATAAAGAGGAAGACATCTCTGATGATCATTTAAATGATATTATCTCTAAAATAAGTAGAAAACAAATTCCTGACGATATTCATTGTAATCTTGACAAAGCTATTACGGCTGATGAAGTCAAGTTGGCGCTATTTCAAATGAAGAAAAATAAGTCTCCTGGCTTAGACGGGCTTACGGTTGAGTTTTATCAGACGTTTTGGAAAACAATCGCTTCTGATGTCTTAAAAGTATATAATTGTTGTTTCAAGAATGGTATTTTATGTAGATCAATGAACTCTGCGTTAATTAGACTTATTTATAAAAACAGAGGTGAAAGAACTGATTTAAAAAATTGGCGTCCTATCAGCCTGCTCACTGTCGATTATAAGATCTTATCCAAGGTCATCACTAATAGAATGAAGCTGGTTATGCCTTCTTGTAGGTGAAGAACAAACCTGTGGAGTTGTAGGTAGAAATATCCATGATAATCTTATGGTTCTGCGTGATACTATTGACTATGTAGAATTAGATAACTCAGAGGCTGCCCTCATAAGTATAGATCAAGAGAAGGCTTTTGACAGAATTAGCTGGAAATATTTGTTCACTGTTATGACTAAAATGGGAATTCCTTCGAATTTAATTAAATGGATTAAATTATTGTACAGCAATCCCAATTGTAACATTATTGTAAATAATTTTATTGGTTCACCGGTTAAGGTTTCTCGAGGGATTAGGCAAGGATGTCCTCTATCCCCCCTCCTTTATTCCATTTGTGCTGAAGGTTTAGCGAGTTTGGCTAGAACTGATTGTGATTTAAAAGGAATTGTTACGCCGGGAGGTGAAAGCAGCATTAGATTAATTCAACACGCTGATGACGTCACTTTCTTTGTTGGTGACAACAAGGAATTTGTTACTATTGATAACATTCTTAATACCTATTGTAAGGGAAGCGGGTCTAAATTCAATGTAGACAAGTCTAAAGGCATATGGCTTGGGAAGTGGACTGGTAGAGTCGACAAACCGTGTAACTTCCAGTGGTGCGATAAGCTTAAAATACTTGGGATTATATTTGGGAACGATGTCGTACCAAATGACAACTGGGGTCCGAGAATAACAAAAATCCGTAGTACTTTAGATAAATGGTCTAAACGTAATCTCACCTATCATGGCAAGTCTGTTATTGTAAATATTTTGATTGGGCCGTGTATAAATTACCTTGGCAGTGTGTTAACCTGTCCCGAGGAAACCGTGAAAAAGATGAATGGTATGATTTGGAATTTCTTCTGGGATGGTAAAATCGAAAAAATTAAGAGGACTACCATCATTGGTCCAAAAGACTCGGGTGGAATGGGTCTTGTTGACATTAACTGCAAATTAATGAGCCTCAAATTAAACTGGCTAGCTCGCTACCCCTCATCTCAAGGAAAATGGAAATATTTTTTGACTATTGGATTAATAAAGCTAGCGCCAATGATCACTTGGGATGGTATATATTTGCCAATCAGAAAAAAACTCTGAAAACCACGTCTTTTTATATTGATGTGATCAATGCCTTTGATAAAGTAGGAGGTATTATGGATTGTAAACATTCCAGTGTTTTAGAAACAAGAGAAATGCCTTTGTGGAATAATGTTAGCGTCACCAAGGACAACGTCACTTTTGGTAGTACCTTGCTTAAATCGTTTGGTATTAGCAGGATAAAACATATTGTGAAACAGGGTAAACTGATCTCTTTTAAAGAAATTGCTCAAATGTGTGCATTACGTAATATTAATGCCGGTAGAATGTTAGGTCGCCTTAAGCAGCATGTGGATTATAACCTAATTGAAGAAAAAAGAGAAGGTCCAGCTACCCTTTTGTGTAATTGGTTAGTCATTAAAGATTATAACGGAGAGGAATCTGCTCCGATGTATTTAACTAAAGCCAAGACCAACTACGTCAGTCTGATTAGGAAAAAAACTGTCGTTCCTAGAGTTCAACCAATTTGGCAAAACATATTCAGTATTAGTCAAGATCTCGATTGGTCTGCGATATGGATCAGCGATTTTAAGAACTATTTAATGGATCCTGACGATAAGCAGTTTATGTACAAACTTAGACACAGAATTTTACCTACTAAAGATGTTTTGCGTAAAATTGGTATTGTTAGAGAAGTATCTTGCCCGCTGTGTAACGTAGAAAGAGAAACTCATGAGCATATTTTCATTTACTGTACTCACACTTTGGATGCTTGGATTTTCGTTGAAAGATTGCTTAGCAAATATACTGGTAACAAACACTTTTATTTAAACGACTCTAACAGAATACTTGGATATGCTCTTAAACCGGTTCAGGCCATCGTTGTTGCAAAATTGCTAAGGCTGATCTGGAATATACGATGCAAAAGTGTTTAATAGTTATTCCAGACCAGCTGAAATAGACATCATCGCTCAGTTTAAGTTTTCTTTGAAATTTTTCTGCGAATGGAAAAAACAGACTAAAACCAGAATCTTTTGAAAATTGCTACACTAGAAATGATGCGTTATGTTTCACCACTGATGATGAAGTTAACTTTAATTACTAGTACCCTGTACCAAGGGCCTTGTTATTTCACTTGTCCCGTATGTATCCTGTGTTCCTAATTTTCGTTTTTCATGTCAGCAAAATGTTTTTTTCATGTCAGCAAAATGTTTTCCCGAACCACGTGATTATGTCACGCTAAATTGTAGATATTTGTATATACATTAAAGGTATTCATTGAACTATTTAATTTTTGTTTATTATTATTGTTATTATTATTATTATTATTATAATTATTGTTGTTATTTTCTGAGCTACTTCATGTTACTTACTGTACCTGTATTATATTAGAAGTATTTACTGGAGTGTCTTTTAACAGTGTGCTTATTTGATGTATTGTATACTTTTGCTGATGAATGTTGAATAAACGGAGTAATAAACTCCACATCAAGAAAAAAAATAAAAATAAAAAATAAATAAATAAATAAATAAATAAATAAATAAATAAATAAATAAATAAATGAATAAATAAATAAAAAAAGAAATAAAAAAATAAAGAAATAAAAAAATAAAAAAATAAAAAAATAAATTAATACACTAAAAAAAAACTGAAATTGTCTGGTAACACTACTTCACTCTCTAAAAGCTTCCGGGTGAGACCTGACCCTGATCTGGGTCCCATGGGGTCTGACCCATTTCTTGAATTTCTGTCAAAATTTGCACAAAAAAGGGGTCCAACTGACGCAAAATAGCTAAAACTATGTTTTACCAGTTTTAGGGTCAGCCTGATCCGGAATAAAGGTCGGCCCCCTAGGACCCAAAATCCGGTTTAACTTTGACCGGGAGTTTTCAAAATTTGTTTCATAGATCTTTAATCATCGGAGTATGTCAATTTTGCCACTTTTTTTTTTTTTTTTTTTTTTTTAAACTATTTCCTCCCAGAGCAATGTTCATGGAGGACGGACAGCAACGCCTGCTACCCGGGGTCTTGCACGGACGCCAGGTGTTCGTGTACCGCTGGGTTCTCTGGAACTGACTGCAGATCAAGTGAGTTAAATTGATATGTCGATGGAAAGCGTATTACATTTTGAAGGTTTTAGCTATAGGAACCTAACAAAGTAGACCGTTGTTCTCACAGAATAAATTTTCATCTGCTATTTACTTTTGTTGTCGTTGAAAAACAAGCAAAGCGAAATGTTTGAAGGGTCTGTATCAGTTTAGTAGTTCGAACCCATTGTTTGTTTCAATCCTATTTAGTTGTAGATATATACTTTAAAAACTCACCTGTCAAAATATCATTTCAAAAGGTGGTAGCGTTTTTCAGATATTGCCGAAAAATCTGGAGCGGTTATGTGTCCACACAGAAGGAATAATCTGCACTTGGAATACACAATCTGAGAAGCGTTAGTGCAGTAACGCTTCTCAGATTCAAATTGTTGGGGATAAAAAGTGATACATTTTTCCATAACCGCAGTACTTCGAAGTGAAAAGTTTTTCAAAATGCATTATACTATCCAAAGCTGCTGTACTTCTTACCAAGTAAGTTTTTATTGTCATTAATTTTCAGAGTCATTACCAAACGTATACAGACCCTTTAAATGAGATACCTTTTATCTTTTGTCATTATTTAATAGTGGACACAAGTCAAGCACCTGTGCTGTCAGAGCATCGTGCAACCCTGAAGAAGGGCACCGCTATCTTAGATTCCCCTACCGCCCAGGGCAGTACGGATACGGTGTACACGAACGTCACAGACTTCACTGAAATTCAGATTATATGGAAAAGCTCGTACCAACCCACCCCTCTCTCAGCTCCAGGCAGTGGTCATCCGTACATTCAAAGTGTAGGACTAGGTGTTGTGTCAGCGACCGTTACTGCCGGTGTAAACCGTGAGTTTGTTACCTTTCATTTAGAGCCCACGTTTCAAGTCTCTATCACGGTCATTGCCAACCCCTTAATAAGATAATGTGTGCCAAATTATCATCAGTTCACGGTAAAACTAAATAAATGATTTTAATTTTTGAAACCCGACCACAACTGAATTTGCAGGGTTTTTGTTTGTGTGACTGCTCTACATTCCGAGACCCGTAAGTTCCGACAACCCTATCAGTTCCGAAACGATCGTGACTTACACGCTAGGGTAAGGGTTAGGGTTAGGGTTACTTAGGGTAAGGAAAATACACCATAGGGGTGTCGAAACACAGGGGTATCTGAACATATAGGGGTGTCAGAACATCGGTGTGTAACCATTTGCATAGTGCTGAGAGATTGAACTCGCAGTAACGTCCGCGACCAATTAATTACTTGGCAGCCATCTTGATTTTCCGAATAATTTCAAATGTATTACGTAACTGTAATGAGGGTGTAAGGGCAGTTTTGTGGTGTAATCTTAGTGACTTTCATTTACTGATACTGCACATCGGTAATACAACAAGTAGAATACAGTAACAACCTGATAGTTTTCCATGTGGGAAGACTGTACCACACAAGGAAAGAACTGACATAGTTACTGATTCTTACCAGTCCGTTGTACTCCTTTTGTTAGCTCTCTATGCAAAGGTCAACTTAACAAAATAAAGAAAATTTATTTCCACGAAGATTTATATTTAAAGGAACTGAACACGTTTGGAAATTGTCAAAGACCAGTGTTCTCACATGGTGTATCCCAACATATGCATAAAATAACAAGCCAATGAAAATTTTGGCCCAATTGGTCATCGAAGTTGCAAGAAAATGATGAAAGAAAAAAAAAACCCTTGTTGTACAAATTTGTGTGCTTTCAGGTAAGAATAAAACTTCTTGCAAGAAGTTTTTATTATTTTAGTGAGAAATTACCTCTTTCTCAAAAACTACGTTACTTCAGAGGGAGTCGTTTCCTACAATGTTTTATACTATCAACAGCTCTCCGTTGCTTGTTAACAAGTAGTTTGTTATAATAATAAAAATAATAATAAGACTTGTAATGCGCACATATCCACCCTGCTGAAAATACAGACACAACAAAATTAGTCCTTGAAAACCTGTGACATAAGATAAGTTTTGAGAAGAGATTTGAAATTTTTGGTACAAAGACAAGATCTAAGATTAAGTGGTAGAGAGTTCCAGATGCGTGACGCAGCTGAAGAAAACGACCTGTCATCCCATGAGTGTCAAGACTTGGGTTCAATGAGGAGAAGCATGGAAATTGATCGAAGATTCCTTGATGGAGTGTAAACTTGAAGTAGTTCAGAAATATAGTGGGGAGCCTTGCCATTAAGTGGACAATGAGCATCAGCTTGAAGATGATTCGTTGAGAGATAGGGAGCCAGTGTAGTCGCTTCAGAATGGGAGTGATAGAACAGGATTTTCTAGAGAGTGTAACAATGCGGGCAGCGGTATTTTGGAGGCGTTGAAGACGGAAAATCTGGTTGTTAGGAAGACTGTAGAGAAGAGCATTGCCGTTGTCAAGACGAGAAGTAACAAATGCATGAATGACCTTTTCAGTGGCACTTTTGTCCAAGTACTTGCGAATCTTACCAATATTCCTGCTGTGATATGATGACAGACGAACGATGTTGTTGATGTGTGGTTGAAGTGTCATCGATGAATCAAAAATAACCCCTAAGTTCCGAGCTTGCAGCGAGGGAGCTATCCGAGCATCACAGATGGAAATGTATGACACTGAAACCTTTGTTAACTGTTGACGTGATAGAAGGAACTCTGTCTTATCATCATTTAACTTCAGGAAGTTTTGTTGTGTCCAACGTCGAATCTCTTGGATGCATTTCTCAAGTCTTGTAATAGATGCATTGGCGTTTTTTTGAGAAAATTTAAACGTGATGTATAGCTGAGTGTCGTCTGCGTACACATGGTAATTCAGATTAAATTTCAGGATGATGTCACGAGTCGGTAAAGTGTACAGCGTAAACCACTGCGGGCCCAGTACCGACCCCTGTGGCACAGAGTAGTTCAAAACAACAGGGTCTGATATCGCGGTGCCAATACATACATGCTGAGTTCTATTGTAGAGATACGATTTGCACCATGCTAGGGCTGTGTCCTCTATGCCAAGGTGATTCTGGAGCCGAGAGAGAAGGATGTTGTGATCAACGGTGTCAAAGGCAGCACTCAAGTCTAGCAGGACTAGTGCTGTTAGGTTACCATTGTCCATTGCAGAAAGAATATCGTTGCTCACACGGACTAGTGCAGCTTCTGTCCCATGGAAAGGCTTGTATGCTGACTGGAACACGTCGGACAGGTTGAAAGTATGAATGTTATGCTAATATTAAATTGCTTTGAGTCATTACCAAACGTATACGATACCTTTAACTTTTGACCTGGCCCTATGTAGGAGCTGGAACAAGAATAACTTCAATCGCGACATCGGCATCCTGCTCAACTGCCGGATCTCGTGACAATCCTGCCACTGCCTTGGTTACATGCGATCGTACTTTCTCCATCAACTATAATTCGTGGACGCCAGCCACTGGAGATATGTAAGTAATAATCAAATTTTGAAGGTAAGCTTAGACATTCTTGGAGAACTTAAAGGTTTTTTTTTTCTTGTGACTACACCAGGCACAATCGAAAGCTATTTTTTTGAAGATCATTGGATGGAAAGAACATTCTCATACCAAAATTTGTATTCAACGATTATATATTATATTATACAAAGTTATTTGCATTGAAATAAAGCTTAAGAAAAGGACAAAAGAGTATTCTAAAAGTAGTGCCGCTCAAAAAAAAACCAAAAACACACCATGAGACCAAAAACAGCACTGCCCATGGTGAAAACAGTGTGAGCAAAAGACCAATTTGGGAATATCATTTTTTTTCTCCGTACAATTGATGATTTTTGTCTTTTGAAACTTAATTTCAGACTAAGGTATGACCTAACATCAGTCAGTGGCGGATACATGAAACTCTACGATAGGGATAATTCAAACAGAATCATTACCCGATACTACACTAACAGGACAAAGTCGGGGTACTCAACTTTCACCTTTGACTTCACCGACCCCTACCACTGTGTGGATGTCATCAGCGGGTGCCGAAATACTATGTTGCATGCTGGTGATGACGTCACCTCAGAGGTAAGCTTTTTTCTGTGTACGGTTTTTCTTTCTTTTTGTAACTGCAACGAAAGTCCACGTTTCCATGACAAGATACAACTTGTTGGCTTGTATTTAATGTAATGCTACACTTTAGCGCCGTGCATAAACATATTTATCATCATAATATTAATTGTCATTACTTATTTTAAAAGGCAATTTTTACGGTCACGTGGGAAGGCTGGGTCGACGGCCTTTCTGGTATCAAGGACTTTGACCTACAAGTGAGACAACTGTCAGGAAGCCATGGTGACCAGATGACGGAAATCTTTGACAGTCCAGCTGTTTATTTCAATACCACTGGATCGGGACAGGAGATCACCCTACCTCATATCGGTACGTTAACAAAGATCGCAGGGTTTAAACTGAAGCTTCAAGTTCGGTACTAACCTAAATCAATCAAGAGATGTTTGCGGAGACAACATGTAATCAATCTCTTTATGAACTGTGGTGGGTTTGAGAAGTACCAGCGGTTTAACACCTCAACGTTTCGATCAGTGTGCTCTGATCATCTTCAGGAGAATGCTGGACTCTGTTGCTGTAGCCTAAATCAAGAATTATACAGCCACGTAAAGTTGAGGTTACATTATATGAGGTGAACGATAAAATGGTGGTAATCGGGAGAATTGATTCAGTTGAGATTGTCTTCGTACCTGAAGAATTACTTGGCATACCTGACTTAAATCATAGTTTGAAAATGAAATGAGTGAAAGCAAGTATTTTGATAAATAGGGCGGGGGAAAAATAGTTTCTCAAGTGTTAACTGTATAGAAAAGGGTACCTATAGCATTTTTTTAAATGTTGAAAAAGTTTTGATACAGCAAAGGTATGTGTGGGGCACATTACGCACTACCCAAATTGATTAACTGTTTTGAGTAACAGTTTTGTGGAAAGTGCAGAATTACTCAAAGTTAAAACTACAAGTTTAATGACAAGGATGCGTTTTCTTCTGTACTAAAACTTTAGGTGTCTACTCAATCGTCTTGACCGTGGTTGACAACGCTGGCAACACTCGCCTGAGTAGACGTTTCGTTTTCTTTGACGATGACCCGAATGACGTGGCCATACAGGACATATACCCAATGCGTGTTCTGTCTGCTACCACACAAACCAGCTATGAGTGGATCACCACACTGGACACGACTGGAGGAACTACTCCGGTGCTTCTAGACTGGATGAACCATTTTATTAACTTGCATCACCATAAACAGGGGTTGTTTAAACCAATTGGTCCATGGGTTAGTGGTAGTATTGATGATGGTGAGTATACCTACGTGTCAAGTAAAGCAAAATAACTTGAAATTTCACTTTTTTATTTTTTATTTTAGGATAACTGCCATTAAGTGGTACTGGAAACTTAGATTATTTTTTGATTTTGTTTCAAGCCTCCCTAAGTCATTTTAAAGTTGAATGGCCTAATTTTCGCAAATTTTCTCTGCACGTGATTAAGACGTTTCAAAACGAAAAATGCACTTACAATTTTCACATAGGCCACGAGCAATGCACACAAAAGTTGTAACATGCAATATTGTTTGTACATGGCAATTGGACTTGAGATAATGTCAGGATCCCGACTGAGCTGATCTGGACCTCGATTTTACTTTACATTTCATCGCATTTCATTTTTAGAATACAAAATGTTTGTCTTTGCTTACTTTGCTTCCTCTCACATGTTTTCCTTTGAGCAGACTATGACCAGAATTTTGGAAAACGAGGCCGTGCAGCCATCCCAAATGCCCTCGGCATTACACAGTTCCGAGTCTTTCACGACATTGACCATCAGGGTGGTAGGTCAATCGTCAACGCGTCTGAAGACAATGCGGACCACTGGAGTAATGAAGCGTCGAACACACAAGCAACTTATGACTTGACCTTGGTAGACGGCGATTCCATTCGCTTTTGGGTAGAGGCTAGAGATATCGCCGGTCACTTCGTGAGGGACAGTGTACTTGTTCATGCTGATTCTTCACCACCAATTATTGAAGATTTCTGGCTTGTTCGGGGCAATGATGTGAATATAGCCGTACATAATTCAGTCGACTTGCACGATTTAAGGTAATATTTACAACGCTTGGTAGTATTTTAATATGACCTAAACTTTCATGAGCTTGGAAAAATAGTTGGACATTTTATCTCTCCTGAAATACCTTATCGTGGCCTCTATTCAATATGGTGGAATGCTCTATGAAAATTAAATAGATGTTCTCAAACACGTGATCGGTGAATAAAATAATGTTGGGGATTCAATTCCCTTCCTTCCTGATTCATTCGAGAAAAGACAAGTCCATTCCTTTCCCATTTTGTCTATCAGTGTGGAGTTTAGGACCTATGACATACACAGTGGGGTTCGAACCATCGAGTGGCGTCTATTTGACAATCACACGGGGAGCGAGGTTGAACACGGAAGTCAGACAGTTGCTGCAGTCAAGGTTGACCAGGTAAAATGAAATACATCTGCTTGCCTATCTCAGTACTTTTGGTAAAAGCCACTAATCAAAGAAAACTTATCAAAATATAATTCTGGTTATACTTTGTTGATGTTTATTTTTTTTCCTAGGATAACGAAGACTGTGATCCAGTGACATGTATGTGTGTCCCTGTCGGTGACTGCTACAATGTAGACTACGGGTTCAGACCTACATTCCACGTTGGTATTCATGACTTTGACTATTACATTATGCTGACGGTTACCAACCATGCTAGACTGGTGTCATCTCGAGCAATCAAGGTATGGTTCAAAAATAGTTCCTCGAACAAGCAGTAATGTTTTAGTAAACTGAAATCGAGTTAAATGCCAATTGTATTGCACTTAAATAATAATCAAACTTACATCTATCTGTTTAGATTACTGTGGACGCATCGCCCCCTCAAGCTGGTGTGGTGCATGATGGGATTCGCGGGTCAGATGAGGTCGACTTTCAGGAGGTCAGTGACCTCTCTGCGCACTGGGAAGGATTCTTTGACAGGGAGAGCGGGGTCAAATTTTATGAGTATGTTTTTCACGTCACATGCTGGAATGATGCAGATAGGATACCTTCCATCAAAGACAGTGTAAGCCCTCAAAATCAAATCATATTAGTAAATATCAAAGTAAATAACAGAAACAGATGAACTGTGCCGTTAACTATTAAATACATAGATGTATACCCAAAGCAACAGTCAATTTCCATACTGAGTTGGACAGAATGCCAATGATTTTGAGTTTAAAGGCACTGAACACGTTTGGAAATTGTCAAAGACCAGTGTTCTCACTTCCCGTATCCCAACGTATGCATAAAATAACAAGCCTGTAAAAATTTGGGCTCAAATGGTCATCGAAGTTGCAAGAAAATGATGAAAGAAAAACACCCTTGTTGTACAAATTTGTGTGCTTTCATATAGGAATAAAAACTTCTTGCAAGAAGTTGTTATTATTTTAGTGAGAAATTACCTCTTTCTCAAAAACTACGTTACTTCAGAGGGAGTCGTTTCCTACAATGTTTTATACTATCAACAGCTCTCCGTTGCTTGTTACCAAGTAAGTTCTTATGCTAATATTTGTTTTGAGTCATTACCAAACGTGCACGATACCTTTAAAACAATTAATTTACTTGTTGTCTGTGCTTGACGATAATATCAACCATAGATGACAAGAACTACCGCTACACATGCAAGTTGGACAGCGCCATCACCAGGCATGTACTTCATCACAGTTATCGCTTACAACCGTGCCTTAGAACCTTCTGTTCCTATCTGTTCTGATGGTGTCATGATCGACACAAGCCCACCAGAGCTGTGTAATATCTCAATCAGTGATGCTCGAATATGGCCAGGTCTTGCCAAGAATAGGGAGGGACGTGTGTGGTTCATTAATGAACATCGAATGAAGACTGAACTACTGACCGTGTCTGACGTGTGCAGGTACTATCAAAGTCAGCTCAACTTAGCATAACTTTTTTTGTTTAAACTGTACTCTGGAATTTATGGAGGATCGCTTGGTCAAATATTGTCTAATCCTGTAAGTAAAGCAAAGCTCTTGCTATTATCACAAGGCAGTTTTTGCTTAATTAGACTAGCTCACTATGCAAGACTTGGTGAAATATCATTTCAACATAGCTTGCAGGAATGCAAGTCCAACAAAAGTTTACTTCCTGGCATTCTATAAAACTGTTGAAAGATTAATAATTGTGGTAGACAGCAATATTGTTAATCTATGACCACGTCTTCTCTTTGCATCTAGGTCTAAAGCAACCGTGGTGAGCGATATAACGGTGTACCCAGGCCAAGATATCCTAAATGATTCGATCTCATTTATCGGAGAAGACATTAATTGTCAGTGGACATCTGGTATTCAACAGAAGGTCTTTCTTCCTACGCACAAACACGTAAGAAACTCAAAAGTATTATAAATGCAACACTGTTTTGCAGGCAGGGGTTGATTTGATGGATTCGAAATTTTGTAGTCCACTTTGTAGCCTGAGATTCTATAACTTTCAACCCGCAGAGGCTTTGAGAACACAGGTTTAACTTTTCAGCAAAAGATCGACCTTAATGAGGCCAGTCTATGATAGACATAAATTCATTCTGAGTATGACATACTATCTATGTGAAAGCTTATTTTAGACTGCAAATCAGATGATATTCCAACAATACAACATCAGCTACCTCAATATTTTAATTTTTCAATTGATGTTTGATGTAAATAATTAACAATTTTGTTTGTTTCCAGATTATCTTGTCTTGGTCGGGGAGTGACGCAGAGAGCTCCATTTCCGACTACGAGATAGGTCTGAGCAGTGACCCATCCAATCCGACCCCTGACCTTGTGACCTTCATGTCAGCTTCCGGTCATGATCGTTTTGTGATGTTTCATCCCCATATCAGCCAGGGAAATGTTTTCTTTCTGATTGTGAAAGCTATCAATAAAGCACAGTTGGCTTTTTCTAGGGTATGTATGGCAAGACTTTGTGATAATATTGAGATGTACTTTGATAGGCATGGGTTCAATACTAGAAATGCTGATTCTTCTCTTAATGTTGTTCTCCCTAAGCCTAACTTGGAATTTTTTAAGCAATCTTTTAATTATTCTGGTGCTGCTATATGGAACAAGTTACCTATACTAAGGCCCAAAATGCATCGTCTATTGGGTAGTTTTAAAAATATGTATAAACAAATCAATTTTTGAGTTTTTTGTTCTTCTTATTCTAATTGTTTAATCTTTTTACTCTGACTGTAAGTATTTTCTTAAGTAATGTTTTTCCCTTTTCTCTTTTTTAAGACACATGACCATAATGTATAACAGCTACTGTGCTGATTTTTGTATCCTGTAGAAAGATTTTAAAATAAATAAATGAATAAATAAATAAAGTGTCCTTCTTGAAAGAAAATTACTATCGACAAACTGGCAACAACATTGAGTGAGGTAGTTAAGCTGCTTATGCAAAGGTGGAGTAAACGGCAACCCCTTTTCTTGATAACCCCTCGTGATCCAAGGGTAGGGTTAGGGTAAGGTCCGAATTAGGAAAATACATTAGGGCTGTCAGAACATAGGCGTGTAACCAAGTAAACATTAGTATTTAATCATGTGTAAACAGAAAACCTGGGTATTTTTTCTTTTTAGATAATAGCAATTGTTAATCTGCCATTAACGATTTGTTTTAACAAAGTTACTAATAAAACGAGCAGGTCAATCAGAAGCAAAAAATTAATTGAATTAGTATTATCGTAATTTTGTTTCCGTTTGCAGTTTGTTGGACCTATCGTTGTGGACACCACACGACCCATGTTTGTTGGCCGCATTCTCGTTCATTTAGACGGCGGTTATTTGGTCACTGAATGGGGTGACGACAGCTTCACGGACGATGAGGATTCAGATCTTGAATATCAAGTTGGCATTGGTGAGATTCTCAAAACAGAATATTTCTTGATAACTGAGATCCAAATTCAATAAGGAGTTGCATTACTAACTCTTTTATTGGTTCCGAGGTTGCTTGAAGATCGAACGTCTTTGTGGGCAAACCAGCTGGTTCTTCTGAAATCGTACAATTTATGGAGACGGTTTAATGCTATATTTATAACTAAACTATCGAGTTTAACATTATTTATGTTTTGATTGATCTCTTTACAGCGCTTGAGGAGGTATACACGTATACTTTTTTAACGTGTTAGACAGTTGGTATTGAAGACAAGTGTTCTTGATTTTTTCCCCCGCTGCAGGACAAACTAGAGGTGGCACAGAGACAGTCTCCTTTCGATCCAAGAACGAATACGCCATCGGTCCGTGTAAATCCCGCACCTTCTGTGCCGCCTTCCTATTAGATGATCTAAGCTGGTATCTCCATGGTGATCATGAATATTACATCTCAGTCAAAGCTGAGAATGGTGCCGGGCTTTCGACAGTGGGAACCTCGTCTGTCTACAGGCATATCGTGCAGTTTCCACCACAGGGGGTCGTGCTGGATGTTGCACCATCTGGGGAAGGGGTTGACTTTGGGGTATGTACCTTACAGAGAACCGAAAAAGAAAAAGGAAATGAATATTGTTGCTGTTATAATAAAATATGTGTCTTTTATCTGAACAAAAACAGCAAAGTAAAATAATTCACGAACCCTAATGGTACACATTCAAACATTTTGGTTTGTGTGGCAAAAAATAGCTCGAAAAAGCTGTCTCTAATTATCACAATGATTGCTGACGAAACCATTTCACAACTTAGTGTTATGGCAAAGATTAAGTAGAGGATTATGTGCTGAGAACTTCAACAGTGCATAAGATTTTCTGATTATCCATCTGAATTAGATTTCAATATTATTTTGTCTTCAAAACATGCAAGCTTGTCTTTTGTTTTAAAATTAGGTTGTTAAGGACGCCGATGTACAGAAGAATAAGTCAAGACTCTCCGCTCAATGGTTTGGATTTGAACATCCTCATCTTGATATCAAATATGAAGTAGCCGTAGGTACAGGAAGCGATGGTTCATATGACGTCAGCAATGGATTCATTGCCGTCCGCAATGCAACTTCCTACCAGTTAGACGGACTTGAGCTAACACCACTCATGGTACAATTAAAGCTTTGCTGATATGCCTTGTAATTGTGAATTGGACAATGATTATAGGAAATGTTGAGTGGTTGAAAACCTCCGTCCAACTTTTGAATGGCAATATGTATTTGGGCTGGTGTTTAGCCTTGTATCATGCTGTTGATCATTTCATTAAACCAGAAATTACACCATTGGTTTTTGCTGTTTTGACAGTTTATTTAGGAACCCGTTAACACAAAATTACAACAGTTATTTTTGCTGTGTTAACAGTTAATTTAGGAACCCGTTGGGCTGAAGCTATGCCACAGCGCTGCCCTTAAATTAACGCCAGAAGTATATTAACAATGCCGACAATACGTACAAAACACACTTGTAATTTTAGGACTCTGTGTTACAATGAACAATTATTCTATGGACTTTTTAGACCTATTACTTTACCGTCCGGGCAACCTCTGACGTTGGAAGTGTCAACGTGACGTCAGACGGTATCAAGGTCATCCCAGAGGGTCAAATCTTAGAAGGGGCATTTATTAAAGATGGACTCGGATGTGATCCAGCTAACAGTAAGAATATGGGCCGTATCTTTATTTTAAAAAAAGTGTTAGGTTTTAAGACTTTTTTTTTGAAGGTATGTTTTATAAATGATGTTGTTTCCATTTGTATGGGTATAATCAAGGCCGGGATGAAATTGGGATTTTCCAAAATATAATGACGAAATGATGGTAATAATTGTAACTTAACTGTTCTCTTAACTGCCTAATGGAACTTTGCAATACATATTTGTTGGTAAAGATGAGCAAAAGGAGACATAGAAGGAACTCGGATTGGCATTAGCTACCTTTGTTGGTTCTATCTTCATCTAAATATTCTGACCACATTTCCTCTTCAGTAACCACGCCCATTGGGTTATCTCATCATTCAATTGCTCCACTTCAACCGTGTGAGGATGACGTCACATACCAGTCCTCTACATCTGGTATCTCCGCCCGATGGACCATCCCGGAGATGTTACAGCCCTTTGTAACCAATGTCTTCTGGGCAGTGGAACAAGAGATTCAGACTCACCATGGTAGTATTTAGCTTTTCTGTATTTGTACTCAAGAAACACAACTTCTCAAAATAAAGCAATCTGGCTAGGCTCCTTCAAAATGATGCGAGTGTTTTATAACTTAAAGGTTCGCAATCAAATAATGAACGTTTTGTTTTGTTTCTTAGAAATATTTATCATAATGCTGGCTCATTTGGAATGCTGTCAATGTATTTGAAATTCACGTTGAGAAGTTTTGCAGTCAAATAAATAGCGTTATAGTTTTCAAATTTACTCTTCAGAATTTAAGTTCAATCAAAGAATGTATATTTTGTTGTGTTTGCCCTATATATATTAATGCTTAGAACGTTTTGGTTTTAATTAGATGTGGACAACAGCTCATCGGAGTGGGTAACATTATTGGATTATCAAGATCTAGGTACAGCCTTCAGTCATTTGGATGCAAGCCTTGGATTACATGACGGAGCACGTCTGAGGTCTAAGGTAAATTTATAGGTTTCAGGCAGGGTATACTTCGGGTAATTGTCAAAGACCAGTATCCTCACTCCGTGCATCCAAACATATGCATAAAATAACAAACCTACACAAATTTTGGCTCAATTGGTCATCGAAGTTGCAAGAAAATAATGAAAGTGAAAAAATGTGCTTTCAGATGCCCGAGACCTTTATGCCAGAAGCCTTTCTCATATTAAAATATTTGGTAAAAAATTACCTCTTTCTCTAAAACTAAATTACTTCAAAGGGGGGCGTTTCTAACAATGTTTTATAATGTCAGCAGCTCCCCAGTGCTCTTTACCAAGTACGTTTTATGATCATTACCTTGTGCAGTAGTTACTAAAAGTACACCCTGCCTTTAAGGATCAAGTATTGGAAAACCTTGTTTGTATTTTGGAATTTGTCAACAGAAACAAATTAAAGAAAGTCATATTAAGTTGATTTTGAAAGCTTTGCTTCCTGGAGCAGATAATTTAGTAATCTTTTGGTGATTGAAATCAACCTTTTGCATTATTGTCGAGAAAAAAAGGATTGGAATACAAAATTAAATACAGCACTGAAAACTTACTGGACAAAATGTTTGGTGTACTAATAAATAACCATTCTGTTTGTGTTTGTCACAGGTACAATTCTGCCATGTGAGTGTCTGCTTTCAACCCATTAAAAGTGACGGATTCTGGGTACTCTCACAGCCTCCTGTTGTAGGCGATATCACCATCGATAACATAGAGACAGATTCAACAAGTACAAATCTCCACGTGGTCTTCCAGTCATTTGAGCATGCGTACATCGACCATGATAGACAGTTGGAATTGATGGATTTCTACGAGTGGACTATTGCCGACGATGGGGAAGACAGTGCTGTGTTGAGCGAATGGAAACGCATTGATAATTTGCTCATCATTGGCGATACGGTATGTTTCAACTCCTTTTTTTAAACATAATTAAGACAACAACTTTTTCATTTAGAAAAGTTAGATTTTTCTGTAAAGAAATCAAAGTTATCACTAAAAGAAAATCTTGGAAACTATACCGTTTTTACTTTTTAAAAGGCCCGATTCACTGCGTCGTTTGAAGGATATCTCGACCACGACACCTGTCCCCGTCTAGCTGTAAGGGGCTACAATAAAGCTGGACTTTCCTCCATAGTGAGCAAAGAGGTTGTGGATTGTGATGATGTGATGATTGTTAAACCGCATGTTGTCATCGACTCAGACCGTAAGTTCGGACCCTAACCAAGAAGGCCACGATCATTACTTGAAATAATCATGTAAATTTGTTAGTAAACTCTCAAACATTCGGCCCCATTCACACGATGCGACTCGGAACCAGAGATCAAACAGTCTCAATATTGGCAATCCTGCCCTCTCAGGCAAGCGGCATTCCAGAAACCATCTATAAACACCCAAGGAGTATAAAAAACCCACCTAATTAATTGACCAAGTACTCAAATCCAACTACCATTCGCCTTTGTATGTGCCCGTTTACAGTCCATGAGGGCAAGAACAAATCATCTAAAAGGCTAAAGGGCTTTGTCAGGCCGAACTTTCAACCCCACATACTTTAATCAGAACCAGACTGCCACACTTCATGCACGTAGAAACAAGTTTATAATTTACATTTAATAACTTTCACAAATTGACGAGCTCCTTCTAGATGAAGTAACATTTCAAAATAATTAAACTCACAAATGTTTTACTCTCTCTCTATAGATGAAGTAACTTTAGAGCAGAATGCTCTGTGGCCTGAAGCCGATAAGAATTACATCTCATCAACAAACGTTTTATCAGCAGTCTGGCCTTCATTACGTCTCAGGGAATACGTCTGGGCGGTTATTAAAGACACAGGATCTGCCGAATTTGGAGACTTGGACAGTGGATTAAACTATCCTTGCGAACATCCATTGGCTGAAGATTGTGGAAACACAGGTAAGGGGGAAAATTGTGTTTTAAAGACTACTCTGTATTGATGCTTAAGAAACACTATTAATAAGCAATTTACTTGACTGATTGATTCTTGGGGTAGATAAAGAGTTTGTGAATGTCCATGGCTTATCCCTCGAGCACGGCAAACGTTACCGCATCTGCATCCACGCTGATGAAGTTACACTTGAGCATGAGAAATGGACTGAAACTCTGCCGTCGGTGTCGAGCTGTAGCGACGGTGTGGTCGTTGATACGACCCCGCCGACACCTGGCTCTGTATGGATCGGCTGGAGCAATCATAAAAACTATCAGGTAATTATAGTTGTTATACACCCTCTATTCTTTACAATGCTTGCCTAGGAAAAACATCATTGTCCAAACTAAAATACTATGCAATTTGTGTGCCATTGCCGATTAGCCATTGCAAATTAATTTCTGAAGGGATATCTCCAGCTTAATAGCTCATTAAAATGTTGGTATAAATATGGTAAATTGATTTTGATCTTATTGCTAAAAAGTGTGTCAGTGTGAAAATGATGTGTCCCCTTTTTTCCTATTAGAGTTCCACTTCAGAGCTGGTTGTACAATGGGAGTCTTTTAGTGACGTCGAGGAACACGGCCTTGCACGTCATCACTCTGGAATCAAATACTACGAGTATGCAATCGGTGAGATTCTATTAAGGTATCCATCTGGTTACCATTTTATGCCTGTTGACATCTCTTCAAAACAATCATTTGAAAAACCTGTTGTTGAAATTAAGTATTGTGGATTTAACTTACGATGTAAATGATGGCTGTAAATGTTTACAGGATCCATGCCAGGTGGAAGCGATGTTCAAGACTTCACCCGTGTCGGTATCACCAACAGCATCATCATACACAACTTGAGGTTACAGAATGGACACACCTACTATGCAGTCATTAGAGGTAATGAAAAACGTCTGCTGATATGTCTTCGGTTATTTTGATATATTCGTTTGAAATGAATTAAAATTTGAAGGAATAAGGTGAGGTCAAAATTAATAATAATAATAACATTTATAAAGCGCTTATTACTGGCGTTTCTAAGCGCATTCAACCTTAAATTACAAAGAGATGAGTCTTTAATAGAGATTTGAATAAGTCAGTAGAGGTAGCTTGACGAATATTGAGAGGGAGATTGATCCATAGTGACGGTGCAGCTGAGGTGGAAGCTCGTTGACCATAGCGAGTGTTGGTACGTGGACCATTTGCTAGTTGATGTTGTGAGTTGAAGATTGAATTGGAGCGTTGGTCGTAAAAAGACGATACATGAAGAAAACGGTTTATTTTGAAGTTATAAAATAGGAAGTGACAACTTTCATGATATTACTGAGCAACTACTTTACAATAAACAAAATGGAATGGGAAAAACACAAAATAACTGGCCCGTTTAATGTAATCCCCATTCATGACGCGTGGATTACAAATTTAATACATCAGCAATATTTACCCTGAAGTGTTAATTATGTTCTTAAAGATAATTTATGACGATACTTTTCCTCTTTTTAGCCACTGACTTTGTTGGTTTGTCTACAAAATCAATGTCTGACGCAATTATGATTGACACGACACCTCCAGCCGTGAGTGATATCTACACGTTGGACGTTGGGGGCAGCTTCCTCTTGCCCACAACATCTGTCTCACCAAGGTGATTCCGGGAAAGACAAGTTTCAATACTTTTTCATTGAAATCCTGCTTTTCCTACTTCAAGGACTGCTCAGAAATTTAATGCCAGCAGTATTCAACAAAATTGATAATAATTTTTTTGCAAAACAAGAACCGAGGGACTTGTCCTTTCAAAACTGAAGCAGCACTTTGCTTTCATATCTCTCAGGATTTACCCTATATCCGTTTTATGAGTTGTTCTTGTACTAAAACACATGTGTGTTGTAATTAGTGAGTAGTGATTGAAAAAACACCAACTTGACTGTGAAAATACAAGCGGCAGAACTTGCGTTCCGCCATTTTGTTGAGTAAAGAATTTGGTGCCACAAAATAGTTGCCCGTGTTCTGTCCTAAAATTGCACAAAAAACACACAAATATCTAAAACATTATATTATATTTTAAAATATATTGCCCACCATATTCATACAAAATAAACGCCTTTTATAGCCCAATCCAGAGTCAATATTTCCCTTTAAAAGTCGGGAACTCTTGAACAAAAATGACATCGTCAACGAAAGGATTCGTTAATCGATAAAATAGTGAATACTAAATGATTAACGCAGTCCAATTTGAACAATTTGAATTTTATATTGAAATGAAATGTTGTTCATATCATCACAGTTGGGAGAATGTTTTCACTGATGTGGAGAGTGGCATCGCGTACTTCGAGTGGGCAGTGGGTTCGCATCCAGGTCATGCTGACGTCATGCCATTCACCAGAGAGGACTCAGAGTCTGGAGTGACTGACCCTTCACAACCTTTGACCCTTCATGAAGGTCACTCGTATTTCATTTCAATAAAGGTAAGCATTTATGCAGCAGTTGAAACTTTCTGGTAATAATGTCAGATTTACTTTAGAAAAGTAATTCGAAAAAAAGAAATTATAATGATGACGTTAAGAAGAAGATAATGTTCATTGAGAAAACTTATTTTCTGCCAAAACTTTTTTTTTATATGAAACTAAGACCTGAACTCACAAATTTATTTTATAGAAAGATTGTAACAATGTCCATCTCAGGCCATGCAAAAACTTTTTTTCATATGAAACTAAGACCTAATCTTACAAATTTACTTGTAGAAACATTTTAACAATGTCCATCTCAGGGCATCAACCATGTTGGGTTGATCACGTTGAGGGCGTTCGGTGCATTCACGGTAGAAGAGAGCCCTCCAGTGGCTGGTCACGTCTTCGATGGAGATCCGTCTCTCGCATCATCCAATCACAGAGATTGTGACTTCCAGAAGGACCGGAAGACGATAAGTGCCTTCTGGGAAGGGTTTCATGATCCCCATAGCGCCCTCGTTGGCTATTCATTGAAAACAGGGACTTGTAAAGGATGTAGTGACGTCATACCAGAGCAGCACATCGGCATGGATACTGGTACAGAAAAATACATAATCAATTATATGTTAATGCATTGAATCCAATTAAAGTGCGCCACCTAGAGCCTGCACAGGAAAAGTGATTTTCAAAGGGTAGTCGAAAATTATTTTAATATCACAATGTACGCAGATGAGTTCCGTGACAAGAAAATTATTTAAAAGCCTAGCATTCAAAATGCATCATTGTCCATATAACTATTTCTTACAAATTGTGTTTGACTTTCTAAAGGTAAAATCAAAACTTGAAAATAACACTGATTTTTTGTTTAGCCCAATCTATAGCACGTACATCGCAATGATTACTTACTTTGTATCGATTTATAGTGTGTTTTGCACGTATTGGAATTGATATTTTTTTGGCGAAAAAAAAACTAAAACATTTCAATTTTAGAATTTAAAGCTGAAAACCTGAACCTTGTGCCTGGTTTCACATACTATGTAACTGTGACGGCCTGCAACGCTGCGGATCTATGTGCTTCAGTGACATCTGATGGGGTCCTGGTTGATGACTCGCCCCCGTTAGTTGGTCGCGTGTATGATGGAAGCCCCGGTGGTGGCGATATCAGCTTTCGGTCGTCAAGGTTGGTTTCCTTCTTGAGTTTGACTTTGCTTATTTCATCCAGAAATTTGAAACAAAACTACAGGTTAACAACTATGATTCTTGATAGGAAAGGAATCTGAATAAAGTACCACTCAGGTCTTGTCAAATTAAAAACCATCACTTTGATGGGAAGAAAACAAATCAACTTATATTTAGATAAAATGACCTCAATGTGACAATTTCTAACTGGACATTGACCCAGTAGCTTTTTTTACTGATTGTAAGAAGTAAGTTGAGCTCACAAAACACGTCTTATAACCCTGATTGCAAGTTTGAAAGCCATATTAATACACCAGACTACATTTATGTATTTGTATTTATTGTTTTGCTCGTTTTACAGGATGCAGCTCTCTGCTCACTGGTGGGGTTTCCATGATTCTCATTCCGGCCTCTCACACTATGAATGGCGAGCTGGTACCACACCAGGATCTGCTGATATCCTTTCATCGACACGTATTGAGCTGTCAGGATCTGCTCTGATGTTCCTGTCGGAGTCGGATCAGATGCAAGAAAATACTGATATCTACATCACAGTCCGTGCTTACAATAGGATTGGTATGTGGAGTGAAGCTTCATCAAATGGGTTCCGTGTGGATGCAAGCCCACCTCAAGTGATTCAGGAACCAGCAGTGAACGGAACAGTTGGGGTAGTCGTCGGAAACACTCAGGTAAAACAGATACTAAAAGTTAATCTTAATAGTTAAAGGCACTGAACACGTTTGGTAATTGTCAAAGACCAGTGTTCTCACTTGGTGTATCCCAATATATGCATAAAATAACAAGCCTGTGAAAATTTGGGCTCAATTGGTCATCGAAGTTGCAAGAAAATGATGAAAGAAAAAACACCCTTGTTGTACAAATATGTGTGCTTTCAGATAGGAATAAAAGGCTTCTTGCAAGAAGTCTTTTATTATTTTAGTGCGAAATTACCTCTTTCTCAAAAACTGCGTTACTTTAGAGGGAGTCGTTTCTCACAATGTTTTATACTTTCAACAGCTCTCTGTTGCTTGTTACCAAGTCAGTTTTTATGCTAACATATATTTTGAGTAATTACCAAACGTGAACAGTTCCTGTAAGGATACAAGAAGAGTTTGGTCTTAATATGTATTAGTTTCATTAGATAATGTAAACATATTAACAGATTTATGTTGTACCAATTTATATTTATTGAAGTATTACATCTCAATGTAATTATTTCAGGATGCAACGGAATTATATAAACGGAACTTCTTGACATAACTTTCAGGCCGAGGAGATCACAATTTATGAAAATAAAATTGATTGATAAACAATTCATTTGATCTGTAACCGTCGCACTCCATAACGTGTATAATTTCGGCTGACAATTCTATATGTCTAGGTTCTCTGTGACGTCATTCGTTTCTCCTGGAAGTTCAATGACCCAGAGAGTGGCATAAAGGACCAGTACTTGTCAGTTGGCACACGTCATAATGGAGATGTTAATATTCCAACACTAAAGGTAATGTCTCTTTAAACAAAATGTAGTGTATAATACGAGAAAAAGTAACATTATGAAATATAAATTAATTTTAGACGACTCCGTTGGGCTAATAGCGGTGTTAAAGTTATCTTAATGTCTATAGTATTAAGTACTTTATGCTTCTCAAACATCCAACATTCTTTGGGTAGTGTATGCATTATATACAGTTTTTATTGTATTGCTCACAAACAACAGACCTCAAGAATGGCTTGGTGTAAAACTTAAGCCTTTAAGGTTCAGTTCAAGGTTCATTTTATTTCCACAGTATCAAAAGCAAAAGATGAATATCAATCAATCAAAAGAAATCGCTAGAAAATGCAAAGTAAATGTTTCACAACATAGGTTTAAAGAACTAGATGCAAAACAAATGTGACACTACAAAGCTTGTAGGCAATGGTCCCTTATGACATGCATATGCATTGAGATTAAAAAGTAATGTTAAGTGAACCGTGGAGGTCCGTGGTCGAGTTGAGCCACCAATGAACAAAATATAGTAGCAGGTCTCAATGCACATGCATGTTTACGAAGAATAATTAGCAACACTTAAACAAACAGAAACAAACATAAACAGAGGACCAGGACTTTAAGACAAAAAAACTACACAAACAGTTTTGCCGGTCAGCAACTACAGTGTCGACCGAAGCCAAGTGATCCCAAAGCAGGGGATCCCTCGATGGATTTAACATAGTGTGGCTATGGGTGATAAAATACATGTACACCATGGATCTCATGCACTGCAGTATGGTTCAAAACATACAATTACAATTACATCTGTAAAACACTCATCAAAATACAATTTTAGTGTATCAGTTTAAAAGACACGTTTAAAAATAAAGGCTTTATGTTGTTCCTTAAGCATTTTCCAAAGCATGGGTCCATTATGTTTGATAGTTTTATGAGCGAGGGAAGTACGGGTGTAAGGAATATTTGAGTTGAAAAGCAAAGAAATATACATTTTCGTCATTATTACAGATTGCTGGAAGCGAGGTAGACCACACCTTTACCAATTTGACCTTACATGAAGGAAGTTGCTATGTCATCACAGTGGTAGCATGTAACCATGCTGGTCTCTGTACTGAAGCAAAGTCGGCAGAATTTCTTGTAAGTTTTAATATAATATATAAATCACAAGTGATATCAAATATTGATTCTGAGATCGTCCCACTAGCGCACCGCATGATAAAACTATTTATGCAAGGTTTTGTCTTATGGCAAGTTCTTCCCATACAGCGACAATGGCGCAACTTGCATTAGAAAACACTAAAAGGTGAGCAGAATGTATTGGTCTCTTATATGTTTTCTTGTTGGGCAACCTATATTCGCCAAGTACATAGATAGATAAATTGCTGTCTTACGTTTTGAACAGGCTTATAGTGCTGCGTTTATGATTTAGCTATTTTTTATTATATGTAATTTACTCAATAGCGGTCGATATATCTTTTCACTTCTAGGTTGATGGTAGCTCCCCAATTGTTGGGACGTTTGCAGTTGGGACAGAGAGTGCTGCTAATCTGGAACGTCATCACATCATTTGGATAACTCCAACCGAACCACAAGTGGGTTCCACTACTTCAGTAGGTTCACTATATTCTCTATTATAATGCTGCTTTCCAAACACCCAATGTTGCTTTGTTTTACTACGACATTATTTGTTTTACAGAAGGTATTTTAACCGGCAATTAAATTTCAAAACATCAAAAAAGGACAATCCTACAAACTGAAAATTTTCTCAAAGACATTGTTAATTCCTCGAATTTGTAAGTATGAGTATAATGGTCTCTGTGTAGAGCATGGTTATTTAGTATGCATATATCATGCTGAGTATTGTTTGTGACGATGATTTAGCATAACATGGTTTTAGTGAGTTTCATTAAAACAAATTCCAGTCATACTTTGTGCTCATATCTTTGATTCTGAAGCCTGAAGACACTTATAACGAAACGTCGACAGAGTCAATGACAACCCGACGGCCTCTACGCTATCACTCTGGTTGGATGACATGGTTAGAGGACACCTTTACCTCCACTGGATCCCTTGCCCTTGCCTGGCTTGGATTTGCTGATTTACACTCTGGCATCAGTCACTACTTTGTCTCTGTTGGACGAACGTACGGAGGCTCAGAACTCACACCGGTAAGTTTAACTACTTAATATTTATTTTCGGTTCTGGCATTCATTCGAAACCTAAGTTTTCTAACTAGTTTTAGTGTGTATTTTTAGAGTGGACCCGTTCGTGTGAACCACAGCAGTGCTGGCATGTCATTGGATGAAGGCATTGCACAGACGGCAGTTATACCAGTTGAGGGCAGTATAACCGATTCCAACAATCACTACCTTTACGTTTCTCTATGGGCTGTAAATGGGGTAAGTAGAAAATTTGATTTATTAGGGTTTTTTAACCACTAGAAAACCTGCATAACTTTTGAAGATATGTGTTACATACTCCAGATAATTTAGTGAACAATTAGAATATTTGATTTTCTTAAAGATACAAATGTTGAGAAATTGGAAATTTTGTGCCAAGTATTAACAGCCATAGGTCAAAATTGTTTTCGTAAAAATATTGTTTTTGTTCATCACAACCTTATTCTTATTTTCATTTATTTTTTCTTGTTTTCATAATTTCGTAAATGAAGGTTGGGCTACCTAGCAGTCGCCATCATTCCACATTTGAAGTTTCTGAAACATCACCCGATGAGGGCGCACTTGTCCTGTTACGTCGTTGCCAATCTACATCATGTGAGGGTCACTGTTCATGTGCACCCATCAATGAAGCCTGTTCTACAGCACAAGGACTTTGTGGTGATTTAACCAGAAGTAAGTAGACATATTCCTTTAGCTCAGAGAAACTTAAGAGTAGAGGTGCAGTCTTTGGGTTCTGAACGGAAGGATTGAGTGGAAAGTCATGTTGCGAGTGGGATCCCTTTTGGAATGGAAACCCCTTTTATTAGTGATCAATAATTCACAGTATTTTTCGGGAACCCTAATGGCCAGACCCATATCCTCAATTCAAAACAAACTCTTTGCAAAGTTCTAATGGGTTTGTGAAATTATGTTGTACCGATTGTCCTTTAAGGAATTAACATAATTTTTTTACTTATGATGATTTTACCGATTGAGAATTGGGAGTAGGCCTATGGGAGGAAACTCCAATCCCAATTTAAAACTAATGCAAACACAGATACTTAAGAATAACCTCGTCCATTCTAAAATCACTGCATTTCTTGTTTCGTTATCCATGAAGACAACCCTAACACCGAGATCGAGGTCTTAGATGTGGTTGATCTGAACTTTGACGACATCAATAACTTGATTGATACTGATGACACTGCCACGCGGTATATGATGGCTGCTGCATGGCGGGTCAGTGAGCAGAAAGGACTGAGTATCAATTGGTAAGTCTACTTATCTCTGCTATATCGAGTGAAGGATTGACAAAGAAATCAGTTTGCTAATACAAAATGTCATGCCATCAAATATATCTCATCACACTGCAGAGTTTAGAGTGTGGTCCCATGATCAGGACTTAGTCACCAGTCCTTTGAAGCCTGACTGGCAAGGCTGACAAGGACTAGCAAGGAACTGCAAAATACTTGTTTGATTATTATTTATTTATTTTTCAATTATGTTTAAGTAACCAACTTTTACACCCTTCTCGGCACTGTAATGACACTAAAGGATACTACAAGGAATGTTTTTGTTTGATCATTATTATGAAGATATGAAGATTCCTTTGTAGAGAAGACAAAGAAGAAATGTATGTTTTAAAATTCGGAAGAACATCCCAAGTAGGGAAACTCAATACAATTGGGTGGGGACAGAACTCAATCCTCATGCGAGGCTTCAAACCGGGATCACCGGGGTGTCGTGGCCGAGCGGTTAAGAGCGCCGGATTCAAGCTCTGGTGTTTGATCAGCAGAGTGTGGGTTCGAATCCCGGTCGTGACACTTGTGTCCTTGAGCAAGACACTTAACCATAAGCTTCTCTCCACCCAGGGGTAAATGGGTACCTGTGAGGGCAGAGATGGTTCTTGTGATTGATTTAGCCGAGTAGCGCATTTGTTGCGCAAGGCTGTATACTGTATACAGGGAGCTGAGATGGTTTAAGGAATGATTTAAGGCCCAGTAACCAGGGGTAATAATGTGAAGCGCTTTGGGACGCCCTTCGGACGTGAAAAGCACTATATAAAAACTAACTATTATTATTATTATTATTATTATTATTATTATTATTATTATTATTATTATTATTATTATTATTATTATTATTATTACTATTACTATTACTATTACTATTACTATTACTATTATTATTATTATTATTATTATTATTATTATTATTATTATTATTATTATTATTATTATTATTACTATTACTATTACTATTACTATTACTATTACTATTATTATTATTATTATTATTATTATTATTATTATTATTATTATTATTATTATTATTATTATTATTATTATTATTATTATTATTATTATTATTATTATTATTATTATTATTATTATTATTATTATTATTATTTTTTATTTTATTTTTTTTTTTTTTAATAACTAGCAATAAATAGCAAAATTACAAGAAACAAACAAAGAACAAATCCATAAAGGAAATGAACGACAATTATGGCTATATACAGTTTGTACAAATTAAATTAACATACAAATAAAATATACAGCACACTCAACAAAGAGTTTTGCACGAAAACAGATATGCTAAAAGGAAAGAAGGACAAACCAAAACAAAAATTAATAATTGAATTCTAATTGGGTTTTTATTTATGGAGCACAGGGTGTTGTTACGAGTGTAAACAGTTTTGAACTTTTCAAGATTCATTCTGCCCTTCTCTAGGGTCAAGAACCGTTTAAGCTTAAGTTTGAACTGAAAAATTATATCAATATCGGATGGGTTCTTATAATTATTAAATACTCTTTTACAACGGATGTTCCAGATTTGGCGGAGCATTTTAACGACAATAACACCTTGAACTGGTTGTAAATCATAACCCAGAATTCTATTTTGATCGCTAAGACAGAAGTATTTGTTGCCTGTATATTTCCTAATAAGGTACTCGACAAAAATCCAAGCGTTTAAAGTGCTGATACAATAAATGAACAAATGCTGATGGGATTCTGGTTCAGTTTCACATAATGGACATTTAACATCAAAAACTTTACCTATTTTGTACAAAAAATCTCTAGTGGGGAGAATCATATGTTTTAATCTATACCAAAACTGTTTATCTTCAGGATGAAGCAGGTTGTTTTTGAAACCGTTTTCCCATATCATGGACCAGTTTAAATCTTGAGCGTAGCAGAGGACTTCTTGCCAAACATTCTGACATTTTGGCGGAATGAATTTCTTGGAAATTAATCTAGAATAGTTGGATTTGGAATTTGTGTTCTTTATTTTGATTACACTGTTGGCATTATGGTCGGGAAAAACAAGCCAGTTACAGATATTATTAGCAGGGCCATGTCTCCGTTCTCTTACTAATGTGAAATCTAAATGATCTTTCAACCTGCCCATGATTCTACCTGCATTGATTCTTTGAATTGAACATTTGTTTGCAACTATTTTAAAGGAAATCAGGCTACCTTGTCTGGTCACATTTTTAACTTTGGTCATACCAGCAAATTTAAGAACAGGACTTTTTAAAATAGTGTTGTCCCATGTGGCAATGCAATTGTTGAAAATAGGAACGTCACGTGTCTCTAAAAGACTTGAAAAGTTACACGTTAGACTGCCACCAGCTTTCCAAAAGGCATCAATAACTTCCTCGTAGAAAGGAGTAGTTTGGTTCTTAGTAGGCCTATTAGTATTAGCGAAAATGTACCAACCTAAATTGGCATTACCACTAGCTTTATCTATCCAATGTTCAAAGAAAATTTTCCACTTGCCCTCCGCAGAAGTAACGAAACTAACCAGTTTAATTTTAAGCTAGTTAGCTTACACTGAACGTCTAGAAGACCTGTTCCACCTTGCGCTTTAGGACCGATAACAGTATTTATTTTTATCTTGTCATTCGGGCCATTCAAAGAAATTCAGATGCTTTTGTTAATTTTCTTTACAAATTCCACTGGGCAGGCCAGAACGCTGCCTAAGTAGTTTATACCAGCACCAATGAAAGTGTTAACAATGACAGTTTTTCCCGTATAAGTCAAGTTACGTTTAGACCACTTGTCAAGTACACAATTGATTTTGTTAGTTCTTTGTCCCCAGTTGTCCTGCGCTGTTACCTCGTTTCCAAAAACAATACCAAGAATTTTAATCTTATCATTACACCAACTAAAACGACAAGGTTTGTCTTGCCTCTGCTTCCATTTGCCAAGCCACAGGCCTTTGGTCTTATTAACATTAAGTTTGGAGCCGCTACCCTTGCAATATGTAGCAAAAGGTCTTCCACAATATTAAACTCGCATTCATTGCCAATAAAAATGTTGGTATCATCAGCGTGTTGGATTAATTTAACACTCGTATCACCATTGGGAGTCTGAATGCCTCTTAAAAACTGGTTGTTTCTAATAAGACTACCCAGACCTTCGGCACATATGGCGTAAAGTAGCGGAGACAGCGGACAACCTTGTCTAATCCCTCTAGTAATCTTGACAGGTGAACCAATGAAGTTATTTAAGATAATTCTGCAGTTGGGTTTACTGTAGAAGACTTCAATCCATTTTATGAGTAAGGGAAGATTCATTTTACGCATAATAGAAAACATGTACTCCCAATTAATTCTATCAAATGCTTTTTCTTGGTCATAACTGATAACAGCGGCACCTAGATTTTCCCAATTGACATAATCAATCGTATCTCTTAAAATCATGAGGTTATCTTGAATTTTCCGGTTGGGCACTCCACATGTCTGTTCTTCGCCAATAATAAAAGGCATGGCTAATTTAAGGCGATTGGTGATGGCTTTAGACAATATTTTATAGTCCACTGTCAGAAGGCTTATTGGACGCCAATTTTTCAGGTCATAGCGACTTCCCGAATTCTTATAAATGAGTCTAACGAGAGCTGAATTCATGGAATTGCACAAAAGCCCATTTTTAAGACAGTCTTTGTAAACTTCAAGAATATTCTTTCCAATAATGTGCCAATAACTTTGGTAAAATTCGACTGTCAAGCCGTCGATACCGGGGCTTTTGTTTTTATTCATTTGGAAAAGAGCATTTTTAATCTCTTCTTCGGTAATCTCTCTACCAAGATCTTCAAGAACATTGTCAGGAATAGTTTCAGTTTTGATATTGGAAATGATTTCATCCAAATGGATTTTTGAAAGGTTCTCAGAACTATACAGATTACTGTAGAAATCATTGACAATTTCAAGCATTGTATCTGGCTGATCAAATGGTACTCCCTCACTGTTAAAAAGTTTATCAATTTTTAAGCTGTGAATCTGTTGTCTTTCAAGATTGAGAAAATATTTTGAAGCTTTTTCGCCTTCTTCTTTTTGAATGTTATGGGTTCTAATCTGGGCCTTCTTCCATTCATTAATTTCATACTGTTTAAGATTATGTTCGAGTTCTTTTATCTCGTCATTACACTCAGTATCATGGTTTTTGATTAAAAGATCGTAACGTTTCTGTAGCTTGATGCGGTTTTGTTTGAGAGTACGGGCTTTTTCTTTGCCAAATTCCTGAATAATTTCTTTCATACGGAATTTGCCAGTTTCCCACCATTTGGAGAGAGTCATATTGACGTTTTGGGTTTTCAAAATATCCAAAGATTAATAATACGAGAAGTGCATTCAGGATCTTGTAATAGAGAATTGTTACATACCCATCGGCCTTGACCGTGGGAGTGTCTATATCATCTAGTTTCAAACCAACAATTTGATGATCAGAAAAAACCCATGAGGAAACAGAAACGTCATTTACATTGTTTATAAGATTTGAAGACACAAAAATGTAATCAATTCTGCTGGAATGGCTACTACCTTTATGAAAATGAGTGAATCCTTCTTTGTCAGGGTGAAATGTGCGCCAAGAGTCAATAAGGTCTTTTTCCTGTAAAACATTGGACAAAACAGTTTTGCTGGGCTCCTTAACATTTATGTTGTCAAGGTTACAATTAAAATCACCTCCAATAATCCAATTTTCAAGACCGGTAATATGATCACAATAATTATCAAAGAAGTTAGTGCGATCACGAATTTGATTAGGGGCATAGACGGAGGAAATAAAGCAGGTATTGTTGCTCCAGACCATTTGGGCCTTTATCCATCTTCCTTCGTCATCAGTGGTAATATTGGAAATATTAAGACGAACCTTTTTTGAGGTAAGAATAGCTACCCCCCTAGATTGGCGGTTGCCATGACTAAAATACATTTCACCCTGCCATTGCTTACTCCACTCAGATTCATCATTGACATCACTATGAGTCTCTTGAATAAAAATAAGACTGAATTTTTTACGTTGTAAGTAATAAAAAAAAACACTTCTTTTAAGATCGTTCCTTAAACCATTAACATTTACAGAGGCAATGGATAAAAAAGACATAATACATATTAGATAGAACCACTTCATGGAACAGGTTTGTAACGTACAATATTTTTGTTTACCAAAGGTGATCAAACAGTTCAAAGTCTATGTGGATCTCCCTCTACCTCTCCCCTTCTGTTGTCTCTGCTGACTTTGCTGGCTCTGCTGACTTTGCTGGCTCTGCTGACTTTGGTGGCTCTGCTGTCTTTGCTGGCTCTGCTGACTTTGCTGGCTCTGCTGGCTTTGCTGGCTCTGCTGACTTTGCTGTCTCTGCTGACTTTGCTGTCTTTGCTGGCTCTGCTGACTTTGCTGGCTCTGCTGGCTCTGCTGGCTCTGCTGACTTTGCTGGCTCTGCTCGTTTTGATAGCTCTGCTGGCTCTGCTGTCTCTGCTGACTTTGCTGTCTTTGCTGGCTCTGCTGACTTTGCTGGCTCTGCTGACTTTGCTGGCTCTGCTGACTTTGCTGGCTCTGCTCGTTTTGGTAGCTCTGCTGTCTCTGCTGACTTTGTTGTCTTTGCTGGCTCTGCTGTCTTTGCTGGCTCGGCTTGCTAGAATGACTTGATGAAGAGGTGGGCTCTCGGTCGTCGACTGGTTTTCTTGTCCACGACAACCGTTTCTTTCGAAATCTTCGGATGCCGCCTCTCATGTAGGGGACGAAGTCGCCTTCGGGGTCTTCATCGGATATTGTTGACTCTGGATGTGATTGGTCCCTTTGGTCGCCGGGAGTTTGTACTCCTCCCCTCATGTAGGGTGTAGTTTCACCTTCCGAATCCACGTCGTCAGAATGTTCCTGGCCATCCATTTGCTCTTGTGTCTCATCAACTGGGTATTGGTTGTTGTCGGCCAAAATGTCCATATCTGTTTGAATTGTTTCATCGCGAGCTATTTTCGATGCTTCTGATTGTGTTTCAGTTGATTTTCTTTTCCTTGATGTCTTATTAACCGCTTGGCTCGTCATAGCTAGGTCCCAGAATCCTTTGGGTTTTTGAGGAATGTTGGGTATGTTCTTGATGCTTGTTCCCGTAACTGCTTCTTTGAAGGACTTTTTAAGTTTAGAGGTGGCTTCTTTAGGTGGGCACTGTTCGATGTTGTCTGTTTGTTCCGAACCTTTCTTTTCCTCTCCTGTGTTTGTTTTTGAGCTTGTTGTTTCATCTTTTGCGGGCGGTTCTGTGTTGTCGAGTTGCTGCTCACTGTTCTCTTCTTTTTCTCCAGTAGCGTCTTCTTCCTCCTGGTTTTCATTTTCAGCATGTACATTTATTACCTGGGTGTCATCATAGGTTCCCTCTTGTTCACTGTTATCATATTGGTCGTGCCATGCCGCCCTATGGTTGTAGCTTCCACATACGAAGCATCTGCTTCTTACTGGGCAGTCTCGTGCAAGATGGTCTGTTCCCTCACATATTTTGCAGGTCTTCTGCTGTCCCTTATATCGCACTGGCATTGTAAAGCCGCTGAATTTGATAAAACGTGGTATCGGTTTCTTGAGGCTTTTGACGAGGCAGCTTCTCACGCCGGTTTCTATGTTGTCGTCAAATCCATGTAGTTGACGTCGGATGTTGACGACAGTTCCATAGCGAGACAGCAGCGTTGTTATGGCTTGGTCTGAAATCTCGTACGGTGCCTTGATGTAGGCGATGACTGAGTTGCGTATATTTGCTCTTTCACACTGAATAAGGGCATTATGTAATATCATGCCTTGCTGGGCTAAAGACTCACAATCTCTCTCATTGTCAAAGGTGACGTTGTACCATTTACGATCCAGTTCAGCAATGCACACAATGGTTGATGTTGTATCCAATTCGTGATTGACAGCATTGTAAACGTCTTGGGGCGTGACACCTTTTGTAAGATGGTGGGTGTTGAACCTCATGGCAGAAAACATGGCGGCCGAGTATCACCGCCGTTGATTTGATTTGAGAGAGTGTTTTTAGGGCCAAAAGGCCCTAAAGGTAGTTTTGACCACTCTTACCTCAATGAAAGTGTTCTAGGTAGGCTTGAAAGGACACTTGCAGGTTGAAATAGCTTCCACAACAACATAAAAAGGTGAATTTCTGATGCTTTCCTGGAGCCCGATGTTGAAGCACGTCTTGCGCCCTCAACGCAGGTTTATTTATTGTTATTATTATTATTATCGTTATCGTTATCGTTATCGTTATCGTTATTGTTATCGTTATCGTTATCGTTATCGTTATCGTTATCGTTGTTATTATTATTATTATTATTATTATTATTATTATTATTATTATTATTATTATTATTGTTATTGTTATTGTTATTGTTATTGTAATTGTTACTGTTACTGTTATTGTTATTGTTATTGTTATTGTTATTGTTATTGTTATTGTTAATGTTATTGTTATTGTTAATATTAATCCTCCTCCTCCTCCTCCTCCTCCTCCTCCTCCTCCTCCTCCTCCTCCTCCTCCTCCTCCTCCTCCTCCTCCTCCTCCTCCTCCTCGTCCTCCTCCTCCTCCTCCTCCTCCTCCTCCTCCTCCTCCTCTCCTCCTCACCCTCCTCCTCCTCCTCCTCCTCCTCCTCCTCCTCCTCCTCCTCCTCCTCCTCCTCCACCTCCTCCTCCTCCTCCTCCTCCTCCACCTCCTCCTCCTCCTCCCCCCCCTCCCCCTCCCCCTCCTCCTCCGCCTCCCCCTCCTCCTCCTCCTCCTCTCCTCCTCCTCCTCCTCCTCCTCGTCCTCCTCGTCCTCCTCCTCCTCCTCCTCCTCGTCCTCCTCCTCCTCCTCCTCCTCCTCCTCCTCCTCCTCCTCCTCCTCCTCCTCCTCCTCCTCCTCCTCCTCCTCCTCCTCCTCCTCCTCCTCCTCCTACTGCTTCTCCTACTCCTTCTGCTGCTTCTCCTCCTCCTCCTCCTCCTCCTCCTCCTCCTCCTCCTCCTCCTCCTCCTCCTCCTCCTCCTCCTCCTCCTCCTCCTCCTCCTCCTCCTCCTCCTCCTCCTCCTCCTCCTCCTCCTCCTCCTCCTCCTCCTCCTCCTCCTCCTCCTCCTCCTCCTCCTCCTCCCTCCACCTCCTCCTCCTCCTCCTCCTCCTCCTCCTCCTCCTCCTCCTCCTCCTCCTCCTCCTCCTCCTCCTCCTCCTCCTCCTCCTCCTCCTCCTCCTCCTCCTCCTCCTCCTCCTCCTCCTCCTCCTCCTCCTCCTCCTCCTCCTCCTCCTCCTCCTCCTCCTCCTCCTCCTCCTCCTCCTCCTCCTCCTCCTCCTCCTCCTCCTCCTCCTCCTCCTCCTCCTCCTCCTCCTCCTCCTCCTCCTCCTCCTCCTCCTCCTCCTCCTCCTCCTCCTCCTCCTCCCTCCTCCTCCTCCTCCTCCTCCTCCTCCTCCCTCCTCCTCCTCCTCCTCCTCCTCCTCCTCCTCCTCCCTCCCCCTCCACCTCCTCCTCCTCCTCCTCCTCCTCCTCCTCCTCCTCCTCCTCATCATCATCATTATTATTATTATTATTATTATTATCACAGAGGTTAAACACAGGGTAGGGACAGAACTCAATCCTCATGCAAGGCTTCGAACCGTGATCACAGAGGTTAAAAAACAGGAAAGAAACCACTGAGCCAAACTGTAGGGTTCCTACTCGACCACAGATGTGTTCAACTAGTTTTTGTTCCAACTTTGTTAAAGGTATGAGTGGAGTATTGGGGACGACTCGTCATCAGATGTTGAGCCTACAGGGGTATTCGATCAAGCCAACGAAAGGGTTTGGTTTGACATCGGACAGGAAAATCATACCATCGTCATGCTCGATAAAGGTATAAATCAGGGGAAACTGCAACATTCGAAATCTTCTGTATTTTATGTGGTACTCGTTAGGTCATTGATCATTGAGGGATCGAGATGAGCGCTTATTGAGCTATTATGTTGTTACCAAGGTTTATCATGAACCCACTTGGTTTAAATCATGTTTGAACTGTTATCCACATTTGCTATTGTTTTCACTTGTTTTGTTGTTGTACTATTGTAACGAAATTGCTTTTACTCTAAACACCAAGTTTTAATATGAGCCGATGCAGCAGACGTTTTCGAGTGAGCCAGAGCATTGTTGAATAGCTCTGATAAGAATCAAGACCACTAGCTGTTTAATTTTTGGAATTACTGATATGCAATCTTTAATATTCCACAATCCATGATGTATTAATTGGATCGTTGGGATTAAAGCAAAGTCCATTAAAAAATTGGTTCCAAGTAAACATTGGTGATACAATAGAAATGTTACGCCATATCTCCCATTCCTACCGAGAGTCTTTGAGATCAAACAATAACCATCTTTTCCGGACAAAAACATCATGGGGTGAAACCGCATACTTCTGCTACCCCTTCATTGTGGAACAATGATCATATTAAAACTTTCTTCTTCATCACTGGCTTTGTTAATGTTTCCCTTTACAACTTACTCATGAGGACTACATAAACATTCCCCTCTACTGTTGTGTCGCTGCGCCATGAGCATCTCAAGATGATTACCGGTGTCCCGGGGGAATCTGTCCCCCGGAGATTCTGTCCCCATACGGGAAATTAACATGGGCTGGAGGAGAATGATTCAAAAGAGGGCGCTATCAAAAGAAGTTTGTACACAGTTCGCCGTATGGGGGGACAGTATCTCCGGGGGGACAGAATCTCCTGCCACACCGGAGCAATATAAATGCTCATCATTATTATGCAAAACTTATGTCAAGGTATCCAAAGGCACACTTGGCTACTATGGTATCAATTTTTGTTGTGAAATTGTTCAGACCGAATGCTGACGGCTGGGTTGAAGTATCACTTTTACATCCGGGCCTGGTACAATGCCACCACGTACGCCGTGTTCAGGTCAGATGGTGTTACTCCGGATATCAGGGCTCCAGAAATCTCGAAAGTCAGGGGAACAAAGGTAAGCTTTGTAGACGAATTTAGTATAAATGGCAATCGATTTTGCTGCTTTTTATGAATCACCCTTAAGTCTTCGATGATCTGTAAGACTTTGGAATCTTGATGCTTGGACGTTTTGTGGATAGCTTTGATTTGATGGCTTATTTTTATTTTGAAATTCAACGTTTTAATTCAGATAAAGGATCTAGCAACCGACGCGTCTTCTGAGGATACCGACTATCTCACCGATCCTGATACTCTGTACCTCTCTTGGGAGGGAGTGTTTCGAGACGACGAGATATCGCACTACGCGATCTCGCTGAGCACTTTCAAAGGAGGTAAAACTTTTATGAAAAAAGAGTACATGTTCTTTGAATCCCTTCAGATGTTTCTGAAGATGTTCTGGCCTGTCTGAACTCCGGAATCAACAATATTTCATAGCATCTTCTGTCATGAGACATTGAGTGAATTGAAATAATTAAAGGTTCTTTTGTCTGGCAAATAGAATTTACAAAATTATATAGATAATTGGTTCATTTTGTCTATAGGTGAGGATATCCGTCTTTTTGCCGACAAAATCTTACCATCGAGTGTATCAAGGACACAGTTCACTGATCTTGATCTACAGAGCGGGCACCGTTACTATAGCAACGTACGGGCAATCAACAAAGCTGGTCTGCACACACTCAGAAGCAGTGATGGTTTTGTGGTTGATCTGAGACAACCGGATGCTGGACTGGTGTTTGATGGGATAGGTATGACGTAGAACGCTTCTTTAAAGGATGTGTACAACATTGGTAATTGCCAAAGACCTGTATCCAAATTCCAGATGACCCAACATATACATGAAATAACAAACCTGTGAAAGTTTAAGCTAAATCGGTCTTCGGAGTCATGAGAAAAAACCCTTATGTGTTTTAACTTTTTTTCAAACATCGGAATTTATCCTGCAGGATAAATACTATTATTTTACTCATTTCGTAAAAACTATGGCATTTCAAGCAAAACTATTTCAAGGGAAGTTTTTCTATCATGACCATCTTTATACCATGTGAGTTATGTGCAAATCTGTGAGCATTTATATTTTCATTCTTACCAATGTTGTACACACCCTTTAAGGTCTCTATTTTTAGAAGTGCAAATCTAATTGAAGTTTTGAAATTAGTAACCAGTTTTTTGCCATCTCAAGTCAGATTGTTAGACACTTTTCAATTATTTTTAGGAAGCACTTGAAGACACCCTTATTTTCAATTTTGTAGTATTCTTGGGATGTTTTGAATGCTAGATTATCCTTTTTCTGAAATTTTTCTCTATCTGATGAGATTTGATGCTTGTCGCAGCGCTATGATCTAGATATGAAATAGAGTTTTATAAGAACTTATTATCAGTGTTATTATTTAATCGAAAGGCAGATATTACGATTTGATATGGTTAAGAAACATCTTCGGGTTGCTGTGTACTTGCCACTTGCTGCTTGAAAATGTTTGAACTTGATCTCAACTACCTTTCTTTCATCCATGTCGAAGTTTAATACAGTTGATACCTTCCAAGCTGATGTTGATGCTGCTCTCTTAGACAATGTTGTGCCTTGCCATTTGTTTGGTTTTGTAAAAGTTACGGTTTTGCATAGTTTCAGTATGAGACATGTTACTGTACTAGCCAATATTGATACCCCACCAACTTACCAAACATTCAATGACTATATTCTCCTCATAGATCTGCATGGTGTTGAATACCAGAACTCCAGCACGCTGATCTCCGCCTCATGGCATGGTTTTACGGACTTGGAATCCTACATTGACCACTATGAGTGGTGTGTTGGACGAACTCCTCACCTAACAGATGGAAGTGTCCTCCCATGTACCGATGTTGGGATGCAGCTATCGGCATCCAAGACACTGCCTGTACCCCTCACAGGAGGTAAGTGTTCGTCATCATTACCTGATAATTGATTCGGTGTTGGTGATATTACTATTTATTGTGATTGAAGGTCTTTAACATCAAATTTTAAACATCTATTTTGCATTTATTATTATCATCCTAGTGCCCTCCACAAAACTGTTTTTTTCCCAATTTGTCATCTAACGTGATAAGCAAGGGTATTTTTTTTCTTGCCGCTGTTCATTACTTACACATTGTTTATTGTTTGTTTTACTTTGTTCGATCTTGTTCCTGCTTCTGTTTGCCTAATATGTGCGGGTTTACCGTACAAACCTGTAGAATAGTGATTTGTGTTGGTTTTGTATACCCCTGACCCACATACTATTTTTACATTGTTCTTAATAATTTACTTGCAGGTACATTCACACGTGTACATTTTTTGTGGTCCCTTCCTTCACTTACACTTGTAGTTACACTCTTTTAAAAAAATGTATGTATTGTTGTTTTATATAATTTGTCAAATTTTGGTTATTATTATTAAAATTTCCACAGAACAAACACTCAGATTTACTTTCCTAAATTTTACCCGATCATTGTTGATCACGATCTAAATTGAAATCATGATTCAATTGAATCTTGTCCTTGTATTGCTGTTCCATGCATCACCAGGTATTAGGTACTACTCCAGAGTGTCGGCCGTCGATGCAGCTGGCAGAGCGTCAGACCAAGTCTTCTCTGATGGGTTTGTGGTTGACGTCACTCCTCCCGAACCGCAGAATTCCATCCAAACTGGAGATAATCTCATCGTGAATCCATCATTTGAAGGACAAAATGAACCAGGTATTGAATGTAACCTCAATGTCTGGTAGCGTGATTGTAAAATACCAGTCCTTTATTCAAAACCAAACCGTGAAGGTATATTGCATGGTCTTCTGTTGTGGTTCTTCTGTCTTGTTTAGCCTTAAGTTCTACTCAGTGTAACTTAACCAAGGCTGGAAGAAAATAGTTTAGTTCATATATATACACAGATGAATGACACCCAGTTAACTAACAATCCACCAATTGATTCGTCGACAGAATCGCCTGTAGTTAATTCCACAACAAATGCCGAGGAAGAATCCAAAGGCTCACAGGGTGAAATAGCGCCATGGGAAGTTGGCTATGATACCCAAATCACTGTGGTCACTCGCGGGAAGAAGATTGCTCCCAATGGACGCTCTTTCTTATCATTGCACGGATCGATCTCACAAACTTTTAACTCAACGCCGGGAAGCCACTACCGGGTTCTCTTCTTCACTAGTCACGTTGTCCCGTCTCATGAGCCTCTGTTAAACCAGGAAGGTCGCATTGAAGCACCAGGATTAAATCGCGTCTTCAGGTTGTACAGCCGACCAGCTGGCGGTCACTCTGATCAGAGTCTTTCATACATACAATGGCATGAACAGAGGTTTTATTTCACAGCCAGCGAAGCTCTCTCATCGTTGACAATATCAACAGTTGGACGATCGAATGGAATTCTACTTGACAATATTCAGGTAAAAGAATAAATACAGAGAACCTACCAAGATGACGGTGGATTTTACAGCAATGATTTATTTTTGCCCTATATTTAATAATATGTTGAACTTCATTTTCATTACGTTTTTAACACTCCAGTCACTTGGTATACTTATAAAGCGCTTAACAAAACGTTTTCAGAACTGAAAATGGGAAAGTAATTTGCATGGTCATAAACATTAGTTTGTGCAATTCTGAATAATCAGTGAGAACATTTTTATATAAATTGTGTTATGACTTCCACAAACCGTTAAAATAATTATATACTAAATGCTGAAGTGTGTATCAGTAACACAGTCCAGTCCGAAACTTTGACCGCTAATTCAATATGTGTTAAACCAAACTGTCAGTTTGAATATTTTTAAACTATATAATCTGTCTGATTATTGGTCAAATCTAGGTGACACTAATAGCCATTGAACCGAGTACTGGTCAGGGATCAGTAGATGTCCATACACAGTTTATCCACAATTGGTCCTCACTCAAGGCCAATTGGCATTTCCTTGACCTAGAGAGCCCAATCATTGACTACAATTGGGCCATCGGTAAGTTCAATTATTACTGTTCCTACAGAGAATCTCTTGTTTCCTATTGTTCACCTTAATGCAAATGTATCTTAACTCTTGTATTGCAAATGCCAATGTCTTATTTGTTTGTTGTTTGTTTAGTTATTAAATTATCTAAAATATGGCCACACAAAGAATTGCGGGAAATACAGTATGTCTGTACAACTAAGGGTCACAAAGTCGTTTTATCTGTTTTTATATGGATTCCATAATCAAAAACCATGCGGTGTTTGATTTCATTGTATCAGGCACCACTTCAGGTGGTACTCAGTTGCAGAACTTCAAGTCCGTTGGAACCCTAACAGACGCTATCAACACTGAACTCAGAATGTCTCATGGTTCCCATATTTACGTCACGGTGACGGCAAAGAATGCTGCTGACCTCACTTCGGTAGTGACCTCTGACCCTGTACTAATTGACCTGACAACTCCCATTATTCATTCGGTACTAGACGGTCCAGGTGAAGATGGTAAGTGAAGTAATTGCCTTTATGATATGCCTTTTTTCAAATGTTCAACAGAACAGATAATAGGAAGTGATGTTCATTTGAAGCCATGAAGCGTTTCTCCCAATCAAAATCAAAATCAAGCTGAATGTCAGAGAGTCTGGTCTGAAATGACCATCGATAATCATATTGGCGGTGCAATTCATGAATAAGACATCAAAGTATACAATTTAAAAGTGAACGCCGAGATGAACAATAAAGATGGAAACTTATGGGTTTTTTCTTGTTTACTTCCTTTTTTACTTACAGATATTGACTTCAGTTCAGATGACAAATCTATCTGGTTAAGATGGTCTGCGTCTGACCCAGAAAGTGGAATCGATGACTGTGAATGGGCCATTGGTAAGATTCGACATGATTTCTGAAACAAAGTTGAAAAAAGCAACAGGATTCTAACTAACTCGATCCCTAATTGTTTAATTTATGAGTTGATGATTTGCTTACCCTAATTGCCAAGCTGAAATCGTTCATGTTTAGTATATGATGCTACAGGTACTTTCTTATTTTTCTGTGATGTATGTGACACATCTAGGAAAATATTCATTTCCAAAAGTTAGAGGTAGGCCTATGTCGAAAATGATGTCAACAAATAAAACTGTTCCCCTTTTAGGTTTAGAACCAGGGCTTGATGACGTCGTACCTAGCACAGTTTCACCAGATTCAGAGTCAAAGATCATAGCAAATCTCTCTGGCTTCATGGTCGAAGGTCAGAAACTATTTGCTACGGTTAAATGCTACAACAAAGCCGGGAGGTCATCATGGAAATCATCTGACGGCGTTACCATTGTAACAGAGCCGCCCAGTTCACTGGCAGCCGTCGTGAAAGTCAAGGCGGTGTCTGACACAGCGTATGCAACGCTTGACGGGTACCAGCCACAAAATAGTTTCCTCAAAGCATCATGGGAAGGATTCATGGACCCATTTGGCATCCAATTTTACCAGGTGAGTAGCACTGATATGACTGGAGAAAACTATTTTGGTATAATTGTAATTATAATTATTTCAGATAAATTCAGTCGACATGGCAATTGTATTTACTATTTGTATTTTGTTTAAGATGATTTTCTATGTTTAAATTAATGTTATTATTTGTGTTTTCTTCAGCTACATATTACGAGCAACTAAAAATCAGAAAACCATATTTAAAACTATTTTTTCCTTTTTCCTTTCCCACGTTTCAGTGCCGTCTCATTGGACGAAGCTACTTTACATCTCCATGGACACGATGTGGATCCGCATCAGAAGAGCATCTTAATTGGTCAAATCTTACCCTTGAAGATGACGCAACATATAGCCTGTCTGTCAGAGCTGTTAATCATGCAGACCTGATCAGCCAGGCCATCACTCAGACTTTCACAGTTGAGACCTCAAGACCCACAAGCCAGGGTATGCGTTACCTTTCCTTTATTGTTTTGTTCATCTTACTTCAGTTGAGAGCTGATTGATGGAGCTTTTGGAGCAGAGGTAACCTAGACTCGCTTCAAGTCTATCAGTTCATCTCAGAAGTCTGAGTCACATCAACTTAAAATTCTAGTGCCATCGACAAATTTTACCTGATGTCATCTTCACAATAACGTTTGTTCCGAGTCAACATCCACTTGTGTTACACGGCGTTTACACGCTCACCAGTGAAAAAAAAACGCTGACATCAAAAAATTGTGAGCGTAGCACAGTCGCCTAGTGTGACGTGTGTGCAAGGGTCAATATAAATCTGTTTGTTTTGTTTACAACACAATGTTCTGAAAATTTAAAACAATAGACACCGTGATCGTGTTTGCTAGAGGTTTCTGTGTAAAACTGTATGTAGCAAATACAAACTGGAGCTCACAATACAGATAGAGCTGCGTTGTAATAACACCAACGGAGAAACAACAATGGCCGCACATAAGTAAGCAAAGACCTGTGTCTATTCACTTTTACAGATTCGAATCTTCTCACTTCTGCATGGCATGGGAACGGCACGGTTGACTTGACCTGGGACGGATTGTTCGTCTCCTCCTCTCCACTGTACTTTGAAGTCTCCTCGGTACCGTCTTGGGCGGAAGTGACGTCATGCAGTGGGTAGAAACCATGAAAACTGGTATGCGTGTATCACCGTTGGTTCCTCACACAGACTACTACCTAACAGTGACGGCTGTCAACGCAGCAGGGTTGCCACAGACAGTGAAAACGGTTATTTACCATGGATGATAAATGCAAATAATATAATTATGCCTATTATTTTGTACTGAATCAAAATATATTTTATGTCATATTTCTACTCTATTTTTTTTTTACAAGTTAATCTTTGTAATAGTTTTGAAAAATGTTTACGGTTCGGGTTTTTTTAAATGCACTCTCAGAATTCGACTTTGTTCAATATTTTCCATACGCGTACAGTTTTTCATTTACGTAGGGATGTGACATATAAATTTTGTTAATTAAGCAGGCTTTTTTGCAAAGCCGTTTACAAAACAGAATCCCATGAATGTGTAAAAATAACTGTAGTTAGATTACAAGCTGGCAAGACAAAGAAACTGACGTGATGGAAAAGGGGCTTATCTTGTGTCCTATTAATGTCTTCCTTGTAGAGCCCAACCTCATGGCAATGCTTACGGCAGAATTGTTTGCTTGCTGCTCGTAAGAAAACTGACATGCCTCTCTTCTAAAGAAATTGAGATCCCTCCGGTGCGCCACTGCAATACTTTGTTTGAGAGCGAATTATTTACTTATTACTCAGATGTTAATGATAAACAATCTTATTCATAAATACCTGGTCCTGTACGTCCATTTTGATTGGTCGAGAGAGGTCACGTGGCCATGTTTAAACGCGCAATATAAATAATGGTGCGGAGTATTTACAAATGACCCGAAGAGATTGAGTCAAAAGAGGGCGCTATCAGATGATTGCGCAGAGCGTGATTCAGTCTTAAAATGGCTGTTTAAAACCTTACAGGGTCGTGGCTTGGTTTAATACGCCGAGTCACCACTCAATTATTCCCATTACAAAATCTTCGGTTTTTGTGTACTCAGATTTTTTTGTCTGCACTACCAAGTGACGTTTTTACATTGCAATGTAATTACTGACGTTTAAGTTTGTCGACTTTTAATAAAGCAAATTGTTCTAATTATTGTACTACGTTTTAGTCTGTGAATTTTTCATAAAACGTTAGTAATGGCACTTTTGAAATGTAAGAACGTTTTCGAAGGAAGCAAATAAAGGGCGCCCCAAGCGTTACAATTTCTCACGGCAACACTTTATGCCCCCCCCCCCCCGATGTTATGCTTAATTCTCGGAGCATCATTCTATCTGTCGGGATACGTCACCATTTACTTCTTTTCAAGACAATCAAGACAAACATTGCTTTCCACTGGTACCCACACCAACAAACCAGTGTCCAAATTCTTACTATTGGTCACCTATACACACATGACAAGCAGATCAACGGGACACAAAGGACACTGCACATACTTGCAAGTATCAAACTATGAAGCAAAACCTTTATGCAGGTGTCCTAGTGAAATCTGTCCCTCGGAGATTCTGTCCCCCACTATGGAAAATTAATATGGTCTGGAGGAGGTTGATTCAATAGGGCGCTATCAGGAGTTGTACACAGTTCGCAGTATGGGGGACAGAATCTCCTGCCACACAGAAATTTCATACATGCCAGTTCCACTGATTGGTTTAGACCTTCAGGAAGGTGCTCTCTAATGCCCCAGTCTCAGCATATCAGTGATGACGATGATAATGTTAACATGTTTCGGCATTTTAACTGATTATCGATAATGATAATAATTTTCAAATAATATCCAGCCAGATTAATCGGTACAATAACAAGTAAACCTTAATTTCTAAGGTGAGTTTTCAGATCTCGCTACCCTCCGGTGCGTAAGACTACCAGATTTCAACTGGCTAATTATGCGTTTTTGTTCATTATACATACTCTGCGTATGAATTCATTTGAAATCTCACTTTCCATGACTCTGAACATATTACGCTTGAGAAACAATTGTAGAATTTGAGTGGCCTGGGTAAGTTCATTCACCCACAAACGTAAACAAACTGAAAACAGGCCTGCGGTTTCTATGAATGGGCTGTTTGTAATCTAGTATGTCCTTGAAGGGGGGGGGGGGGTAGCCGGCGATGCTTTGAAGTTGCCTGCCTGCAGTTGTTTGACTCAATTTGATGAAATGGAGCATTTGGGAGTTGGAGCGATGTCTGTTATTTTGTGGGCACGCTCTTGACAGTCAAGCTGGTGTTTGGATCCGCCCCTGAAATGTTTTGTCCTTTCTCTTTGGTTATATACAATCTCTAGACCCTCGGACATAATTTGGAAATGCTAAAAGTCCATTATGCACCTCTTTAATGAATAATCTCAACGAGCAAGTATGCCTTCTTCCCAAGAACTATGTCAGTTTCGAAGAGGCAAGCGCTTCCACCACAGTGCTTTTTTCTGACACACAGCCCCATCCATACAGGCCTCATCCAAACAAAAAGCCATCCTGCCATCAGAGCAATGCAGCCTCTGCATGGCAACATTAGTTGTTCTCTTAGCAGCAAATTCTTTTCCTTATTTTTGCACCTGTAAATAGTACACTCTTCTCTTTTCGCTGGCACCTTATCCGCCGGTGTTGGCGTCACTTTTCCACAACATCCCAGTTTAGCCCACATTGGGCTACAAGTATAATGGGATTATTCTAACAAGTAACAAGATGTGGTCAGACCAGCTCCCTCCCTCCACCCCCCCCCCTCTGTCTCCCTGTTCATTGTTTACCCCTTGCCTTGTCTGTTTGCTCTCTGCCTCTATTCATGTATTTCCACTTGAATGCCTTTGTTACACTTATATACCTGTTCATGTGTGTTGTCTTGTCATTCAGCCTTCGAGAAAGACTCTGCTAGGGTCGAAACGTCAGACCATTAACTATTTTTTGCATTTACACCATAGGTCATTTTGGTTGGTAAGCAGTTTGCAACAGCTAATTCTATTTCATCAAGTAACAAGATAAGTGATCCCTTGGCGTTATTCTGAGGCAATCAGAGAGGCGATAATGGTCGATTGACTGCAAAATAAACGAATAAATAATGTTATTTATTGGTAGCACAGTGACATGTGCATGTGCAATGCCTTTATCGCACGAGAAGCAGAATCATAGAAACAATTTAGGTCATAGCTTTTTAGGCCGCTAGGCCTATAGCCCCGCCGCGTAGCATTATTCGCAGATTCAGTTCAGTTGTTGCATTCCTCAGTAGCGGAGGAGCTACGGAAAACTATTTGTATCGTATGTATCTGAAAGAAGCAAGGCATGACCGCCAGTTCCGAGATAGAGAATGAACCGTTAAGTTCCGCGTCGAGAGAAAACTTCTCTTTAAAATAATAATATTGACGAAAATAAACGTTAGGGCGCCCTCTGCTGGGTTTGCTTCCTTTGGAAAACGTTCTTATCACGACCACATTAAATTTTCAAGTGTCTTTACAAACATTAGTAACAGGGATTTATCAAAAGCATTAACTTTTGGAAAATGAAATTCTTTCACTCATTTTTAGGATCAGTAACCCGCAATACAAATGCAATCGAACTCTCGCTGTAACTATTATTATAGGGGTGTCATAAAAAAAAAGTATTATTTCTTGAAACAAGACTAAGAAGTTTGCGCCGTCAACGTGGACCAATCAAATCTCTCGGTGTGTGATTACACTTTCAAGATGGCGACCTCCAGTGTGGTGAGTAAATTGTAACACCAATGTCGGTCTAAATCGCAATTTACATCGTGACCAGGGCTAGTTGAATAACTGGTATCGAAGTGATTTTAATTGTAGAAGACTAGGGTTGCTATTTCCTTTCAAAGAATAAAATCGGGTGGATGGAGGATTAACTTAGCTTACTAAACCGGGAAAATGAACCGGCTTGCCAATCATATCCGTTTTGTGAAACGGACTTTTATGATTTTCCAACAAGTTTCCCCCATCATTTTCAAAGATTGTTTGAGAAGTGGTTGCTATTTTCTCGTTGTTTTCAGACAAGTTTAAACTTTTAAGGCTTTAGAGACCATTCCTTTACTGTATTTATTCAGACACTGAATGCCCTACCAAGGTTTTAGCCAGGATTTGATAAAAGGGTGTTCAAATTTGGTGGAAACATAGCCCAGGTTTAGACCCAGTAACTGGGGCGCTGTACTCGTTTTTTCGAATTTTGACATTATCGGTCGTACTAGCGCCCCAGCGAAAGCTACCAAAAATATGGGGAAGTGCAATATTTTCATAAAAAATCAGAGATGTCACACCAAAAATGCCCCAAAATGACGGAAATACCCAACGAATTACCTTCAAAACTGCCAACTGGCCTCTCCATATGTTTAAGATGTAACACCAGGCATGAAATTGTACTCACGGAAATTTGTCCGGCTAAAAAATGATGATTTTTGAGACATTCCCGTTTTCCGTTGATCATGTCCAGCCATCTTTTATCTGACTTCTCGCAACGAGAAGTCAGATGCATTGCGAGAAGTCAGATAAATTGTGGGTCCGGCTGTTTATGAAAACCTGGTTTCGGGGAGTGAGGTCTGGCGCCGGGCGCACGCACGTTGTCGCAATGCATAATGTGCAGGGCTGGCTGCGGGCTGGCTATGGTCGGTCGGTGTGTAGCCAATACTTTTCCGTTGGCGGGGGGGGGGGGGGGGGCACATTGTGCATTTCTTTCTTATTTATTTATTTTCTTTGTTGTTTATTTGTTAAGGTAATTGACTAATTAATTATTATTAATTATTTTATTATTAGTAGTAGTCTTATTAGTATTATTTTTTTTTCTTAGTTGTTTATTTGTTAAGGTATTTTATAATATTAGTAGTATTATTTTTATTATTATTGTTATTATTATTATTTTTATTATTATCAATATATTTTTATTATTTTTTCATCTTATCACAGCATGCAAAAGAAAGATCATATTTTCATTTGTGCCGGTAACTCCTCGAGTCGGGCGTTTTGTGGCCGTGTGGTAGCCTTTGCGAGCGCGATGATGTGTAATAGATTTAACACGTACTATCCTTCCTTTTTTTTTTTTTTCATTCTTTTGCATGCTGTGATAAGATGAAAAAAAAAAATAATATAATGATAATAATAAAAATAATACTACTAATAATAAAATACCTTAACAAATAAACAACTAAGAAAAAATACTAATAATACTAATAAGACTACTACTAATAATAAAATAATTAATAATAATTAATTAGTCAATTACCTTAACAAATAAACAACAAAGAAAATAAATAAATAAGAAAGAAATGCACAATGTGCTCCCCCGCCCCCCCTTATGTCCAGAATTGACATTAATAAATGTATGACCTTTTTCTGTGATTGTGAACGGAAGTAGGTCAATCTTGTGCCCATTTGCAGCCACAGTGCAAGCCGCTTGTGGCTCCTAATGCTATGGTCTCTAAATAGTAAAGGAGAGTGAGTGAGGGAATGTGATTGCAGGGAGTGACAAATCCTTCTTTCTGAAGGCAAGTATAATTTTGCCCTTATTTATTATTATTGTATTGTTGTTTGTATAAATAGGGTATGGCCATTTTCAAAGTCTGTTCAGCTCTGTTGCTAGTCTTGCTTCAGCCGTCATGCATCACAGCCATCAAGTCTAAGCCCATCACAGTGTCACTACAGGCAAAATGGCCAGCTACACCGCTGGTGTCGGAGGCCAGCGAGTTCCTAGCAGAGAAAGGGGAGAGCAGCTTCTGGTCATTTGTTGACTCACTGTCGGAGCTCAAGGCAGGGGATGTTGGGGGTAAGAAGGTGGTGAACTTTGACATTGGGTTAAACCCAACCAAACTGGAAGAAGCAAGATGTAAAGCAAACAAACTACCAGATCAACAAATAAATAAAAAAAAATAAAAAAATACAACCTTTTTTTACTAGCTGGTGCATTGTGTTAAAAGTTTTGATTATGACAAAATAGTATTGGCTGTTGCAAACTGCTTGCCAACTAGGACCTGTGGCATAAATGCAGAAAATTTGTAATGGCCTAAGGTTTCGACCCTAGCTTCTTTCTCGAAGGCTAAATGACAACACAACACACAAAACAAGTAGGCCTGTACTGATGTAACAGAAGTAGTCAAGGCAAATCCTTTCTCGTAGCGATAAGTGTAACTGGGTTCTTTTATTGTGTTTGTATACTACAAGTAAGTAAATTGGTATTTCAAATTTTAGAATTTACAGTATAAATGTATCACTCAAGCATTTGAAATTATCATTTCAAATGATTGTCTCATTACAGAAACAGATGAGAGTAATTACGCCTTTGTGTTGAAGTTTGCCGGTCGTCTTCTGAGTGACACCGAGACGGACCTACTCAAGCTGACGTTGTCCATTCACTCCCAATCACCCAGGATAGAAATGTTCAATCAGGTAGAACTTGAATTTTACAGCTCAAAAGATTTATTTCTACAAGTTACCTCCCAAGGTTTTGTTTTCCTGATCAGATAAGAAAATCTTGATGAGAAAAGTTTTTGTTTTTTTGTCCTCTACCAGATTGCTCAAGACCTACCGCCACCACAAGGATGCGACACATTTGTCGATGTTCACGGTGACATAACCTGCTCATTAAAGGAATTGGAAAAACTTATCAGTTCGGCCAACGAAAGGTAAGACTATTGCAAGTACGTCTTTTTAATGTGTGAAGGAAACAGTATCTCAAAGACTCGTACCGTCTTTAACAATAGTTATAAAAAAGCTTGAAAAGAACTAACAATTTCAGTAAACAAATTCCCTGCGAGACACTTTCTTTGTTATATCAATATAAAAAGGTATTGAGAAATGAAGTATGAAACCTATTTACCTCTCATCTCTACTTCATACCCAGAAGTCTTCCTCAGACTGTCTTTGTTTTTCTGTAGGCGGATGTCTTGATGTTCCCAAATCTCACATTCTTGCATTGGTGACCAGGTTTTTTCTTTCTCTGCTCCTCGGCTATGGAACAAACTTATTACTCCTGTTAGAAATTCAACCGGTCTCACTCCTTTTTGAAAAAAACATTGTTACTCTGTTTGCATGTAATCTGGGTTTCTCCTGTCTTTCTTCTGTTTTTGTCTTTTTTCCTTTTCTAGCGCTTTGCATGCTCTGGTAAAAGGCGCTTTATAAATATCCTAAGAGAGGTTTGTGGTAACTCCATGTGAATATCTCTTTTGAGTAGTGTTGGTTCTGAAAAGAACTGGTGGTTAACGACTCAACGTTTCGATCAGTATGCTCTGATCGTCTTCAGGAGAATGCTGGACTCTGTTGCTGGATGCTGATTAAGTGCTTGAGCTTGGTGTTGCGCGAAGGCGGGAACTGGATAAGCTGGGCTTAGTTCGGTGAAGTGTGTAGGCTTGAGTGGGACTAAACAGAGTCCAGCATTCTCCTGAAGACGATCAGAGCATACTGATCAAAACGTTGAGTCGTTAACCACCGGTTCTTTTCAGAACCAACACTACTCAAAAGAGATATTCACATGGTGTTACCGCAAACCTTTCTTAGTTATACCTCCACCATGCAAAGTTTCAAATCCTACTTATAAATATCCTGTTTATTTTTACTCAATTTTGGTTTCTCCCTCAGACCCAAGCCAAGTATTTATGAGGTGGATCACAGCTATCCCGGATCGAAAAACAACTCAGTAGTGGTGATTCTGTACGGACATATCGGCAACCTTGATTCACAGATGAAATACTTTCACAAACAACTGAAAAAATCGGCCAATGCTGGAACTGTGCAATATGTCCTGAGACATTATGTGAAGGTGAAACCAAATTACATTTTCCTTATTTTTGTCACTGTTTTTAATATAATAAACTAGAACTAGGATAATGATGAAATAGGCCAAACTGTGAGCATAGAACCGCAATTAAATAGGAGGTCCTCGGTTACAGGTGTGTCCACACTGGGTTGTGTGTGCCTGAGCAGGTTTAGTTTAATTGTTGAAACTCAGGACTTTAAAATAAAGGATACGGGTGTGATGGCTGAGCGAAGATATTCTTTCGCTTCACTTTCGTGTACAAAACCAATCGGGATGTCGCTAAAAAAGTCCAAGCAAAGGGAGAACAAAGAGAAGCACTGGATTTTTAGAGTCAACAAACATGTGTACGTGTGGGGGAAAGGGAAGGGGCTTGTCAAAATTAATCCAAGACGGGTAGTCGGTTAACAATTCTCCGATGTCAAATTTGTGTTGGATTTCTGTCGGACTATTCCTATGAGAGACCGAATTTAACTTGCTGAAAAGCACACAGTTCTCCGACTCTGTTTTCATGAAGTATGGAAATAAATATAAGTTTGAATGAATGAATTTTCAAAAAACAAAAAACAAAAACAAGCCCTATGCCAATCCACCTCACTTAGCGCTCTGCAGTTTGACTGGCTGATTAAATGTATAAAAAAAACTTGCGGTTTGGACCGATCTGGAAGGTTTGGAGGTCATTATATATTTAACTAAGAAAATTTGTAGTGTGACATATAGAGACCCCCTGCTTGTTTTCCAGTAGATAGCGATCTAAGTCTCTGCAGTTTGTAAACAAATGTAACCCCAGGCACTGTAAACTTCTCCCATGTTTTCTCTGACACACCCAATTTTAAACAAGGTGAGTTAACAGCGGGTAAAAAACCTTGTCCTAGACAGTACTTATCCGCTGGTCGTTCTGGACTAATTTTGACAAGGTCCCTAAGAGCAAAGAAAAAATACGGTGGGTTGTGTCCCCTTCCCCCTTTTCCTTCCTTACTACTGCCACTACGCATGTCTTGTAAATACAGGATAAATCTGAGAGACAAGTACGCCTGTCAGGCTACGGTGTAGAGCTAGCCATAAAGAGCACCGAGTATAAAGCCGTGGATGACACAGAGGTCAAAGAGGGAGGAAGCCAATCACATGATGAGGATGACAACGCTCCGGACGAAGTACAGGGGTTTGTCTTCTCAAAACTCAAGTGAGTAGCTTTTAAAACTCAACTCGTAAGACCAGAGTAACATTCAAGACAGTCTGTGGAGCTTCCAGTAAAATCTCAAGTTGAAAAGCTGGCAATTTGGAAGGCAGTGACAAAATAAATCTGGCTCTCCTTCAGAATGGGCTTGTTTTAGATTTTGACGCCTTCTCCCAAATTGGACTACAGTAGACCGATTGTACTCTTCAAGTCATGTGACCTACCAGTGGTTATCAAACATCAACAAACAAGACTTTTTTTTCCTCAAAATCGGTGAAGAATAATCCAGAGTTTGTATGTACCGGAGACCTTACCAGAGTGGCTGAATAAAGCCAGTAAGGACAGTTCCAGCAAGTCTTGGAAATTCTACAAGGAATGTCATGTTCACGGTGTGGTAGTTGCCGGAACGTTGGGGCCAGCAGTATGACCGCAATCACACAATTTTCAACACAAGATTGTCACAATTTTGAAGCTAAAATCATCCAAAAGAAAAGGGTTTGCAAAACCGTGTGATTCCTTTGTCTATTTGAAATTCCAGGTTTAAATGCTCTTTCCCCCACTCTCTTTACTTTGATTGCAGTGATTTACAGTACAAACAAAATCACCGGGTGGCTGCATCGTTGTTTGACGCTGGTAGTGCATAGCTCAAAATAAACTGCTTTTTTTGTAGAATACTGGTCTTTTATGAAACAGTAATGTGATTTAAATCAATGCACAACATACAACTTTAGTAAAAGGCCTACAGAAACTGTGTTATTAGTTACCAAAAATTAAGCCGACTGTCGATGTACTCGCTCTGTCACAGCATCTTTACACGTCTTTGCCATCAGCTGAGATGACATAGTACCCACTGTAATTCACGTGATGACATGTAAACATTGGTTGCGCAATCAGTCTATTTGCCCAGAACTTAGGAGAAGGAAAAAAGCCACTCTGATATAATTGAATATGAAAAACCGGTTTTTGTAATGTTAAAAGTCAATAGTTTTCAATAATTTCAGTGTTTATTTGTTTCATTTATTTCGCCTTGTTTCACAAGTGTAGCCCCATCAGTTGACAAAGATCTGGTATCCATGGAAGCTGCGGATAAGCTACATAATTCTACAATAGGGTTTATATACTTAATTTGTTTATAGTTTTGTATAATTTGTCCTTATTGTTTTCAGGGAGTTACACCCAGACCTAATGGAAAACCTCAACAGTTTCCGTACCTCACTGCTGGAAAGTACTAGGAAGATGGTTCCACTGAAAGCATGGCAGCTACAAAGTAAGCTTTTGTGTGAAGTCTATGGCTAGCAAGTAATAATAATAATAATAATACACAACATTTATTAGGCACTTAATACGGATGTTTCTAAGCGCACAATTGTCTGACTACAAATTTTTTCTGCAAGGTTTGTGGAGCTACGTTTGAAGTATGAGGCCTATTCATTTATAGCACCATGCAATGATTTACAAGGTGCTGTGGCGCAATATATGCTGCCGATCAGACCAGGAACACCGGGGCGAACCCCTTCTCTTCACGATAAGTGCACTGGGTTCTTTTACGTGCATTACATTACGTGGAACCAACGGCTTTATGTCCCATCCGAAGGACGAACCATGTGGTTAAGTGTCTTGCTTAAGGACACAAGTGTCACAACTGGGATTCGAACCCACACTCTGCTGATCAGAAACACCAGAGCTTGAGTTCGGTGTTCTTATCCGCTCGGCCACGACACGCCACGTACATGAACCAATCAGAGCAGGGTAATTAGATGTATTGATTTACGTTTTTCGTCTGTGTTTGTTTTCAGCTATTTCATTTCAAGCGGCTCAGCGAGTGTTGTCCACACCGGTCGGTAACGCCCTTGGGGTCCTCAGGGACATCAGTCAGAACTTCCCTATACTGGCCAGCTCACTGGTCAAGACGCAGGTCAAAGATGAGGTCAAGAAAGAGATCCTGGAAAACCAAAAGGTGAAATACTTGTTTTGAGATTTCAGTAAAATCTGGGTTTGCCTTTTAACTTTTTTAAGTGACTAGCCAGCAGGACCAGTTAGCTTGTCATTTCACTGGTCCATCAGCTTTGGTACTTGTTTAAAATTCAAATTAAATAGGGATGCTTTTCAACACTGAACTAGCTGGCTGGACCACTTTTAACTGGTCCTCATGTGTTTTAACTGACATTTGGCCAGCAGACCACTGTTAATGCAGACTGCTGAAAATATCAAAAAGAAAGAAATTAATATTACAAACAGGAAAGGTTCCTTCTGTTGAAACAAGATTTGAAAGAAGAGTATATGTTATTCTACTTTCAGGGCCATAAAAAACAAATTGTTGATCGTCCTTTTTTGGTGGTAATTGGGGTAGGAGGGGTTTTTTTTCTTTTCTTTTTCTTTTTTTCCAACATGAATAACCTTTCTTCAAACCTCTATTTTAACTTATGGATTTTGAAAAAATATCCGCTGAAAAATCTGGGAGCCAAATTTGACTGAAAAGATCATTGATAATTTTTTTTTTTAAATAAGGAAAATGGGGTCGGGGGGGTTTCTTAGTGTCGGGCGGGGACGATCAACAATTTTTTTTATCTTTGTGGCCGTATGATTACTATTTTATTTGTAGGTGTTTGAAGCAAATTATGGAACTGCACCAGGTGAGACGGTCTTGATGCTGAATGGTCTCGTCATCGACACTGATGTAGCAGAACCCTTCTTGTAAGTCCATTTTGTCTAGTCTTCTGCCAAGAATTTAAACGCAAAATATCCACTTTCTTTAAAGGTACCGTACACGTTTGGTAATGACTCAAAACAAATATTAACATAAAAACTTACTTGGTAACAAGCAACGGAGAGCTGTTGATAGTATAAAACATTGTAGGAAACGACGCCCTCTGAAGTAACGTAGTTTTTGAGAAAGAGGTAATTTCTCACTAAAATAATAAAAACTTCTTGTAAGAAGTTTTTATTCCTATCTGAAAGCACACAAATTTGTACAACAAGGATGTTTTTTCTTTCATCATTTTCTTGCAACTTCGATGACAAATTCGCCAGATTTTTGACCGCGTGTCTAGTCATCTGCCAAGAATTCAAAAGCAAAATATCCACATCTTTTAAGGTATTATGCAGGATTTGTAGAGCTGTCAAAATAGTCGCAGACTGTTCATGTTTTTTGTGAGACCATTTAGTCTTAGTCTTCTGCCAAGAATTCAAACGCAAAATATCCACATCTTTTAAGGTATTATACAGGATTGGTTGAGCTGTCAAAATAGTCGCAGACAGTGTTCATGTTTTTTTGTGAGACCATTTTGTCTAGTCTTCTGCCAAGAATTCAAACGCAAAATATCCACTTTCTTTAGAGATATTATACAGGATTGGTAGAGTTGTCAAAATAGTCGCAGACAGTGTTCATGTTTTTTTGGGAGACCATTTTGTGTAGTCTTCTGCCAAGAATTCAAAAGCAAAATATCCACATCTTTTAAGGTATAATACAGGATTGGTAGGGCTGTCAAAATAGTCGCAGACAGTGTTCATCTTTTTGTGAGACCATTTTGTCTAGTCTTCTGCCAAGAATTCAAACGCAAAATATCCACTTTCTTTAGAGATATTATACAGGATTGGTAGAGTTGTCAAAATAGTCGCAGACAGTGTTCATGTATTGTGGTGATCAACCATATACATGAAATAACAAACCTGTGAAAATTTGGGCCTAATCCGTTGTGTGAGTCAGGAGAAAATAGTGAAAAATAGTATAACAAAAAAAAACATGCACAATTTTCAACCTGTAAACACAATGTCTTTAGATCACACTGAAACAAAGACCAAAACCTTATTGTTACATTTATCGGCCAATTTCAAAGGTATTTTTATTATTTGAATGAGAATTCAATAAGTAAGAAATTTGTTGTTACTTATTTTGCTATAAAACAATTGCTTCAAAGAGATAATAGGGTTTGTAAAAATGGCCTTTGAACCAAACCTTCCTGTTGGGTAAGGATGTGTGCTTCACGCTTGAGTGATCAAACAAACCTGTCACCAGCGGTAGTTTATGTCAAACCAATTTGGCAACGAGAGGGTTCAATTCAATAATTTTTCTCTTGACCTTCCAGGCTGCTTGAGCTCCTTCGTTCAGAGAGCCGTATGCTGGGCGGACTGCATTCCTCGGTGCTAGCGGTGAAGCTGCCGCCCAGCTGATGAGGGTACAGATTGCTTCTCAAGATAGTACATACGCAGTGGACATCAGGGATAACGGCATCTTGGTAAGTCGAACAAGGTGACAGGGTGGTCATCATCTTAGGCCAGGATATGCAATAAGACACTTTCATGGATGGTATTTTTGCAATTTTCACAGTCAACAATTTCAAAACTAAATCTTCCACATTTGGAAATTAGTTTTTGTAATTTGTAAACTACTTAGCTGAAACTTTGTTTAAATCCTTAAAAAACACCTTTTTTTGAGTGACTCATCATTATCTTCCACCGAAGAATGTTAGTTGCAAAACCAGTCACCTTCTAACAAAAAGTATCGCTCAAAAATTATATCCGCATTTTTATTTATAACAAACCACCTTGAAACAGTGTTGGAGTGTCACTGAATTGGACAGCGCCATCATTTATCTACCCCTAATTTGCAGCAGACATGCCGAGTAAATCCATTGATCTTCGGCGTGTTGTGGCCGAGCGGTTAAGAGCACCGGACTCAATGCTCTTGGGTTTCTGATCAGTAGAGTGTGGGTTCGAGTCACGGTCTGTGACACTTGTGTCCTTAAGCAAGACACTTCACCATTATTGTTTCGTCCTTCGGATGGGACGTAAAGTCGTAGGTACCGTGTGTTGTGTAGTGCAGGTTAACCTAGGCTTAATAAAGCCCTGGTGAATTGAGACGAATACTTGTTCCTCTTTGGACTTCACTTATTCACCTCAAGCAAGGCCAAGAACCAATATAGACTTCTTGCATACATTGCCATCGCTGATGACAATTCTATGAAAATGTGCTGTTGGCCCTGGCCAAGGAGAAGTCTCTCTCTATGACTTCAGTGAGGGCGCTATTTGAGCTTGTGATGTCCTATGCAAGGGGTCTAAAACCCAGAGTGGTTGAAATTAAACAGTCAAACAGTAGGAGGGTTGAAAGGTTGCATTGTTTAAATTTATAGTATCTGAACGATTTGGAGAAGGACGATCGCTACTCTCACTGGCCAAGAAATATTCAGGAATTCCTCAGACCGATGTTCCCTGGAATGCTTCGCCAGATGCGCAAAAATGTCTTCCATTTGGTAAGTGGGATCTTCTTTTGTTTGTTTGTTTGTTTTGTTTGTTTAGATGATCTTCCCAACAAGGGAACTCGGCAAACCTCCCACAAAGGGATTAGACACCAAGCTGGCAACAGCCAATCTCTCTCGTACAAGCGTTGGTTTAATGTCTATGATTATGAATTGCACATAATATATTGTGATTCAGTAACTAGGCGACAATACTTATTCTAGTCATTGTGAAATCAGCGGTTAACTCGGTAGGAATCGAACCCACAACCTTGTGATAGCAAGTCCTGCATTCTAACCACTTGATCACAGTGACATCGTGCATTTTGCTAGGTATCCAGATTGTAAGTCATTAGGTGTTCACTACTTCCAGCTCCAAGTTGGCTGTTCAAATATTTGTTTTCAGTATTAAGTGGTGTTTGAAGCTTTGCATGGTGTGGAAAAATAAGAAGTAACTATAAAAAAATAGTAAACATGGGTACAACCATGTGTAAAATCTCTTTTGCATTCTCCTGAAGACGAGCAGAGTATACTGTTCGAAACGTCGAGACCACACCGGCTCTTTTCAGAGCCAACCTTCCTCCAAAAGAGATTTTACACATTGTTGTACCCGCAAGTTTACTATTTATTGATAGTTACTTGGTTATATACTTTATGTATAACACTGGTGTTTCCCTGTAGTTTTGTTACCAACTTGCTTTTTGGATTAGTATAGAAATAAGGAAGTAGCACATTAAAGGAAAAAACATAACAAATTGTTGTCTGGAACCCTGCCTCCTCATGTATTGGGTTCAAAAATCACCAAAAGAAATCGTGTTTATAACCACCTCCTTTTTAACTTTTTGTGAAGACCATCAGAGCATCCTGATCGAAACTTTTGAGTCCTTATATCATCTGTTCTTTTCAGAACCACCAAATCTCAGAGAGAGATTATTTTCATTTAGAGTGTACATTTGGTGCTCAATAATGGGGGCATGGTGTACCCCCCCCCCCTTTTGTGTCTTCATTGTGTGCTTGGAATCTCAGGAGTTCTTTAGAGAATTGTAGGTGCATAGTTCTGTACAAGAGGAAAGTAGTGTGTTAAAGTATGGGAACATTGGGGGGGGAGACACACCCTCTGCCCTATATCGGGCATGGTATGTATAAGAGTGTGGCCGTGTCCGAAATGCCGGCTACAGCTACGGCTACGCGTCATCATGCATTGAAGTATAGGACGTTCTTAGCAACACCCTTAGCAACAGCCGTAGCCGTAGCTTTAACCGCCAATTCGGATACGGCCTAGGTCTTGGCAAAACTAACTAGATTGCCCCTTGATCCTTCAAGGTCTAGAACCCCGCCTCCTATATTACAAGCTCTGATAAAAATATTTCTTTTTTGACTACCCCACTATTCAGATATTCATGTTCGATCCGACACAGTCTAGTTCCCTCCAGCTTCTACAGCAGGTGGAGTTGTTCGTTCACAATGATGTTCCAATTAGGGTGGGGCTGGTGTTTGTCGTGAATAACGAGGACGATGTGGACGGGAGACAGGACGTGGGCGTCGGCATTATGAGAGCATTCAACTTTGCTTTGGCAGAAAGTGGCTCAGTTTCGGCATTAGATCTTCTAGTAAAGGTAGGGTATCTGGAAAAAAAATATATTGTTAAATTTCCAGGTTAGAAATTATTTCAACTTTAAAGAGGGACTCCAAGGTCAAAGTTCAGTTTTGTGATTCACTCATTTTCCAATAGATAGAGTCCTTATGAAAAAGGAGAAAAAAATTACAAGTCTCTAACCTCACGTTAAAATGGTGTAAAATGCCACTGTGTTCGATACCCTTCAATTCAAGTGCAATTCTTGTCAAAAAAAAAAAACTTCTGACATTACATTTCAAATATATGGTCTGTACATTTTTTTACGAAGAATTTTCAGTTCATTTCTGAATATTGATGGTGTTTAATAAAAAAAGTATTGAATTTGACCTTTTGACTGGTGCAGAAATTTCTCTTTGGATTGTACAGACCTCTTTGTTTTTGCACCCTTTTGATGCTTTTACCATTTTATGTTACATTAAAAAAAAAAAATCACAAGGCTGTTCTTAAAGAATTTCTCATTTCAAAAAGTGTGCCTTAGGCTGTGCAAGTTTTACTCACATTTGCTCCCAGCATCTGTGGTTCAAACTGTGAAAAAAATAAACCTTGCATAATCAGGGGCGATTATGTGCGAGACTTGCATGTAAACAGTCTATTCCCGCAAGGTCTGTACTTACCAGTCCACATAATTGAGTTCGCTAATACATTTGAACTCATTTTAAGGACAATGAAAGGACTGGAAACCAGTCTAGTACAATTGCAGTGATAATTTGCTACAAGCATGGCTTCTGGACAGTGAAGGGATTTTAATGACGCTGCGTCTTTTCCAGCTTGAGGTAAAAATTGCGTTCGCTAATACATTTGAACTCATTTTAAGGACAATGAAAGGACTGGAAACCAGTCTAGTACAATTGCAGTGATAATTTGCTATAAGCATGGCTTCTGGACAGTGTAGTGATTTTAATGACGCTGCGTCTTTTCCAGCTTGAGTTTAAATACTATTTCTGAAACCGGAATATTGTGAGCTCCGAGTTAATTCAGACTATATCTTTTCCAAGCTGGAAACCAAGAACTCCTGGCGATGACTAGAGCAGGCTATTCGAAACGTTGAGACCAATTAAGAACTCACTCCGCGGCAGTGAAGTTAATACCGAG